>CM043699.1:143947035-144264535 GCA_023935145.1 Bretschneidera sinensis | reverse complement strand
TGTTGAGCTACCGATGCGCCTTCCGTCATCCGCAAATTGAATAACCGCCTAATCAAGTGAACTT
Source organism: Bretschneidera sinensis (assembly GCA_023935145.1). Taxonomy (NCBI): domain Eukaryota; kingdom Viridiplantae; phylum Streptophyta; class Magnoliopsida; order Brassicales; family Akaniaceae; genus Bretschneidera; species Bretschneidera sinensis. The sequence continues at coordinate 144,264,471 of CM043699.1, read as the reverse complement.
TTTTAGAGGTTGATGGCTTCTCATACATACTGGAGAGAGCAGCTATAAGACCCGTCGTGGTCTTTTCCTTTGCTATGTTGAAAGCAACATTGCGGGATAACGTCAATCGAATAACTCCGAGGGCTTGTCTGTCAAGAAGAGCCCAGTCTTCATCCTTCATAGTTTCAGGCTTCTTTCCTGAGAGAGGTTGATACAAATTTCTTTGATACAGATAATCCTCTATCTGCATTTTTCAGAACCCGAAATCTGCGCCATCGAACTTTTCGAGTCTTCTCTACGTCTGCGGCCATCGATCCCACTCGAATCTGACTTTCTCTGGATTGTTTTTGACTATTCCTACGAACCTCCGTGTGTTAGAACACCGTTGCCGATGAACTGATATGGTCGACAAAATTTTACTATTCACAAAATTCACTATTCATGTGAATAGTAACCTCACAAAAAATTAACAGAACTCACCATCAAATGCTCGGCCCAACACCTCCTAGGCCGACCATATGGATTGCTCCACCCATGCTCGGCCTAATGCCTCATAGGTCGAGCATATGGATTGTTCCTCACATGCTCGGCTCAATGTCTCCTAGGGCGAGCATATGGATTGCTCCACCCATGCTCGGCCCAACGTCTCCTAGGCCGAGCATATGGATTGCTCCTCACATGCTCGGCTCAATGCCTCCTAGGCCGAGCATATGGATTGCTCCACACATGCTCGACCCAACATCTCCTAGGCCCAGCATATGGATTACTTCTCACATGCTTGGCTCAATGTCTCATAGGCCGAACATATGAATTGCTCCACCCATGCTTGGCCCAATGTCTCCTAGGCCGAGCATATGGATTGTTCCTCACATGCCCGGCTTAATGTCTCCTAGGCCGAGCATATGGATTGCTCCTCCCATGCTCGTCCCAATGTCTCATAGGCTGAGCATATGGATTGCTCTTCATATGCTAGGCTTAGTGTCTCCAAGGCCGAGCGTAGGGACTACTCCTCGCACGCTCGGCTCGGTACCGCCAAGGCTCGGCAGACTGATTACCCTTTTCCTAAGACCGAACCATGCAAAACTTCCTTGAGCATAGAAATATACTTAAGGAAGTGGAGGGCCTCTGATACAGCTAAAAACTCATACCCAATGAAGACGCGACATGTGGATGGCCTCAGGTCGAAATAGCAGGGTGATACCCGGATAGCCTCAAACCAAAACAACGAGGCAACACGCGGACAACGCTAGTCCACACAGCTAGACTTCTAAGACACCACCGCCCTTGGCACAAGGGCCACCTCATCCCCGAAATGCTATAAAAAGACCTAGGTATGCACGTCAGAGGGGGATCTGCTAATTGACCTAAAAGAAGAGAAACACCGCCATTCCCGCACTTCCAAGAACCACATACTAACAAAGGCATCAGAGCATCTTTGGAGGCATCTCCCTTCGGCGACTCTTTAGCTTACCTTATTTCCCTGTGCAGGTTCCCCGGGGCCCGACCTCCAATTCAGCAGCACATTTTTGGCAGCAATATTTGGTCTTACAGGAATAGTGTATATTCAGGTAAAACATCACAAAATCCAGTGTGTATTGCTTTTGCTGGTGCAACAATGTTGGAGTTCCACCTAGCTAATGAGCGGTTGGATTTAGGGTGAGCTTCTGTCCCAGGCCTGGTAGTCAAATAGTGCCCTCGTGCACCATCAAGAAGTAAAATAAACACAAATGACACAATTTTTAATTGATATCATGCAACTGGTGGCAATGTTGTTTTGCGGGATGGGTCTTAACGTTTTTTGGCGGAACAATCGATCAAATTCGCAAAGGTCATAGACTTTTTCATGGCTGAATTGATAGCGGCTAGGGAGGGTTTAAAACTTTCCAAACATATGGGTTTCACACAAGTTGAATTCTAGTCGGATAGCCTCAGATTAATTCAAGCAATTTCTAACAGTTTCCCTTCTTTGTCAAACTGGACGGTTCTCATTTACGATTTAAAGTCTTTTGCTACTACTTTCCAATTTATTCCTAGACTTGCTAATGACTGTGCGCATTTGTGTGCTTGACATGAGTTATTTGTAACAAATACGATTTGGAATTGGTTTCCCCCTCCCCCCAATTGATTTCCTCTCAGCTTTCTTTGAATGCTGGTAGCTAAATATATTTCTTCCCTCTTAAGGGGTTTTATCAACAACAAAAAAAACCTCAATGTATTGAGATATTTTTATTCAAATAAATTAAAATACAATATTAATTTTTAAGTGAACCGAGACAAATTAGTATTCTTCGTATAAGATTTGTGTTGAAGATAAATTGTGATTTAAAAAATAATCATGGTGGCTGTATGTAGAATGTTATGTTAAAAAATAAAATGAGGATTTGAATCAGCTTGGATCTTAGTAACTTTATGAATAAATATGAAAAGTCTATTACTAATATTTTATGAGTAAGAGTATCATTATAAATTTTTTGAAGACTATTAATATTTTATAAATATTTAATGAGTAAGAGTAAAACTTTTAAAAGAAAAAAGAACTCCGTATTATTATATTTAAAGTTACAAACTTGATTATAATTACTGGGTTGGTGACAGTAATTTAAAATAACAATTATGATTTTTATAATATCAAATCGAATAGTTGTCATTTCATTCAAATAAATACTAGAACTTACACATTTTCAAATAAATGTAATAAATTATTATTTTTATTTGTCAAAAATCATATTTTTTTTATTGAAAAATAATGAATTTATGGAAGAAGACTTTATCCTCATTATTAGAAAAGGAAGCAACTGAGTCTTATATTTACATTAATTAAACTATTTAATATTATAATCTTAGAAATATTTCCAACATCCACTTAACAAGATAATGGTTACAATTAAAATCTCCAAGTATTTACGCAAACTCAACCTACAACCATTTGGTATTGACAGTTGGTATTTACAATTTTGCTTTTAAAATTCAATTACTTAAATTTTAAGCAATAAGTAAACAAATATCAAACACATAATAATTTCGACAACCTTTTTGTCTAAGTCATCGAGAAGCTTAAAATTTTATTAATCTTTAATAACAATTTTAACCTATATTTAGTTGTAAGTGATCTCTCTATTTGATAACCTAGGAGATTTTTGTTAAAGAGATCGAGTGCGAAGCATGAAGACTACAATGGTTGTTGGCATTGACAGTTGGGTACTTGCATGATTAGGTGCATATCTAAGCACAAATTAAAGTGAGTGTGAAGCTTGCCATGACTGTATCACTTTCTTGTAAATTTCTCTTTGGAGGCTTCTCTGTCGGTGATTCCAATTATTAAAAGTACTTTAACATTATGAAATTACCATCTCAAAGAAATAAAAAATGGTAAGAAATCCTGCATATGCTGCAATTAATGAATATTAATGACTCTCCCTAAAGAGAGAAAAATATTAATGACTCAAACCAATTTTTGCATTTTTATTATAAAAGAGTTTCTTATGATTAATAAAAATCACCAATAATATAAGCATGCCCCCAAGCCTATAATACTGTTCACATGTTAATACTAAAACAAAAAAAAAATTGAAAATGGCTTGAAGATGAACAATAGGAAGAAAAAAACACAGCAAATCCGGTGATAACATTGACATTAGTCAATAGAGAAAACATAGTTATATACACCAATCCTCATCACAATGCTAGGCTCAATGTTTCTTAGGCCGAGCATATGGATTGCTCCTTATATGCTCGGCCCAACACCTTCTAAGCCGACCATATGGATTGCTCCACCCATGCTCGGCCTAATGCCTCCTAGGTCAAGCATATGGATTGTTCCTCACATACTCGGCTCAATGTCTCTTAGGCCGAGCATATGATTTGCTCCACCCACGCTCGGCCCAACGTCTCCTAGGCCGAGCATATGGATTGCTCCACACATGCTCGACCCAACATCTCCTAGGCCGAGCATATGGATTGCTTCTCACATGCTTGGCTCAATGTCTCATAGGCCGAGCATATGGATTGCTCCACCCATGCTCGGCCCAATATCTCCTAGGCCGAGCATATAGATTGTTCCTCACATGCCCGGCTTAATGTCTCCTAGGCCGAGCATATGGATTGCTCCTCCCATGCTCGTCCCAATGTCTCCTAGGCTGAGCATATGGATTGCTCCTCATATGCTAGGCTCAATGTCTCCAAGGCCGAGCGTAGGGACTACTCCTCGCGCGCTCGGCTCGGTACCCGCCAAGGCTTGGCAGACTGATTGCCCTTTTACTAAGACCGAACCATGCAAAATTTCTTTGAGCATAGAAATATACTTAAGGAAGTGGGGGGCCTCTGATACAGCTAAAAACTCATACCTAATGAAGACGCGACATGTGGATGGCCTCAGGTTGAAATAACAGGGCGATACCCGGACAGCCTCAAACCAAAACAACGAGGCAACATGCGGACAACGCTAGTCCACACAACTGGACTTCTAGGACACCATCGCCCTTGGCACAAGGGCCACCTCATCCCCGAAATGCTATAAAAAGACCTAAGTATGCACGTTAGAGGGGGATCAGCTTCTTGACCTAAAAGAAGAGAAACACCGCCATTCCCGCACTTCCAAGAACCACATACTAACAAAGGCATCAGAGCATCTTTGGAGGCATCTCCCTCCGGCGACTCTTTAGCTTACCTTATTTCCCTATGCAGGTTCCCCGAGGCCCGACCTCCAATTCAACAGCACATTTTTGGCAGCAATATTTGGTCTTACAAGAATAGTGTATGTTCAGGTAAAACATCACAAAATCCAGTGTGCATTGCTTCTGTTGGTGCAACAATGTTGGAGGAGTTCCACCTAGCTAATGAGCGGTTGGATTCAGGGCGAGTTTTTCTCCTAGGCTCGGTAGTCAAATGGTGCCCTCCTACACCATCACGAATCAAAATAAACACAGACAGCACAATTTTTAATCGATATCATGCAACTGGTGGCAGCGTTGTTCTGCGGGATGGTTTTAATGTTTTTAGCGAGACAATCGATCAAATTCGCAAAGGTCATAGATTCTTTCATGGCTGAATTGATAGGAGCTAGGGAGGGTTTAAAACTTTCCAAACATATGGGTTTCACCCAAGTTGAATTCGAGTCGGATAGCCTCAAATTAATTCAAGCAATTTGTAACAAATACCATTTTGAATTGGTTTCCCCCTCCCCCTAATTCATTTCCTCTCAGCTTTCTTTGAATGCTGGTAGCTAAATATATTTCTTCCCTCTTAAGGGGTTTTATCAACAACAAAAAAAACCTCAATGTATTGAGATATTTTTATTCAAATAAATTAAAATACAATATTAATTTTTAAGTGAATCGAGACAAATTAGTATTCTTAGTATAAGATTTGTGTTGAAGATAAATTATGATTTAAAAAATAATCATGGTGGTTGTATGTAGAATGTTATGTTAAAAAATAAAATGAGGATTTGAATCAGTTTGGATCTTAGTAACTTTATGAATAAATATGAAAAGTCTATTACTAATATTTTATGAGTAAGAGTATCATTATAAATTTTTTGAAGACTATTAATATTTTATAAATATTTAATGAGTAAGAGTAAAACTTTTAAAAGAAAAAAGAACTCCGTATTATTATATTTAAAGTTACAATTTTATAAACCTTTTAAAACAAGTAAAGAATAAATAAAAAAAACTAAAGAGCAACTAAAAAGGATCGAAAGGTCCTACTTAAAAAGAAAAGTAGTAAGAGGGGCCATAGCGCCCTATCGGCGGCCGCCCTTGTTTACGAACTTGATTATAATTACTGGGTTGGTGACAGCAATTTAAAATAACAATTATGATTTTTATAATATCAAATCGAATAGTTGTCATTTCATTCAAATAAATACTATAACTTACACATTTTCAAATAAATGTAATAAATTATTATTATTATTTGTCAAAAATCGAATTTTTTTTATTGAAAAATAATGAATTTATGGAAGAAGACTTTATCCTCATTATTAGAAAAGGAAGCAACTGAGTCTTATATTTACATTAATTAAACTATTTAATATTATAATCTTAGAAATATTTCCAACATCCACTTAACAAGATAATAGTTACAATTAAAATCTCAAAGTATTTACGCAAACTCAACCTACAACCATTTGGTAACTCTACAATTTTTCTTCTTTCCTTAGGAATTACACAAACACGCTCACTCTAGATATATCCCTCGAGTATTACACAGGTTTTTTTTATTTTTCTTTTAACTCTTTTAGTCATACAAAAGAAAGGTCAAACACTGTCTTTTAATTTTATTTGTACAGAGAAGGACATAGCCGGCAGTACGGTGGCCAGTACTGGTCAAGACAATTTGGGCGGCCAAATGACCGACACTAGCGTACACGTTTTCGATGTTGCGTTGCATATGCATTTAGGTCAACAGTCAAAGCAAGAGCTGGAAATAATTAACAGTAGACGCTGGTCAAAATTCACGTGCTAACACTTAGAAACTTGGCACAGTATAAGATTTTTTTTAAGTATATATTCCTCCGGGAGTTATACTATTATTGAACACTTAAATAATTAAAAAATTAAATTGATAAAAAATGATCCAATCAATTTTTATTATATTTTAATACTTATCTATACAGGTTTAATTATTTTCATTATCTGTTTTTCAAAAAGAAGAATAATAAAATTAATTTTCTAATACATTCTAATATATATGTACGTATATATATATGTATATATATGTTTGTATATGCGTATGTATATATGCATGTCTATATCTATGAATGTTTGTACGTATGTGTGTATTTTTTTTTGAGGAATTATTCAAGAAATAAACACACTGCAAAGACTAATCCCGAGTTGATCACCCCTGAGACAGTGTCGTCACTTTTTGAAATTCCAACACGACATATATATGCAACAATATAAAAATATCAACTGAATTATTTACATACATAAATTCTTGACCCTCAACAGGGGAGTTGCATCATTAAGATCTCAACTGAACAATATATACAACATAGTATGTATGGATATTTATAGATATTTTTTTTCTTTCCATTAGTCTGAGAATGCGGACCACGTGGCTTACATAAATGATTCAGTCTGAATCTCAGCTCACCAATCAATTTGTCCTGCCCATTTCCTAAAATTATTTAACAATGAGGAGTGAGCTTCAAAAGCTTAGTAAATTAAATTTACTGGAAGTACTCGATTATATACTTCCAGTCACATCTTATAATTTAATCGTTTTTAATAGTCTTTCAATATTCATTCATTTATATCTCATATAATTTGATAATATAATTCTATTATTACTACTCATTTCATAATTCTCATCATTTATCAATATCTTCTTTTCATATATTTAATCATCTTGAGACTATCAATTCTACCTTATAATTACCTCGTTATGAACTTCACAACATATAATTAATCACTCAGATAATTCTTATCATATTATACTTTCATATTTCTATTTCATCATATTTGTCTCTCTGTGAGACTCATTCATCTATCAATAAATTTACAATTAAAATACACTTTAGCATCTCAAACAATAATAATCAATATTTAAAACAGGTAAAATGCATGAATTATTATTTGGGAATGTCTTCCCACATGTTGACATGTTTTTGTCTTAGACTGACTGCCTTCCCGGTTCTTTTATCTCAAGCACATACCAGCTGTCATGGTTTTCATTTATTTACAGAATTTACTGACTGCCACGTTTTTCATTTATCTCCAGCATATAATGGCTACCACGGTTTTCATTTATCTCCGGCATATACCAACTGTCACGGTTTTCTTTTAGACCGGTCCCCTCCTGATTCTTTTATTTCATGCATATGAATATGAACAATGATATGAAATATGCATATGAACAATAATATAAAAACAAGTATATATTCAGATATTCAATTTAGCTATTTAGTTTTTTCTCAAAATTATTATTTGATCTTATTTATTAAATTTTCTTCTCATATATCATATCAAATTTTCAATCATAGTTTGTCAAGAATTTCATTTATCCCTTCATTATATATTTAATCAACTCATTATTTCAATACTATTACTTCTTATATAATAAATCTAACATATCAATTATTCCTATCATACCAATCAACCAACTTTCATCTATCATCAAATCATAAGTTAATAATTAATTCAAATATCATCACTATATATTTCATATTTATCTTGATGACTAAAAGTAAATCTAACTCACTACGTAGCACTTAGAGATACCTGTGGATCACCTCTTTTCATTTCCTACTCTTTTAAGCAATTTCACCAGTTTATTGATCATCAACACCTAACATAATATTTATATTAAAATTTCTAATTTATTCTTCAATTCTTCTCGAATTCAAATGCTTTAAAATTTTCACATTGAATTCCGAAAAATTTCATGTATATTAAATTTCAAAAATAAAATTCACATTATTACCTTTTGTTTTTTTTAAAATTCACCAGTTTATTGGTCCCCAAATATTTAAAATAAGATAAAAATTTAAATTAAAAAAAATTAAACAGAATTTGATAAATAATAAATAAATAAATAAAAACTAAATATATATTTATATATACACTCACCGCCAACACCAATCTCCATCCCTGTGTCTTACATGCGCAATACATGCAAGGTAAAGGGTCCACCTGGGCGTCCGGTGTAGCCATTTTTTTTATTCTTTTTTTGTCCTTTTCCTTCTACTGACCGATCACAGGTCCAAGATGTTTTTTTTTTTTTTTTTTTCTTGTCTTTTTCTTTTCTTTTCCTTCTACTTGTCTATCACTGATTTAAGTGTAGAAAATGAATTTCAGATGTGCAATAAAATATCCTACCCGTTCAGGTTGTGTGCATTATGTCAATAATAGCCCAAATTATAGACTGGTCAATGTTAAGAGCAGCCATAATAGTTAGTGGCGGTTTACACTTTGTATAAATAGCTCTTATACCATTGATTAATTCCTTTTTTGTCTTTTTCCTTCTACTTACCCACCACACGGTCAAGTTTTTTTTTTTCATTGTCTTTTTCTTTTTTTTTTCCTCCTCCCACGCATTTAGTATTTTTTTTTTCTTTCTACTTGCTCATCACGCATTTAATTTTTTTAATAGTAATTTTTAATATATATTATTTTATTTTTATATAATATTTATCAAATTATTTTTTTATTTTTACTTTATGAATACGAGTATTACACACACGGTGAGAGAAAAAGAAATAATTACGTATAAAACAGATTACACATGCCAATTCTCATGTGTCTATATTTATGTATATAAAGATATATTTGGTAGAATTAAAAAAATAATCAAAGAAATTGCCTTAACAATGCCTTTAAGACCATGGTTAATAAGACCAAAAATTAAAAACTTTGGATGTAAAACTCAAATATAAAAATCTCAAATACCAAAAATTAGCTATCTTGATTATTTTTAAATTATTATTTGAAAAATTTCGCAAAATTTTTTTCCTCATAAATCATATCAAATTATCAACCATAGCTCGTCAAAAATTTCATTTATCACTTTCATTATTAAATCGACTCACTATTTTAATAATATTACTTCTCATATAATAATTTTCTACACATTCATTATTCCTATCATACCTATCAACCAATTTTTTTCATCTACCACCAAAGCATACGTTAATAATTTATTCTAATATTATCACTATATATTTCATATTTATCTTGATTACTTAAAGTAAATCCAACTCACCATGTAGCACTTAGAGCTACCAGTGGATCACCTCATTGCCTTTCCTGCTCCTCTCAGCAATTTCCAACGTTACTGATCGTTAACACCTGACATAATATTTATATTAAATTTCTAATTTATTTTTCGATTCTTCCATAATTCACACACTTTGAAAATTCTCACATTAAACTCTGAGAATTTCATGTATGCTAAATTTTAAAAATAAACTTTATATTATTACTTTCAGTTTTTCTTAGAGCTTCCTGTGACTTTTTATAAAAAATTTTCTGTAAATTCCTTTAAAATTTTGCTCTTTCAATATTTCTTTCGGTCCCCAAGTATTTACAAAAATAAAATAGTTTGAATTGTAAAAAGAAAAAAACCAAACATGATTTGGTAAGTAATAAATAAGATAAACTCATTATATATATATATATATATATATATATATATATATGAAAACTTCATTAGTCAGCAACTTCCTCCCCTTAAATTTTGCCATGAACCCCCTCCCTTTTTTCTTCTTATTATCCACGTCCAGTTTTCTCTTCTTGTTTTTTTCTTCTAAAACCAAAACTTTTTTTTTTAACGTTAGGTGGCCGCCATAATAGTGGTGGTTTAGTTTTCTTTCTACTTGCTCATCACGTGTCTAGTTTTTCTAATAATAATCTTCTATGTATGTATTATTTTATTTTTATATAATATATATTAAATTATTTTTTTTATTTTTATTTTATAAATACGGATATTACACACACGATGAGAGAAAAAAAAGATAATAACGTATAAAACAGACGACACATACCAATTCTCATGTGTCTATGTATGTGTCATGTTTGTGTATATAAAGATATATTTGGTAGAATTAAAAAAAAATAATCAAAGAAATTTCCTTAACATTGCCTTTAAGACCAAAAATAAAAAAATGAATTTCAAATGTGCAATAAAATATCTTACCCTTTCAGATTGTGTGCATTAAGTCAATAGTAGCCCAAATTATAGTAAATGTTAAGAGCAGCCATAATAGTTAGCGGCTGTTTACACTTTCTATAAATAGCTCTTATACTATTTGATTGATAAGTGTAACTCTCCGATCCTTAGTGTGTTGTACCCCACTGTAAGTTCTCTCTCTTGAATATTTGCAATATCATATTATCAACTTCTTCTTCTTCTTTTGAAAATTGGATCAAACTAACAATTTGAATTGAACTTTGAGGCTAGCTCACTAAAGAAGAAAATGGTGGTCATCAACACAGGCGAAGTGAAGTCTGGTTTAGGACCTGAATACAATCGAGCAAGTGAATTAAAGGCATTCGATGACTCAAAAGCAGGCGTTAAGGGACTTATGGATGCTGGAATCACAGAGATTCCTCGTATATTCTATCAACAACCTGATAACCTGAGAGTCGTATCAGCTGATGATACCCAGTTTACAATTCCTGTCATAGACCTTCAAAATGTCAACAAAGATTCAATCACACGCAAAGAGATCGTTGAAAAAGTTGGTGGTGCGTCAGAGACATGGGGGTTTTTCCAAGTGGTCAACCATGGAATTCCAGTGAGTGTTCTGGAGGAGATGAAGAATGGAGTGCGTAGGTTTCACGAGCTTGATTTTGATGTGAAAAAAGAATACTTCACGCGCGATTACAGGAAAAGGATGGTGTACAATAGCAACTACGATCTGTATAGTGCCCCAGCAGCGAATTGGAGAGACACCATGTTTACTGTTATGGCTCCTGATCCCCCAAATCCCGAAGAGTTTCCAGCTGTATGCAGGTATCACTATCTTGTCCCCTATGTTTTTTCTGTAGTTGTAGACCTGGTTGATACGGATTGGTGAAAAATGTTCCAAATTGAATTACGTTTTGAACCTTGAGAATTTTTTTTGCTGACAAACCGGACTTTTGCGGTTTAATTGGTTAGCAAATCCAACCTGAGATATAGAAAAATCAAATTGACGTAAGATAGATAGACTGGAATGCAGAAACAAATAATTAGAGAGAGAAACAAATTGAGGAGGAGGAGGAGGAGGAGGGGGAGGGGGAGGAGGAGTAAGAAGATTACTCGAGACAAAATAGATCAAATAGAAAAAAGATAGATAAGAGGAAGAACAAAACAAGCAGAGAATAATAGAACCAGCAAGGGAGAACCGAACAAGATGAGAAACAAAAATAGACAAAGAGATAATTAATTTTTAATTTATAATTCAGTTCTTCCAAAATCAACATAATAAAGTACTTATATAGGTACTAAGTACATTAGAAAATCTTACTAATTAATAACATTCCAAACATAAAAATAAATAAATCATAACATAATAACTCCCAAATGAAATCCTCAACATTATAGGAAATAAACCAAAATATAATAATTCCCTAATATCCCAAAAATCATAGAATAATACATAATTCCTTTTTGTTTTTATTTTTGCATCACAAACCCTAATCAAAAGTTGAATTGAATGGCTTGTGATGGAAAGACTGTCCATCAACCAACAAGTTAATCGGCACGATACTATTAGCCAGCCTCAACCATTGTGAGGCTATGATAGTTGCGATGGTGTGACTGACATTAATGTTATAAGCGCAATCTCTTGATGGATGATGTTGTTTAGAAACCTCATCATCGTAGCCTGATGGCAGAAGTTTCTAGACAACCTTGCCATTGCAAACAATTCAATTCCAACCAGTGTTCCATTTGCTACAAATGAACCTAAATTCGATTTATCACAAAATTTTCAAGCTTCCAAATAAAATTTGCACAAAGTGATCTATATAATTAAGCCTTAAATTAATCCTATCAACTTTCTTTCTAGATATATAGCATTGTGTTTGTCATGTTTTCGCTTGATAGAAAATAGGCAGTAACTATACAATTGATTTGGGGCAACCCATGATGTTTTTCTTAATTTGTTATGGCAGTTGAATTTTGTGATACAAACACTTCCTTATTATGTGTTTTATGTATTGAACTTGTAGAGATATAATGTTGGATTACGCCAATCAAGTGATGAACTTGTCGAACTTATTGTTCGAGTTACTATCAGAAGCCCTTGGACTGAATCCAAACCACTTGAAAGACATTGATTGCGCTAAGGGGCTTAATATGATTTCCCATTACTATCCCCAGTGCCCACAGCCAGAGTTAGCTTTGGGCACAAGCAAACACACAGACAATGATTTTCTCACTGTGCTTCTACAAGACCATGTTGGTGGCCTTCAAGTCCTCTATCAAAATCAATGGCTAGATGTACCCCCTACTCCTGGTGCTCTAGTGATTAACATTGGTGATCTTCTACAGGTAAGTGTCTATTTTTTGTGTTCTCATTTTTCACATAATATTATTTTCCAGATTGCAGTTTTACAAATACTAGAAAGTAGGAAATATAGCTCACTCATATCATAATTCTTACAGCTAGTTGGCGTTTTCTTGTGCCGATTTTGTAGCTTATATCAAATGACAGGTTTATAAGTGTGGAGCATAGAGTACTGGCAAATCGTTTCGAACCGAGAATATCGGTAGCATGTTTTATAAGCACATCTCTTTCACCAAGCCCGAGACTTTATGGTCCTATTAAGGAGCTGTTATCCGAAAAAAATCCTCCAAAGTACAGGGAAACAACTGTGAGAGATTTTGTTGCTTACTCTAATGCAAAAGGCCTTGATGGGATTTCTCCGCTGCTGCATTACAAGATTTGAACTTGGATATGGAGATGTAGAAAGCATTATGATGTATGGTTTGTAAACTAAAAAATTTGGCAGTTCTGGGGAGTATTTTGATCCTTTACTAGCAGTAGCTTAATAAAAGAGTGATGTGTATGCCTGTTATTAATCCCTATTAAGATTGTTGCCTCGTGTAGAGCCAACTATCAAACTGTATCACAAAATAAAAAGGAAGCTATAGTAGTATATAATGGAAAATTTGGTTACTACCCTTATGTTTATTGTTAATTTTCTTTCGAATGAGTTGCATTAAATGTTTATTGAAGCTGTTGAAATTTTATCTCTAAAATCCAAGTTCTTAAATTTTAGACAAAAACACTACAACAATTAAATAGGCAAATAAAATAAGCACCAAGAACATTAAGAATTAATATGGTTTGACAACTACTTTGCCTACATCCACCAACAAATCAGTTGTTTTATTAATCTTCAATTACAACTTTTAGAAAGAATAAAGTTGTCAAACTTTCAACCAAAGTCTCAATACAATAAAAACTTTTAACCTAACTTTAGTTGTAAGTGATCTTTCTATTTGACAACCCAAAACCCTAATACACCTAAAACTCTTATCTGACGTCTAGTAGTAAAACCCTATAGTTTACAATGTATATGAAAATTATGAGTGTGTCTCAAACTTTCTCTAGAACTCCCTTTATATATAGGACGTTTTCCTAACACTAATAGGAAAAGAACAACATAAGAAACTACTTCTACTCCTACTGTAATAAGGAACAATCTAATAGGAAATTACTACTATTCCTATTAGAACAAGTAACTATAAAATGGAAAACTAATTTTCTCAATCCAATTAAAAGTCCTCATTGTGGCTAATATTCACCATGCATTCTTTCATCTACAATTCATCGAATAGCTCAATATTAATCATGCATATTTTTTTTGTATTTTTGTCATCGGAACCACAACTCTGATACCACTTGTTGAGATTTTACCTCTAAAATCCATGTACTCAAATTTTAGACAAAAACACCACCACAACAATTAAATAGGCAAATAAAATAAAGAGCAAGAACACCAAGAATTAATGTGGTTCGACCACCTCTTTGCCTACATCCACCAACAAACCACTTGCTTTATTAATCTTCAATCACAACTTTTAGGAAGAGCAAAGTTGTCAAACCCTCACCCCAAAGTCCCAATACAACAAAAGTTTTTAACCTAGCTTTAGTTGTAAGTGTCATCTCTACTTGACAACCCAAAACTCCAATACACCCAAAGCTCTCATCCTAGTTCTAGTAGTAAATCCCTCTAGTTTACAATGTATATGAGAATTATGAGTGTGTCTTAAACTTTCTCTACGACTCCCATTATATAAAAAATATTTTCCCAACACTAATGGAATGGAACAACATAAGCAACTACTTCTACTCCTACTATAATAAGGAACAATGTAATAGAAAATTACTACTATTTCTATTATAGAACAAGCGACCATCAAATAGAAAATCACTTTTTCCAAACCAATTATAAGTATTAAAATCCTAACAAAGCAACTATCAATAATTTTTTGTTAAGTAGATAAAATGTACTAGTAAATTAAACGAATAGCATCCACCATGTTCGTATCTTTTTGTTTGTTTGCTCTTCGGTAAAGTGTGAAGACCCACATCCCTTGCTTTATTTATTATGATCAGTTAAAGAAAAGTTGTTGTGATTTATAAAGACTTGATTGTTGTAACGGGAACATGAAATCCCCTTTTATAATTAGAAAACCTCTTGTAGTGAATTGATAATCTTATGGAAGTTTGAAAATGGTGGTCACAAGCAGTAGTGAGGTTCAATAGGCAACTGACTCAGATTATGATAGTAAAAGTGAAGAAAAAGCTTTTGATGATACAAAAATTGGTGTAATGGACTGTTTGATGCTGGGGTGACAAAAATCCAACATATGTTCATCAATAATTATGTGTTGAAATTTTGCTTTTAAAATTCAATTACTCAAATTTTAAGCAATAAGTAAACAAATATCAAGCACATAATAATTTCGACAACCTTTTTGCCTAAGTCATCGAGAAGCTTAAAATTTTATTAATCTTTAATAACAATTTTAACCTATATTTAGTTGTAAGTGATCTCTCTATTTGATAACCTAGGAGATTTTTGTTAAAGAGATCGAGTGCGAAGCATGAAGACTACAATGGTTGTTGGCATTGACAGTTGGGTACTTGCATGATTAGGTGCATATCTAAGCACAAATTAAAGTGAGTGTGAAGCTTGCCATGACTGTATCACTTTCTTGTAAATTTCTCTTTGGAGGCTTCTCTGTCGGTGATTCCAATTATTAAAAGTACTTTAACATTATGAAATTACCATCTCAAAGAAATAAAAAATGGTAAGAAATCCTGCATATGCTGCGATTAATGAATATTAATGACTCTCCCTAAAGAGAGAAAAATATTAATGACTCAAACCAATTTTTGCATTTTTATTATAAAAGAGTTTCTTATGATTAATAAAAATCACCAATAATATAAGCATGCCCCCAAGCCTATAATACTGTTCACATGTTAATACTAAAACAAAAAAAAAAATTGAAAATGGCTTGAAGATGAACAATAGGAAGAAAAAAACACAGCAAATCCGGTGATAACATTGACATTAGTCAATAGAGAAAACATAGTTATATACACCAATCCTCATCACAATGCTAGGCTCAATGTTTCCTAGGCCGAGCATATGGATTGCTCCTTATATGCTCGGCCCAACACCTTCTAAGCCGACCATATGGATTGCTCCACCCATGCTCGGCCTAATGCCTCCTAGGTCAAGCATATGGATTGTTCCTCACATATTCGGCTCAATGTCTCTTAGGCCGAGCATATGATTTGCTCCACCCACGCTCGGCCCAACGTCTTCTAGGCCGAGCATATGGATTGCTCCACACATGCTCGACCCAACATCTCCTAGGCCGAGCATATGGATTGCTTCTCACATGCTTGGCTCAATGTCTCATAGGCCGAGCATATGGATTGCTCCACCCATGCTCGGCCCAATATCTCCTAGGCCGAGCATATAGATTGTTCCTCACATGCCCGGCTTAATGTCTCCTAGGCCGAGCATATGGATTGCTCCTCCCATGCTCGTCCCAATGTCTCCTAGGCTGAGCATATGGATTGCTCCTCATATGCTAGGCTCAATGTCTCCAAGGCCGAGCGTAGGGACTACTCCTCGCGCGCTCGGCTCGGTACCGCCAAGGCTTGGCAGACTGATCGCCCTTTTACTAAGACCGAACCATGCAAAATTTCTTTGAGCATAGAAATATACTTAAGGAAGTGGGGGGCCTCTGATACAGCTAAAAACTCATACCTAATGAAGACGCGACATGTGGATGGCCTCAGGTTGAAATAGCAGGGCGATACCCGGACAGCCTCAAACCAAAACAACGAGGCAACATGCAGACAACGCTAGTCCACACAACTGGACTTCTAGGACACCATCGCCCTTGGCACAAGGGCCACCTCATCCCCGAAATGCTATAAAAAGACCTAAGTATGCACGTTAGAGGGGGATCAGCTTCTTGACCTAAAAGAAGAGAAACACCGCCATTCCCACACTTCCAAGAACCACATACTAACAAAGGCATCAGAGCATCTTTGGAGGCATCTCCCTCCGGCGACTCTTTAGCTTACCTTATTTCCCTATGCAGGTTCCCCGAGGCCCGACCTCCAATTCAACAGCACATTTTTGGCAGCAATATTTGGTCTTACAAGAATAGTGTATGTTCAGGTAAAACATCACAAAATCCAGTGTGCATTGCTTCTGTTGGTGCAACAATGTTGGAGGAGTTCCACCTAGCTAATGAGCGGTTGGATTCAGGGCGAGTTTTTCTCCTAGGCTCGGTAGTCAAATGGTGCCCTCCTACACCATCACGAATCAAAATAAACACAGACAGCACAATTTTTAATCGATATCATGCAACTGGTGGCAGCGTTGTTCTGCGGGATGGTTTTAATGTTTTTAGCGAGACAATCGATCAAATTCGCAAAGGTCATAGATTCTTTCATGGCTGAATTGATAGGAGCTAGGGAGGGTTTAAAACTTTCCAAACATATGGGTTTCACCCAAGTTGAATTCGAGTCGGATAGCCTCAAATTAATTCAAGCAATTTGTAACAAATACCATTTTGAATTGGTTTCCCCCTCCCCCTAATTCATTTCCTCTCAGCTTTCTTTGAATGCTGGTAGCTAAATATATTTCTTCCCTCTTAAGGGGTTTTATCAACAACAAAAAAAACCTCAATGTATTGAGATATTTTTATTCAAATAAATTAAAATACAATATTAATTTTTAAGTGAATCGAGACAAATTAGTATTCTTAGTATAAGATTTGTGTTGAAGATAAATTATGATTTAAAAAATAATCATGGTGGTTGTATGTAGAATGTTATGTTAAAAAATAAAATGAGGATTTGAATCAGTTTGGATCTTAGTAACTTTATGAATAAATATGAAAAGTCTATTACTAATATTTTATGAGTAAGAGTATCATTATAAATTTTTTGAAGACTATTAATATTTTATAAATATTTAATGAGTAAGAGTAAAACTTTTAAAAGAAAAAAGAACTCCGTATTATTATATTTAAAGTTACAATTTTATAAACCTTTTAAAACAAGTAAAGAATAAATAAAAAAAACTAAAGAGCAACTAAAAAGGATCGAAAGGTCCTACTTAAAAAGAAAAGTAGTAAGAGGGGCCATAGCGCCCTATCGGCGGCCGCCCTTGTTTACGAACTTGATTATAATTACTGGGTTGGTGACAGCAATTTAAAATAACAATTATGATTTTTATAATATCAAATCGAATAGTTGTCATTTCATTCAAATAAATACTATAACTTACACATTTTCAAATAAATGTAATAAATTATTATTATTATTTGTCAAAAATCGAATTTTTTTTATTGAAAAATAATGAATTTATGGAAGAAGACTTTATCCTCATTATTAGAAAAGGAAGCAACTGAGTCTTATATTTACATTAATTAAACTATTTAATATTATAATCTTAGAAATATTTCCAACATCCACTTAACAAGATAATAGTTACAATTAAAATCTCAAAGTATTTACGCAAACTCAACCTACAACCATTTGGTAACTCTACAATTTTTCTTCTTTCCTTAGGAATTACACAAACACGCTCACTCTAGATATATCCCTCGAGTATTACACAGGTTTTTTTTATTTTTCTTTTAACTCTTTTAGTCATACAAAAGAAAGGTCAAACACTGTCTTTTAATTTTATTTGTACAGAGAAGGACATAGCCGGCAGTACGGTGGCCAGTACTGGTCAAGACAATTTGGGCGGCCAAATGACCGACACTAGCGTACACGTTTTCGATGTTGCGTTGCATATGCATTTAGGTCAACAGTCAAAGCAAGAGCTGGAAATAATTAACAGTAGACGCTGGTCAAAATTCACGTGCTAACACTTAGAAACTTGGCACAGTATAAGATTTTTTTTAAGTATATATTCCTCCGGGAGTTATACTATTATTGAACACTTAAATAATTAAAAAATTAAATTGATAAAAAATGATCCAATCAATTTTTATTATATTTTAATACTTATCTATACAGGTTTAATTATTTTCATTATCTGTTTTTCAAAAAGAAGAATAATAAAATTAATTTTCTAATACATTCTAATATATATGTACGTATATATATATGTATATATATGTTTGTATATGCGTATGTATATATGCATGTCTATATCTATGAATGTTTGTACGTATGTGTGTATTTTTTTTTGAGGAATTATTCAAGAAATAAACACACTGCAAAGACTAATCCCGAGTTGATCACCCCTGAGACAGTGTCGTCACTTTTTGAAATTCCAACACGACATATATATGCAACAATATAAAAATATCAACTGAATTATTTACATACATAAATTCTTGACCCTCAACAGGGGAGTTGCATCATTAAGATCTCAACTGAACAATATATACAACATAGTATGTATGGATATTTATAGATATTTTTTTTCTTTCCATTAGTCTGAGAATGCGGACCACGTGGCTTACATAAATGATTCAGTCTGAATCTCAGCTCACCAATCAATTTGTCCTGCCCATTTCCTAAAATTATTTAACAATGAGGAGTGAGCTTCAAAAGCTTAGTAAATTAAATTTACTGGAAGTACTCGATTATATACTTCCAGTCACATCTTATAATTTAATCGTTTTTAATAGTCTTTCAATATTCATTCATTTATATCTCATATAATTTGATAATATAATTCTATTATTACTACTCATTTCATAATTCTCATCATTTATCAATATCTTCTTTTCATATATTTAATCATCTTGAGACTATCAATTCTACCTTATAATTACCTCGTTATGAACTTCACAACATATAATTAATCACTCAGATAATTCTTATCATATTATACTTTCATATTTCTATTTCATCATATTTGTCTCTCTGTGAGACTCATTCATCTATCAATAAATTTACAATTAAAATACACTTTAGCATCTCAAACAATAATAATCAATATTTAAAACAGGTAAAATGCATGAATTATTATTTGGGAATGTCTTCCCACATGTTGACATGTTTTTGTCTTAGACTGACTGCCTTCCCGGTTCTTTTATCTCAAGCACATACCAGCTGTCATGGTTTTCATTTATTTACAGAATTTACTGACTGCCACGTTTTTCATTTATCTCCAGCATATAATGGCTACCACGGTTTTCATTTATCTCCGGCATATACCAACTGTCACGGTTTTCTTTTAGACCGGTCCCCTCCTGATTCTTTTATTTCATGCATATGAATATGAACAATGATATGAAATATGCATATGAACAATAATATAAAAACAAGTATATATTCAGATATTCAATTTAGCTATTTAGTTTTTTCTCAAAATTATTATTTGATCTTATTTATTAAATTTTCTTCTCATATATCATATCAAATTTTCAATCATAGTTTGTCAAGAATTTCATTTATCCCTTCATTATATATTTAATCAACTCATTATTTCAATACTATTACTTCTTATATAATAAATCTAACATATCAATTATTCCTATCATACCAATCAACCAACTTTCATCTATCATCAAATCATAAGTTAATAATTAATTCAAATATCATCACTATATATTTCATATTTATCTTGATGACTAAAAGTAAATCTAACTCACTACGTAGCACTTAGAGATACCTGTGGATCACCTCTTTTCATTTCCTACTCTTTTAAGCAATTTCACCAGTTTATTGATCATCAACACCTAACATAATATTTATATTAAAATTTCTAATTTATTCTTCAATTCTTCTCGAATTCAAATGCTTTAAAATTTTCACATTGAATTCCGAAAAATTTCATGTATATTAAATTTCAAAAATAAAATTCACATTATTACCTTTTGTTTTTTTTAAAATTCACCAGTTTATTGGTCCCCAAATATTTAAAATAAGATAAAAATTTAAATTAAAAAAAATTAAACAGAATTTGATAAATAATAAATAAATAAATAAAAACTAAATATATATTTATATATACACTCACCGCCAACACCAATCTCCATCCCTGTGTCTTACATGCGCAATACATGCAAGGTAAAGGGTCCACCTGGGCGTCCGGTGTAGCCATTTTTTTTATTCTTTTTTTGTCCTTTTCCTTCTACTGACCGATCACAGGTCCAAGATGTTTTTTTTTTTTTTTTTTCTTGTCTTTTTCTTTTCTTTTCCTTCTACTTGTCTATCACTGATTTAAGTGTAGAAAATGAATTTCAGATGTGCAATAAAATATCCTACCCGTTCAGGTTGTGTGCATTATGTCAATAATAGCCCAAATTATAGACTGGTCAATGTTAAGAGCAGCCATAATAGTTAGTGGCGGTTTACACTTTGTATAAATAGCTCTTATACCATTGATTAATTCCTTTTTTGTCTTTTTCCTTCTACTTACCCACCACACGGTCAAGTTTTTTTTTTTCATTGTCTTTTTCTTTTTTTTTTCCTCCTCCCACGCATTTAGTATTTTTTTTTTCTTTCTACTTGCTCATCACGCATTTAATTTTTTTAATAGTAATTTTTAATATATATTATTTTATTTTTATATAATATTTATCAAATTATTTTTTTATTTTTACTTTATGAATACGAGTATTACACACACGGTGAGAGAAAAAGAAATAATTACGTATAAAACAGATTACACATGCCAATTCTCATGTGTCTATATTTATGTATATAAAGATATATTTGGTAGAATTAAAAAAATAATCAAAGAAATTGCCTTAACAATGCCTTTAAGACCATGGTTAATAAGACCAAAAATTAAAAACTTTGGATGTAAAACTCAAATATAAAAATCTCAAATACCAAAAATTAGCTATCTTGATTATTTTTAAATTATTATTTGAAAAATTTCGCAAAATTTTTTTCCTCATAAATCATATCAAATTATCAACCATAGCTCGTCAAAAATTTCATTTATCACTTTCATTATTAAATCGACTCACTATTTTAATAATATTACTTCTCATATAATAATTTTCTACACATTCATTATTCCTATCATACCTATCAACCAATTTTTTTCATCTACCACCAAAGCATACGTTAATAATTTATTCTAATATTATCACTATATATTTCATATTTATCTTGATTACTTAAAGTAAATCCAACTCACCATGTAGCACTTAGAGCTACCAGTGGATCACCTCATTGCCTTTCCTGCTCCTCTCAGCAATTTCCAACGTTACTGATCGTTAACACCTGACATAATATTTATATTAAATTTCTAATTTATTTTTCGATTCTTCCATAATTCACACACTTTGAAAATTCTCACATTAAACTCTGAGAATTTCATGTATGCTAAATTTTAAAAATAAACTTTATATTATTACTTTCAGTTTTTCTTAGAGCTTCCTGTGACTTTTTATAAAAAAATTTCTGTAAATTCCTTTAAAATTTTACTCTTTCAATATTTCTTTCGGTCCCCAAGTATTTACAAAAATAAAATAGTTTGAATTGTAAAAAGAAAAAAACCAAACATGATTTGGTAAGTAATAAATAAGATAAACTCATTATATATATATATATATATATATATATATATATATGAAAACTTCATTAGTCAGCAACTTCCTCCCCTTAAATTTTGCCATGAACCCCCTCCCTTTTTTCTTCTTATTATCCACGTCCAGTTTTCTCTTCTTGTTTTTTTCTTCTAAAACCAAAACTTTTTTTTTTAACGTTAGGTGGCCGCCATAATAGTGGTGGTTTAGTTTTCTTTCTACTTGCTCATCACGTGTCTAGTTTTTCTAATAATAATCTTTTATGTATGTATTATTTTATTTTTATATAATATATATTAAATTATTTTCTTATTTTTATTTTATAAATACGGATATTACACACACGATGAGAGAAAAAAAAGATAATAACGTATAAAACAGACGACACATACCAATTCTCATGTGTCTATGTATGTGTCATGTTTGTGTATATAAAGATATATTTGGTAGAATTAAAAAAAAATAATCAAAGAAATTTCCTTAACATTGCCTTTAAGACCAAAAATAAAAAAATGAATTTCAAATGTGCAATAAAATATCTTACCCTTTCAGATTGTGTGCATTAAGTCAATAGTAGCCCAAATTATAGTAAATGTTAAGAGCAGCCATAATAGTTAGCGGCTGTTTACACTTTCTATAAATAGCTCTTATACTATTTGATTGATAAGTGTAACTCTCCGATCCTTAGTGTGTTGTACCCCACTGTAAGTTCTCTCTCTTGAATATTTGCAATATCATATTATCAACTTCTTCTTCTTCTTTTGAAAATTGGATCAAACTAACAATTTGAATTGAACTTTGAGGCTAGCTCACTAAAGAAGAAAATGGTGGTCATCAACACAGGCGAAGTGAAGTCTGGTTTAGGACCTGAATACAATCGAGCAAGTGAATTAAAGGCATTCGATGACTCAAAAGCAGGCGTTAAGGGACTTATGGATGCTGGAATCACAGAGATTCCTCGTATATTCTATCAACAACCTGATAACCTGAGAGTCGTATCAGCTGATGATACCCAGTTTACAATTCCTGTCATAGACCTTCAAAATGTCAACAAAGATTCAATCACACGCAAAGAGATCGTTGAAAAAGTTGGTGGTGCGTCAGAGACATGGGGGTTTTTCCAAGTGGTCAACCATGGAATTCCAGTGAGTGTTCTGGAGGAGATGAAGAATGGAGTGCGTAGGTTTCACGAGCTTGATTTTGATGTGAAAAAAGAATACTTCACGCGCGATTACAGGAAAAGGATGGTGTACAATAGCAACTACGATCTGTATAGTGCCCCAGCAGCGAATTGGAGAGACACCATGTTTACTGTTATGGCTCCTGATCCCCCAAATCCCGAAGAGTTTCCAGCTGTATGCAGGTATCACTATCTTGTCCCCTATGTTTTTTCTGTAGTTGTAGACCTGGTTGATACGGATTGGTGAAAAATGTTCCAAATTGAATTACGTTTTGAACCTTGAGAATTTTTTTTGCTGACAAACCGGACTTTTGCGGTTTAATTGGTAACCTGAGATATAGAAAAATCAAATTGACGTAAGATAGATAGACTGGAATGCAGAAACAAATAATTAGAGAGAGAAACAAATTGAGGAGGAGGAGGAGGGGGAGGGGGAGGAGGAATAAGAAGATTACTCGAGATAAAATAGATTAGATAGAAAAAAGATAGATAAGAGGAAGAACAAAACAAGTAGAGAATAATAGAACTAGCAAGGGAGAACCGAACAAGATGAGAAACAAAAATAGACAAAGAGATAATCAATTTTTAATTTATAATTCAGTTCTCCCAAAATCAACATAATAAAGTACTTATATAGGTACTAAGTACATTAGAAAATCCTACTAATTAATAACATTCCAAACATAAAAATAAATAAATCATAACATAATAACTCCCAAAGGAAATCCTCAACATTATAGGAAATAAACCAAAATATAATAATTCCCTAATATCCCAAAAATCATAGAATAATACATAATTCCTTTTTATTTTTATTTTTGCATCACAAACCCTAATCAAAAGTTGAATTGAATGGCTTGTGATGGAAAGACTGTCCATCAACCAACAAGTTAATCGGCACGATACTATTAGCCAGCCTCAACCATTGTGAGGCTATGATAGTTGCGATGGTGTGACTGACATTAATGTTATAAGCGCAATCTCTTGATGGATGATGTTGTTTAGAAACCTCATCATCGTA
This sequence comes from Bretschneidera sinensis, assembly GCA_023935145.1. Taxonomy (NCBI): domain Eukaryota; kingdom Viridiplantae; phylum Streptophyta; class Magnoliopsida; order Brassicales; family Akaniaceae; genus Bretschneidera; species Bretschneidera sinensis. The sequence goes on along the minus strand of CM043699.1, from coordinate 144,239,803 downwards.
GCCTGATGGCAGAAGTTTCTAGACAACCTTGCCATTGCAAACAATTCAATTCCAACCAGTGTTCCATTTGCTACAAATGAACCTAAATTCGATTTATCACAAAATTTTCAAGCTTCCAAATAAAATTTGCACAAAGTGATCTACATAATTAAGCCTTAAATTAATCCTATCAACTTTCTTTCTAGATATATAGCATTGTGTTTGTCATGTTTTCGCTTGATAGAAAATAGACAGTAACTATACAATTGATTTGGGGCGACCCATGATGTTTTTCTTAATTTGTTATGGCAGCTGAATTTTGTGATACAAACACTTCCTTATTATGTGTTTTATGTATTGAACTTGTAGAGATATAATGTTGGATTACGCCAATCAAGTGATGAACTTGTCGAACTTATTGTTCGAGTTACTATCAGAAGCCCTTGGACTGAATCCAAACCACTTGAAAGACATGGATTGCGCTAAGGGGCTTAATATGATTTCCCATTACTATCCCCAGTGCCCACAGCCAGAGTTAGCTTTGGGCACAAGCAAACACACAGACAATGATTTTCTCACTGTGCTTCTACAAGACCATGTTGGTGGCCTTCAAGTCCTCTATCAAAATCAATGGCTAGATGTACCCCCTACTCCTGGTGCTCTAGTGATTAACATTGGTGATCTTCTACAGGTAAGTGTCTATTTTTTGTGTTCTCATTTTTCACATAATATTATTTTCCAGATTGCAGTTTTAAAAATACTAGAAAGTAGGAAATATAGCTCACTCATATCATAATTCTTACAGCTAATTGGCGTTTTCTTGTGCCGATTTTGTAGCTTATATCAAACGACAGGTTTATAAGTGTGGAGCATAGAGTACTGGCAAATCGTTTCGAACCAAGAATATCGGTAGCATGTTTTATAAGCACATCTCTTTCACCAAGCCCGAGACTTTATGGTCCTATTAAGGAGCTGTTATCAGAAAAAAAATCCTCCAAAGTACAGGGAAACAACTGTGAGAGATTTTGTTGCTTACTCTAATGCAAAAGGCCTTGATGGGATTTCTCCGCTGCTGCATTACAGGATTTGAACTTGGATATGGAGATGTAGAAAGTACTATGATGTATGGTTTGTAAACTAAAAATTTTGGCAGTTCTGGGGAGCTTAATAAAAGAGTGATGTGTATGCCTGTTATTAATCCCCATTAAGATTGTTGCCTCGTGTAGAGCCAACTATCAAACTGTATCACAAAATAAAAAGGAAGCTATAGTAGTATATAATGGAAAATTCGGTTACTACCCTTATGTTTATTGTTAATTTTCTTTCGAATGAGTTGCATTAAATGTTTATTGAAGCTGTTGAAATTTTATCTCTAAAATCCAAGTTCTTAAATTTTAGACAAAAACGCTACAACAATTAAATAGGCAAATAAAATAAGGACCAAGAACATCAAGAATTAATATGGTTTGACAACTACTTTGCCTACATCCACCAACAAATCAGTTGTTTTATTAATCTTCAATTACAACTTTTAGAAAGAGTAAAGTTGTCAAACTTTCAACTAAAGTCTCAATACAATAAAAACTTTTAACCTAACTTTAGTTGTAAGTGATCTTTCTATTTGACAACCCAAAACCCTAATACACCTAAAACTCTCATCTGACGTCTAGTAGTAAAACCCTATAGTTTACAATGTATATGAAAATTATGAGTGTGTCTCAAACTTTCTCTAGGACTCCCTTTATATATAAGACGTTTTCCTAACACTAATAGGAAAAGAACAACATAAGAAACTACTTCTACTCCTACTGTAATAAGGAACAATCTAATAGGAAATTACTACTATTCCTATTAGAACAAGCAACTATAAAATAGAAAACTAATTTTCTCAATCCAATTAAAAGTCCTCATTGTGGCTAATATTCACCATACATTTTTTCATCTACAATTCATCGAATAGCTCAATATTAATCATGCATATTTTTTTTTTTGTATTTTTGTCATCGGAACCACAACTCTGATACCACTTGTTGAGATTTTACCTCTAAAATCCATGTACTCAAATTTTAGACAAAAACACCACCACAACAATTAAATAGGCAAATAAAATAAAGAGCAAGAACACCAAGAATTAATGTGTTCGACCACCTCTTTGCCTACATCCACCAACAAACCACTTGCTTTATTAATCTTCAATCACAACTTTTAGGAAGAGCAAAGTTGTCAAACTCTCACCCCAAAGTCCTAATACAACAAAAGTTCTTAACCTAGCTTTAGTTGTAAGTGTCATCTCTACTTGACAACCCAAAACTCCAATACACCCAAAGCTCTCATCCTAGTTCTAGTAGTAAATCCGTCTAGTTTACAATGTATATGAGAATTATGAGTGTGTCTTAAACTTTCTCTACGACTCCCATTATATAAAAAATATTTTCCCAACACTAATGGAATGGAACAACATAAGAAACTACTTCTACTCCTACTATAATAAGGAACAATGTAATAGAAAATCACTACTATTCTTATTATAGAACAAGCGACCATCAAATAGAAAATCACTTTTTCTAAACCAATTATAAGTATTAAAATCCTAACAAAGCAACTATCAATAATTTTTTGTTAAGTAGATAAAATGTACTAGTAAATTAAACGAATAGCATCCACCACGTTCGTATCTTTTTGTTTGTTTGCTCTTCGGTAAAGTGTGAAGACTCACATACCTTGCTTTATTTATTATGATCAGTTAAAGAAAAGTTGTTGTGATTTATAAAGACTTGATTGTTGTAACAGGAACATGAAATCCCCTTTTATAATTAGAAAACCTCTTGTAGTGAACTGATAATCTTATGGAAGTTTGAAAATAGTGGTCACAAGCAGTAGTGAGGTTCAATAGGCAACTGACTCAGATTATGATAGTAAAAGTGAAGAAAAAGCTTTTGATGATACAAAAATTGGTGTAATGGACTGTTTGATGCTGGGGTGACAAAAATCCAACATATGTTCATCAATAATTGTGTGTTGAGATTTTGCTTTTAAAATTCAATTACTCAAATTTTAAGCAATAAGTAAACAAATATCAAGCACATAATAATTTCGACAACCTTTTTGCCTAAGTCATCGACAAGCTCAAAATTTTATTAATCTTTAATAACAATTTTAGGAAAAACCAAAATTATTACCCTGACCTCACAATCCAAAATTTTCAATACATCAAAAGCTCTCAACTTAGCTCTAGTTGTAAATCTCTCTAATTTATAATGTATATTGGAATCATGAGTATGGCTTAAACCTTCTCTAGGACCCCCTTTATATAGATGATATTTTCTTAATACTATTAGAAAAAGAACAACAACATCATAATAGACTACTACTAGCACTTGTAGAAAGAATAATCTAATAGAAAACTAATACTTTTCCTACTAGAATAACCAACTATAAAATAAAAAAAAAAAACTATTTTTTTCAAATCAATTGGAATTCTTTTTTGTAAAGATTTGAGCTAAAATTTTAAAATTGTGTTTCCAGTTAAGTGTTCCAATCATAGACCTCAAAGGGATAGACAAAGATTGAACTCTTAGTACGAAGATAGTTGATCAAGTCCAAAATGCTTGTGAGAAATGGTGTTTCTTTCAAGTGGTGAATCATCGTATTCCTGCTGTTTGGATGAGATGATCAATGGGATACACAGATTCCATGAACAAGACAGTAAGGTGAAGAAAGAGTAATATATGCGCGTGATCTCAACAGAAAGGTGTTGTACCTCAGCAACTTTGACTTGTTTAAATCACAAGCTGCTAATTGGAGGGATACATTGGGATGTTTCATGGAACCTGAGCCTCCTAACACAAAAGAACTGCCTGGCTAATTTTATATGTTACTCACTTACTCCAATTAATTGAATAGGCTAGCATACAATAAATTAATGGAACGAAAGTTCTCATGCACCTAATCTTTGGCTCATTTTAAATTTTTATCCCAAGTTGATATAAAAATCGATTTAGATGCTCATTTTGAATATCTGTCTCAACTCCCAAGTTACGTTTCATTTGACCAAGAAAATATTTAATATAAAAATTGATTTATATCGATGCTCATTTTGAATATCTGTCCCAAGTTACTTTCCATTTGACCAAGCAAATAATTGAATTTAAATATAGATTAAGATTCTTTTTTAAGGTAATAACTTGGGTAAAGATAACCAGCAAAATGTACATCCACTGTTAACTAATGATAAGATATTATGCAAGCGCGAAATGAATTGATTTTTTTCAATTTATAGACAAAAAATGTATGTTCTTGCTATCCCTTTTTTTTTTTCTTTATATGTATGCATACTTAGTTAACAAAATAGGTATTTATATTTAATTAAAAAATATTTTATTTGTATATAATAAGACTAAACGAGTTATATTATAAAATATATAAAAGTTAATTAATAATAAATCAATACTTAATTTTTAAATAATATATTTAATTTTTTAATGCACTATGTAATGTTATGATTTTTAATCCAAAAATTCAATCTTATCTCATTCAACCGAACCAGAAAGTTATTCTCACTAGTAACGTCTTATGCTAAATTTTGAAGATTAAATTTCATGTAATCACTTCATTTTAATATATTTTTTCAAGACAATTAAAAATAAAATTTTATTGTGACTTGAAAAACAATGCAAAATTTATTATTCTTCTCGAGTTTTTATTTGAATTAATGAGATTACTCATATTAATAAAATGTTGAACCATGCATATCAACACATGTAAATCAATAATTAATTAATTATTATATAATTTATTTTATTTGATAACTAGTAAATTAACTATTATCCTAATTTTAAAAAAAAATTATTTTTTTATAAAAAAATATATTTTAAAATTATTTTAGATTGGGTCGTTTCGAGCTCGGATCAAATCGGGTTCGAGTCATTTTGAATCTGGATCATTTTAGGTTTCAAATTAAAACCGAATCGAATCGAATTTGAGTTAATATCATTTCAATGTATTTTTATATCAAATCAAATCTGGATCAAATTGAATTTTCATATCGAACCACGTTTAGCCACTTTACTTAAAATCAATATACCATTAGTAGTCAATTGTGGGTTTTTAGCTTTATCTTGATTGACGTTAAGCTCCAATGAATTTATGGTCCCAGGGATGATATACTCCACAGTCCACTCATGCTAGTGACATCCTTTCAGTAGGTGCTTGCTGAAAAATTCAACGGTGTTATAGTCATCCAAAAATTAGACGGAGTACAGAAGACAATGGTGTTATTGTTTTAGCCCATGGTAAAAGTCATGACGTCGTTACTTTTGGTTCAAAGATTTGTTCAATGAGAAAAGAGATTTATTTTAATTGTTTAGCACAGAGAGTCCCGTAACATGAAAAGATACACTTGGTTTCGACATTTTTTTCTTCTGGAAAGTTCATTTAAATTTTATTAATAACGTCAAAAAAAGTAAATACTAAAAAAAAAATATCTTATATTTATGGGGTGTGATTTTATTGTTTGAAATTGAGATATACATCAATGTCGATCATTATTTTTATTGAATACATTTTTTTAAAATCAATGGGAAGAAAATGGAGAGACTAAAAAGAAAATGTTATGTATTTATGAGATACGATTTTATTGATTGAAATTGAGGTATACATTAGTGTCATGTGTTTATCTTTATCAATTCAATACATTTTTAAAAATCAATGGGAAGTTTCAATAGATTCATCCATTTTTATTGATTAATAACCTAAAAGTCTTATAAAAGCTCGAAAATCTTATAATATGTTCTTATTTTAAGTAACTAATTTCTTTGTTATAATTAATGTAGAAAGTTTCAAAGTAGAGGTGAAAGTTGACAAAGAAAGATAGTACAAAGCAGGTGTAAAATGTGAAAAAATGGAGTCACAAAATAAGAGAGAACGTAATCATGGTAGGTGAAATCAAAATCAATTGACATGGAAGAAATTTTTGTGTTGGCCGAGCTTTGTAGACCGATTCTTATAGGTTTTAACCAGACATAATTTATCACTTCAAAGACAATTGACGTTGTAATTTTTGATTGGTTTAGAGTTTAAAGAATTTGATTTATACAATAATTTCTTTTGAAATAAACCTATTAAGCATAAGTTTATTGTCGTGTCAGTTTAAAATTCATTCTCACTCGCATAAATCGAGTAATTATTCAAAATTTGAAATTGCAGTGGTGTGACATTTAGAATCCGTGTGAGGGGTTCATAAAATAGATTTTACTTCATAGAAACACAAGTTAAACGAAGTATTTCTACAAAAAAAGTTATGATTTATAAACATCTTATGCACCCAAGAATTTCACCCTCAACACGGTAAATGTATTTTTCCCTAACAAGAGTGTTTTTCGTTCCCAATTATATGCTTGTAAGAGACTCTGTTGATTAATTTGGTTATCTTTGGGCCTAGTTATTTACTACCTGCATATTTGACTATTGAAATAATTTAAAAATAATTCATGTTCCCGCGGACTCGGTTACCATGAAACCGATGAATTTTATTTGTAATTATAGAAATTACAATAATAATTATATATTTAAATATTTTATTTTTATTTAATTACTATTACAATTCTTTATAGTTACAAATAAGATTCAACGGTTTCCTAGTATCAAAATTGATAAATGTGGAGGCACTAAAAGAAAAGGAAGAAAGAGAGACCGGCATTGATGACTATGGTTTATTTAATTTTAATAGTGTAAAATAAAGATGAAAACATGATTCAAAGTGATTTTTAAAATAAAAATGAAAACATTACTTAAAATAATCCTTAAATTAAGAATTAAAATATGCTAATACGTCTCTCTATCAAATAGCATTTCTTTTGAACATATACTACCTGCTCCTGCACTAGCCTGTTTTCGATCACTTGTATTCAATGTTAAAGAATCAATTATGACTCTCTCTCTCTCTCTCTCTCTCTCTCTCTCTCTCTCTCTATATATATATATATATATATATATATATATATTCTCATTTTCATCACTACATTTTGTATCTAAATTTTATAAGGTTGTTTTTGTTTCCATTTGTATGTTTGTAAGAGATTCGATTAATTTTACAAGACAGTCATTGCATATTGTTTACTACCTGCATATTTTATGTTAAAAAAGGAAATCTACACATGCAGCTCTTCGCTTCGAAGTCCAAATTGGCGGTTGTAGTTTATCCGCATTCGTAGCAGCCAACTTTGAAATTTTACATTTCGGGTATATTTAAGGTAGGTTGAGATAGTAACCCATGGGTACTTTGTTCTCTCTATATAAGAGCTCTTTTTCACCTGTTGCAAGTCTGACAACAAGAAGTGTTTTGTGTGTTTGAATAAATTGTGGTGAGGTCTTTTGGTAGTAAGATACATAGTGTACTTAGTTTTGTGAGGCAACATACTACAAGTACTACACGTGAGTACTAAATTGGTCTTTATTTTTTTGTTGGAGTGTTGCTAATATTCGTATCAAGTTTTGTGCTCGAGTGCTTTATTTCTGTAATACAATTTGTTATTTGCTCACTACGTGCTCCTATTGCTTAGACTATTGCAACAGTTTCAACATCAAGGCAAAGAAAGAAAAGAGAAGGCAGGTAAGCAACTTACAGATTGATGACCATGGTTAATTTAATCTAAAAGCTGAATGTTTAATCGGTTTGGACCGTGTATTACTTGAATGCTCCAGAAACCATTGTTCATGGTATTTTATCATTCCTTAGTTTTTATCAGAAAGTCACTAGGCTTTAATATGGTGGGACGATGAGGGCATGGAGATTTAATCCATAGCCTTGTTATGGCTTCAATGTACTAACCCCGTTTCCCATCGCTTGTATTCAACGTAAAGCAAACATAATCAAATATGGAATATAAGAGAATAATCAAATATAAAAAAAAAGTTTTCCTTTTAGTTGCATCAAAATTGATCAAAGAATTAAAGAAGTAGGAAGAAAGAATTAAACTTTGAAAACAATACAGTAACTGGTTTTTTGTTCAGTGACAAGAATAAGTCTTGGACCAATTGTTTGACAATGATTGACAATCTCAAATATAAGTTAAAACAGTTGTGTAACTGTATAGTAGCTATTATAGATGCGTAAGATTTGATATCCTCTCTTTATTCTTGTGATCTCAGTTGTTAGCATAAGATTTGAACGGAACCTTGAGGTTAGCTCACCAGAAGAAAATGGTGGTCACCAACACAGGCGAACTGCAGTCTGGTTTAGGACCTGAATACGATCGAGCAAGTGAATTAAAGGCTTTTGATGACACAAAAACTGGTGTTAAAGGACTTGTGGATGCTGGAATCAATGAGATTCCTCGCATATTCCATCAAATGCCTGATAACTTGAGCACCGTATCAGCTGATGATGCCCGATTTACAATTCCTATCATAGACCTTGAAAATGTCAACAAAGATCCAATCACGCGCAAGGAGATTGTTGACAAAGTTGGAAGTGCATCAGAGACATGGGGTTTTTTCCAAGTGGTCAACCATGGAATTCCAGTGAGTGTTTTGGAGGAGATGATCCATGGAGTGCGTAGGTTTCATGAGCTAGATGCTGAAGTGAAAAAAGAATACTTCACGCGTGATTACAGGAAAAGGATGGTATACAATAGCAACTATGATCTGTATAGCGCACCAGCAACGAATTGGAGAGACACCATGTTTACCGTTATGGCTCCTGATCCCCCAAATCCTGAAGAGTTTCCAGCTGTATGCAGGTGATTTTATCTCTTAATTTCCTTTAGCTGTAGACCCTGGTGATTGGGATTGGAGAAAAAATGTTACAAATTGAATAAAATCTTCACTTTCTTTCTACGGCACAGACCCAAGTGTTTTTCTGGTGGTAGGTAGAGATTGTATGGTCAACTATTTTTATCTGTAGTCATATGCCTATCCATCAGTGATTGGGGTTTTGACTATATATGGTATAGGGTTAGGATCCTCTCCAGTTTTTTTGAGGAATTTTTGGATCAGTGCATCAATGGTTGCCATGATGTTTTCTTAATTTGTTATGGTAGCCGAATTTTTATGATACTAACAGTTCCTAATTATGTGCTTTCTGTAATTACTTGTAGAGATATAATGTTGGATTTCTCCAAGCAAGTAATGAACTTGGGGTACTTATTGTTTGAGTTACTATCAGAAGCTCTTGGATTGAACCCAAACCACTTGAAAGATATAGATTGCGTTCAGGGGCTTAATATGATTTCCCATTACTATCCGCCGTGCCCACAGCCAGAGTTAGCTTTGGGCACAAGCAAGCACACAGACAATGATTTTCTCACCGTGCTTCTACAAGACCATGTTGGTGGCCTACAAGTCCTCAATCAAAATAAGTGGTTCGATGTACCCCCTACTCCTGGTGCTTTAGTGGTTAACATTGGTGATCTTCTACAGGCAAGTGTATATTTTTGTGTTTTCTTTTCTTGCTAATAGGAATATTTGTCAGTTTCATTTATTTATTTATTTATTTTTTTTGTGATTTATCATTACATATTTTTTCAGATTGCAGTTTTACAGATACTAGAAAGTAGGAAATATAGTTCACTCATCTTAATTCTTAAGTACACACATCCAAATCAACTCAGGGCAAAGTGAATTTTTTGGAAAATATTTACTTTTGGGTGTAGAAGATATTCTTTATAAATTTGTGTATTCCCAAAGAAATAGTTGAAAAACTTCATCATTGCTAACAGGTTTATAGCTTGTTCACGTTTTCTTGTACCGATTTTGCAGCTTATAACAAATGACAGGTTTATAAGTGTGGAGCATAGAGTACTGGCAAATCGTTTAGAACCAAGAATATCAGTAGCATGCTTTATAAGCACATCTCTTAAACCACTCCCGAGGCTTTATGGTCCGATTAAGGAGCTGCTATCAGAAGAAAATCCCCCAAAGTACAGGGAGACAACTGTGAGAGACTTTGTTGCTTACTCCAATGCAAAAGGCCTTGATGGGATATCTCCGCTGCTGCATTACAGGATTTAAACTTGGCAATGGAGATGCAGAATACATTGTGAAGTATGGTTTGTGAACTAAAAAAATGGGCACTTCTGTGAGAGTATTTTGATCCTTGACTAGCAGCTTAATAAAGGAGTGATGTGTGTCTATTGTTGATCCCCAATAAGATTGTTGTCATGTAGAGCCAACTATCAAACTGTATCACAAAATAAAGGGAAGCACTAGCAATGGAATAATTTGGCCTAGCCTTATGTTTCCTTTCCGTTGAATCGGATTGAATGGTCATTGAACAACCAAAACACTTCCTACTGCCGCTACAAAAATTGGATTCTACGGTTCTCACAGGCTCCATTTGTTTTCATCGTCGTTTTATTGAATATAAAGTGTTTTTCATTGCTGATATGAATACTTCTTTGAAATTTCCTCTGGAACAAGCAAAAAAAAAAAATTTGAAATTGATGCTTTTTGAAGGTAATGACTATCATAAAGGGGCTCTAGCTGCAGTCCCCGGAACATGGCCTTAACATAGGAAAATCCATCAATCTGTGGAGGAAATCCAAATAACAAATTAAATGGTGTTTTGTATCTTTCTTACTTAAATATTTTTGTTTTTCATTAATTATGCTGAAGATTTATTACCTGTGTTACCTTCCGTTGTAACAAAGGAAAAGATAAGTCCTGGGTGGAAGATAAAAAAGCCACTTACATTTGCAACCAGCAGAACAGAATAGGTCAAGGAGAACAGTGGACTTGAACTGAGCCACATTTCAAGGAATTGTCTTTTTCGTTTTATATAAAAAAAAATCTTTAATATTTTAGTTTTAATTTTGGCGACTGGGTCTCTGAATTTCATTTCATCTTTTAACCTGCTATAAAGTTGTACTTAAGAACCATAATATTGCCACAGATTGGAAAGTCAGGGACCCAATCATCAAAACTAAAGCTTAAATTAAAGGATTTAAGGTGGATTCGGCTAAAACGTCAAGGACCCTCAACGGAATTTACCCTCTTTGTTTCCTTCAAAATTTCAGGATTCAAACCCACTATAAACAAAATTTAAAGGTGGTCTTTATTGTGGTGGGGTATACTATTTAATATAGGAGTTGTTAGGTTACATAAAGAAATAATTGGATCAAATAAATTTGCTAGATACATTTATTGTTTTCACGTTTTTCTTATCACCATTTGGTATATTCTAGTTGTAATCAAGATGAAGACATCTTACTGTCTTTGTCTACAATCTATAAAAGGATATACTCTGTAATCTCACAGAATTAAACACAGCATCATTTCACAGTTCTTTCATATCATAGAAATCTGCATATGGAGGACATAACAGGTAAAAGTCATGAAGTTCAGGCAGGAACCAATCTTGATTATGATCGTAAAAGTGAAGAACAAGCTTTTGATGATACAAAAGCTGGTGTTAATGGATTACTAGATGCTGGGGTGACAAAGATCCCACAAATATTCGTCGATCAGAATGTTATTCTTGACAACAAGTTAGGTTGTATCGATTCTCATCATCAGTCTCAGTATAGCATCCCAATCATTGATTTAAAAGGTATCTACGAAGATTCAACTAAACGTGCAGAGATAATTAACAAAGTTGGAAATGCTTGTGAGAAATGGGGTTTCTTTCAGGTGGTTAATCATGGGATCCCAACTAGCGTTCTGGATGAGATGATTGATGCTATACATAGATTTCATGAACAAGATACCGAGATGAAGAGAAAGTTCTATACCCGTTAACTTTCCAGGAAAGTGTCCTATTTTTCCAACATGGATTTGTATAAATCAAAAGCTGCCAATTGGAGGGACACATTGTCTTGTGTAATGGCTCCTCATCCACCAGAGCCAGAGGAATTGCCTGGAGTAAGCAGGTATGTGATAGGACCAATACTAGCTGTTAATGCAATTAAACTTTCTAGTTATGGATAATGGAACTTATCATATGAGCAAAGATATTCGGACACCGATTTTTGACACCTACTTGTGTCATCCGGTCGGTGGATGGGTAATTATGTGTATTCTACAGGAACCTAACTAGTCAATAATTATCTTGTCCCAATTTTTTGCTACCGTAGAGAGTAAGATTTGTGGGTTTTAATGGATTTGCATGGGGTGGCAGGATTGGGTGGGTGTGTAGGACGCTTCTTATCATTTCGCTTATATCTCTACTCATTTGTGAAAATTTGGTATTTTTAACTCCTGCAGCTGTATTTTTTTTTAAAACAATTGCTTTTGGTTTGATAGTAATTACTGCAATTTAGTTTCAATTTTTTTTTATAAAAAAAAAGCATTTCCCTCGAAAGTTTTAATTGACATAACAATTACATTTAAAATAATTAATAGTTAAAGTAGAAATTAATGAAAATTGGCATTGTTTGAGTTTTATTAAGTTCAACTTAAATCACAAAAAACTTAAATTTTTAATTTTAAAATCTTTAAGTTTTAGCGATTTAAGCTTAATTTAATCAAGTATCCAAACAAGATCATAATATTTGGCCTATGGTGCTCTATTGAAATATTAGTGTTGTGTTACACTTATGTTATGAATATTAATCGAAGGGTATTTGTATTTTTTTCCAATTTTTGTTAAATTTTTTAAAGTGGAATGAATTTATCGTTTTTTAAAAACTTGTAATTAAGTTATAATTATTACAAATTTGAGGAATTTATTTACATTTTATCCTGTGTAGCACAATATATATTTTAATTGGGGGAATGAATGGGGAAAGAAATAAATATTAAGGCCTAAAATGATTATCAAGTCAGTAGTTATGCCATGCCTAGGCTTTCTATAACTTTATGGCTTAATTTCTATATATATATATATATATATATATATATATATATAAAGTTAGTGGTTGATTTATTTCTCTTTTCTACATAATTTTATGATGTGATTGCATTCACATATTGCAGAGACATAGTGATGAATTACTCAAAGCAGGTAATAAGATTGGGGAATTCTCTGTTTGAGCTGCTATCAGAGGCTCTTGGCCTTAATCCCAGCCACTTAAAAAACATGGATTGTGGAGAGGGCCTACTCCTTCTGGGTCACTATTACCCAGCATGCCCTGAACCAGAATTAACACAAGGCACTAGCAACCATACTGATGGTAACTTTATCACCATAATTCTACAAGACCAGATGGGTGGTCTACAAGTTCTTCATGAAAATCAATGGGTTGATGTTTCTCCCATACCTGGAGCTCTTGTAGTAAACATGGGAGATCTTCTATAGGCAAGTCCATGTCAACCACATAAACTTTGATAATATAGTTGTGTTATATTGGAAATAAGGTAAAAGGGAGTGTTTAATTAATTAGCCAGTTACTCTATCTTCATGTACCTTAGCGGTGCAATTTGAGCAAGCTAACCCGACCCCAACTTGGATTTTGGGTAACTTAAGGTTGAGATTTTTTTGTGTTGGGTTTGAAAAATTCCAATCTAAATTAAATTTGGGTTGTGTTAAAGTTAGAGTTTTCTAAACCCTAACCCAACTCATAACTTGTGAGCTTGAATTTAGTTATGTAACAAATATTACTGGTCTTAAGTGACATGATCTTAAGTGACATGAGCTTATTTCCTCTTAAGAAAATGTTTTTAAATTCAAATCTTCAACTCTATTTTTTTCCTTTTTTTTTTCTTTCTTATAAACAACTAGAATAATCTAATATACTAAAAGTCAGAAATACCTTAAAGTACTTCATATGGAGGGAATGATAAACAATGACCTATCAAGGACATTATTGGAATTTGAAAATGGTTGATTTTTTCAACATGCATTTTGTCAAAATGGCTATGGACCAAAATGTATAAAACGTATCTTTTGATTTTAACTCAAAATCAAACTATTTTCAATTGTTTTCAGCTTTTGATAGTCTAAAAATACATTAAAAAATCGTTTGGCCTCAATTTTACTTCTGACAAGAATTTTTTTTTTCCAAGAAGTTAGGCCAAATGGAAGCTAAGGTCCTATAAGTTTAATCTTTATTCTCAATAAAATAGTCTTGAATCCTATCAATAAACCAACCAAAAAACTGAGTGCAGACGCTTTGCACATTTTTTGAGACAAATTGAGAGAAGAAAACTAAGCTTACGTTGGAATTTTTTTGTGTACGATTTTAATTTTTGTTGTTAATAATAATTTGTACAAACGATTAAATATAATAATTATGTAAATTAATGACAAGAAAATTTATCTATAGAAGTATGCAAAAGTGATGCCCTTAAAGGTAGATTTCGTGTCCACGAAATCTTTGACTTGACGCGTATGATCTCAATTCGTCTACTTTTTAAGATTCAATTATAATAATCATTTGTATGAATGAACATCTACAACAAAGACTAAAAGATTGCTACGAAATTCCTCACTATTTAACACTCATAAGACTTAATAAATTATAAAGAGAAGAAGAGAATAGATAAATTGTTCAATGTGCGTTTTTATAGGCTCTTAGACTTGAGAGTTACAAACCCACTAAATAGTGAAATTATGAGTGAGATAATGATCAATAATGGCTCAACAACTAATAACTTAATGGTCCAACGGCTAATAGCTTAATGGTCCAATGGTTAGTGGCTTAAATGTGAGTTAGTGACCTTATTAATGCCCTAACAGCTAATTTGGCCCCAATATTTTAAACAACTAGTTGGACTATAACGGCTAGTTACACAAAGGTTAGGTGTTTTGAAACGCTTAAAAAATAAAGTTAATAATCCCTCGTATGTTTCAAAACATCAAAATGACAATAGCAAGGAATACAAGAATCTTACACATTAGTGATAGTATATTTCGATTTAAACTTCGCCTAGAACGAAACATTTTGGGACCACAAGAAAATGGTGGAGCTAAACTCATTTAACCAATTCCTTGAATGTGATACGGCCAAAATAGTTGTTCACATAACATTCTCAACTAGTAATAATTTCAACGGTTTGAAACTTTTTCAGCCATGTGCCTACTTGGATTTTCATGAGTGCTCTAGCGACTTGCTCTAGTCACATGAGAAACGGCTTAACTCTCACACTCGTATAGGTGGTATCCATCAAGAGTGTACTTCGATCAACATCCCATCCAAATTTGGAATATGGACCCATTAAGAGCTATAAGCTCATACTCACACTAATCGCAGTTGCATTGTCATACACCATAGGGAATGACTCTTACTAATCATCTCATATGAAAAGTGTATAGCTAAGTGATAGGGCCACATGAGACTTTAATGACTTCATTCTTCCTATTAAACATCATTCATAAGATCTCCAATTACAAAAATCATGTATCCATCACATAGTCTCATTAATGGGAAACAGTTTCATCTCTCTCGATGTCTCACTCATTAGCTTTCTTACTAATGACTTGGTAAGAGAATTGGTCAGTTTCCTTTTTGACTTCACAAAGTTATTTTTAATTCATGCCCCTCAACGGACAACAATACAACATCAATGCGCCCCTCAATGGGCCAATCATAATATGGCGACATCCCTCAATGAGCTAACCACAATAATTGTACGCTTCTTAGTAAGCCAATCAATATACAAAATGAATTTTATTTTTAGCACAAGATATTGCCACTTGGCACAATGGAAAGTCATAGATGTGACTGATTTCCCCCATAATGGAATATCCACAAGTCTATCTTAGCCATTCAACTTCAAACGCACCCTTCTCTAAGGCAATAAACTCAAATAATATGGTGGATCTCGCAAAGAAAACACATAGCCAGTTGTTGGCTTTAACTCATTTGAGTCAGTGACTTTGTTAGTAACAATATAGTCGAAAAACCATTATATGTTAAACCAAGATACATAGTCAATAAATACATAATCACGAATTCTAAACTTTTATCAAATACCCCCACACTTTAAAGTATTACGAGCATATCTATAATAGTTCATAAAGAATTTTACTGACTTTTATGAGAAATTCTATTTTGAATGTGTCAAGCATGCAAATAGCTTCCCCACATGTTGGTGGGCTACTTAAAACAAACACGAGATTCATCATTCCCTTGAGCACTCAATAGTTTTAGAAAAATGTCAACAATTTTATTAATATGAGTTTGTGCAGTAAAGCACAACTCTTCATCAATTACATTATTATTTTGCATGTGTGGGAGCCCTTTATCTCCCACCAACCTTTGGAAGCTTTTAAATTGGCTTCATATATCAAACTCATACACAATAACCTATTTAAAGCCATCTTAAACTTTCCTATTGGAGATTTTTACATTATTTTGTAATTCTATGCAACTTACTATGTTTTAGACTTCTCTCTATTGTCAATCGCCATATGTATTAAGTTTTCTTAATTTCCACATTTAGCCACCGACTCACTAGTAGCTTTTAGGCTTTTTCGAGTTTTATTTTTCTTTTTAGCTAACCCATTAAATTGAGGATAGTAAAGATGTTTAATTTCATGGACAATTCTATTGAAAATGCACTAAAATATATGATAATCATCACCTTTATAGGTTCTCAAACTTTTAATCCTTTTATGTAATTGTTTTTCCATTTCCGCTTTATACTTTATAAACATTTTCATCGGCCTTCACTTTGATTTTTAACAAATACAGTTATAGTATATCTAGAGTGATCATCAACAAAGATAATATAAAATTCTTTTCTATCTCAGGTTATGGTGGCTTTCAAATCACTATGAATCAAAACAAGCAATTCAATTTCTCTTCTTATTGGTTTGCTTGATTTATAAATGATTTTAATCTCGGCATAAATTTCAAAATTTTCAACATTTTCAACATTTAGATATGATAAAGAAGCTCCCACGTAATTTTCGAGATAAAATTTAGTAATTTTTGAGATAAAGTTTAGTGGACTTTACTTTCTTTAAAATAATATTTAATCCTTACAATTTTAATGCACAAATCTTTTGTCTTTTAGATCAAATGGATTTCATTTTGGTTTAAAAGATTTAAAGCATTTTACTCTATTTCTATTTCTCTCTACTGAACCGCCATTTGCCCAACATCATTAATTTTTTTTTCTTTTGGTGCCCAACACCGTCATTCTTCTTCTTATTATTTTAGTCACTCTTTAGTAATTGGAGTATCACATACATCACTTTTACAAGTTGTAATTTGTAAGCTTTACTATATTTCTTTGCTAGATATTCGGCTAACATCAATTTGATTTGGATCAAACTGAATTCAAGTTAGGCCCATTCTCCATGAAAATCATTGGGTTGATGCAACGCCCATTCATGGAGCTTTAGTAGTGAACTTGGGAGATTTGTTGCAGGTAAATCTATGGAACTACGAACACCTTCTAAACTGTGTTTTGTTTTCCAATTGCAGATTTTCATGCACTAACATTTGAATACTCTCAGATTTGTTGTGCATTAGCAAATGGGTGTATCAGATTGGAAATTCTTTTCTCTTACATTTCTTTATTACCGTTCTCTCTTTTTTATTTTCACTTTTTTTTTGTTTTTTTGTCAGAAAGGAAATCGAGCCCAATCTCCACGATTTTTGCTTCAATTTCCAATGAGTTTTGGTACTGCCAAAAACTACCATTCCAATAAAAAGATAACACGTGGATCCTCTGATTACGGGTCATAAGACCACACGTGGACGACCCGAGACCAGACAACCAAGCCTCCAGGTCATAACCGCCCCTCAGGGCTCCGTTGCCCCCAGTTGGGCCTCCGCGTCACTACCACCTTCCAAGCCATCATTACATAGCCCAGATTGGGATACTGGGTCGGTAGACGGCCCCAGACACAAACGGCTCCTGATCAAGCCAGCAAGACAAAGCCATAGCAGACGGCCTCCAACCACCCAGCTAGGCCTCCTAGGCACCAGCACCCATCCCAGTTGGGGTGTCAGGCCAGCAACCGCCCTTACACGTGGACGGTTCCTGATTATACCAACGAGACAAAGCCCTAGCAGACGGCTCAAATCCACTGAGCTGGATTTCCTAGGCATCATTACCTGGCCCCGTTAGGAGTATAATATCACTACCGCCTCAGGTCCAAGACCGCCTCAAACGCTCTATAAAAAAGATAAGGTACTCCCTTAACACGGCCAAGAAAAACACACAACGAACCAGGGACTACTCAACCCCTGCTTATACATTATCACGCTTATCACGCTCTAACTTAAGCATCGGAGCATCCCCGGAGGTATCCCTCCGGTGACCTCATAGTTCATTGTTCTTTCTCTGTGCAGATACAGCCAAGGTCACTCTGCTTACTCCACAATACGCATTTCGGGCATCAACAGATTGGCGCCGTCCATGGGAAACTACCATCTCTCGCTGACAGTAACAGCGAAGAAGTCAAAAGAACTCATCTGTTATCATGCCTCCTAAAACCTCTGTCAGGGACCTTGGCACTCGTGTACTACAGTCGGGAGCAAGTTCCTCGGTCGAGCCTGAGGCTCATCTGAACGAGGGAACGCTCCAAGCACAATTCACGGAACTCGCTCAGCTGGTAGCCGATCTGGCTGCCGAAGTTCGTGGGAGACCTCAGCGTACCTTACCACTCCCGTCACAGGAACCAGGTCACTATGGTTCAGCCAACCGCCGCCCACCAGTCGATGACTGTTCGGTGACCCACTCACCTCCACCAACCAAGTCCGGAGAAAGTCCCATGCCCAAGAACAACGAAGGGCTCGGTAAGCGGATCGAGGATATAAAAGGGCGAATTAATGAGGCATTTAGAGAACGTGGCCACAATATTATCGATGATCTCGATGTACAGGACCCGCCTTTCACACAAGAAGTCCTCGACACTCCCCTCCCACCAAATTTTCGAATGCCACAAATCAAACCTTACGATGGATCCACCGATCCTCTGGATCATCTCCAACACTACCAAACCACAATGACCCTCAATAGACATTCGGACCCTGTGATGTGCCGGGCATTTTCGTTGACCCTTGAGAAAGCGACCGGGACGTGGTATTCCCGTTTGAAACCAGGTGGCATCCGCACCTTCAAAGACCTAAGCTATGTCTTCACCTCTCATTTCATCAGCAGCAAAGGATCCAAGAAAACCTCAGAGTCTCTGTTCAATATTGTCTAGTCAAAAGGAGAAAAACTTCGAGCCTATATTTCCAGATTCAATACTACTGCTTGGGAGATCCAGATCTTGATCCCAGTGTTCAGCTATTGGCATTCAAAAATGGACTGAGATCCAGGTTTTTCAGTTCCAAACTTACCAGACGACCACCCATGGATATGAGTGAAGTCTTGGCGCGAGCTGAAAAATACATGCTGGCAGAAGACGATCAGGCATTTCGAAGAGAACGCGAATGAGACATGGAAAGGAGGAAGAGAGGTCCTACTAGCCCCTTCTGTGAGCCCACTAAGCGGTCATTTCGCAAAGAGAGACCCAGAACCCTCAGGCCTTTTGAGAGTAGGCCTCGGAACCCCGCAACCTTCGAAATCGGAGCCAGAACTCTGGGACAAATTGACAACTACTCACCACTGAATGCCTCCAGGACCAACATTCTAATGCAGATTCATGACAGGGATCTCTTGCAGTGGACCCCAAGACCGCCAAATCTCAACCCAGATCGAAACACTTGGTGTAGATTCCACAGAAACTTCGGCCATGACACGGACGAATGTAAGGCACTGAAAAACCAGATCAAGGCCCTCATCAATCGAGGACATCTAAATGAATATGTCAGACCACGACTGGAAAAATTCAATGAACGAGCACGCAGAAGCCCTGAACGTCCTCTCGAGTGAAACAGACCTACAAGGCCAATCCGGAAGAGCTCGGGGCCGAGTCATAGGGAGCCTAGCCAGAAAAAACTGGAGGCTCCCGTGACAAAAATCATCAGGACCATTTGCGGAGGGCCTGCAGCTGGCGGTGGGTCGCATACTCGTAGTAAGTCTTATGTCAAGTCAATAGCCTCTATCTCTGGACCTCATAAACGACCTAAGACCGGAGAGATCATTTTTTTTTTCGGACGAAGACTTAGAAGGAATGCAGGTCCCACACGACGATGATATTGTAATTTCACTCCTCGTGGCCAATCACGAAATAAGACGAGTCCTGGTCGATAACGGGAGCTCAGCCGATATTCTCTTTTATGATGCCTTTCAACAAATGCAACTGGGCGATACACATTTAGAGTTGGTCTCCACCCCACTCTATGGCTTCTCAGGGGGACCAGTCTTTACAGAATGCAACATAACCCTCCCGGTAACTGCAGGGACGACACCCCGAACAATAACTGTGCACTCCACCTTGTTGATTGTTCGACAACCCTCATCCTACAATATGATACTTAGGTGACCTACACTGAACAAGCTCCGTGCAGTTGTCTCCACCTATCACCTCAAAATCAAATTCCCCACGGAAGACGAAGTAGGTGAAATCAAAGGAGATCAACTAATCGCGAGATCCTGTTATCTCAGTTCAGTAAAGGGTAAGAAGACGGAAGCCCTACCACTTGAACTAGATGACCTTTGAGATGAAGGGAGCAACCTAAGAGGTCAGCCCGTAGAAGAAGTAATCACGGTCCCCCTCAATGAAGACAGCACCAGAACTGTTCAAATTTGTTCAAACCTGCCTAACACACTCAGGAAATCTCTGTTAGCCCTCCTTCGAGCAAACCAAGACCTATTCGCCTGGACCGCTGCATATATTCCTGGAATCAGCCCAGATGTCATCGTACATCGCTTAAGTGTGGATCCGACCCACAAACTGGTCATCCAGAAGAAAATGTCATTTGCCCCTGAGCGACAGGCAGTTGTCCGAAAAGAAGTTGACAAATTACACTCGGCTAACTTCATCCGAGAGGTGAGCTACCCAGACTGGGTGTCCAATGTAGTAATGGTGAAAAAGGCAAATGGCAAGTGGCGAATCTGTATAGACTTTTCAGATCTAAATAAATCCTGTCCAAAAGACAGTTTCCCTTTGCCCTGGATTGACCAACTTATTGATGCAACGTCCGACCATGAACTGTTAACATTCATGGATGCCTACTCCGGGTATAACCAGATCCTCATGCACCAGCCCGACCAAGAGAAAACAACGTTTGTCACAGAACAAGGCCTCTATTGTTATAGAGTCATGCCATTTGGTTTGAAAAATGCCGGAGCCACGTATCAAAGGTTAGTGAATAAATTTTTTCAAAAGCAAATAGGCCGAAATATGGAGGTATATGTCGACGACATGTTGGTCAAAAACATCCAAGCAAAAAACCACCAAGTTTATCTGCAAGAATCCTTTGATGTCCTCCACCAGCACTAAATGAAGCTGAACCCCACAAAGTGTGCTTTTGGCGTTACGGGGGGTAAGTTCCTTGGGTTCATGGTCACCCACAGAGGTATAGAAGCAAATCCAAAAAAAATAGATGCTGTCCTAAACATGCGTCCACCTCAGACCATGAGAGAAGTTCAACAGCTTACTGGGAAGGTAGCTGCCTTAAGCTGGTTCATATCCAAATCTGTCGAGAAATGTCTGCCCTTTTTCAAAGCCATCCGTAGGGCCAGGGACTTTGTTTGGAATGAAGACTGTCAAGCAGCCTTCATCGAGCTAAAGAGATATTTGGGGACACCCCCCATACTCACCAAGCCTGTAGCTGGTGAAGATCTGTTCTTATACCTTTCAGTCGGACCTGAAGTAGTGGCTTCCATCCTAATTCGGGAAGAAGAAGGAGTACAGAAACCAGTGTATTATGTAAGCAAGGTACTCTATGATGCTGAAACAAGGTATCTTCCTATGGAAAAGATGGCGTATGCCCTCTTAATCTCGGCCCGAAAGCTTCGGCCCTACTTTCAAGCCCACACAATCACACTTCTCACCAACTTACCCTTGCGGCAAATACTTCACAAGCCAGACGTTTCTGGCAGAATGGTCAAATGGTCAATAGAACTGGATGAGTTCGACATCGACCTTGGGCAGCTATCAAAGCTCAAGCCTTAGCTAATTTCGTTATGGAAACTACCTTGCCCGTAGCTGAAGACGACCCGCCTCAGACTGTTGACAAATCGAACCCGTTCCCATAGTGGACCCTTCATGTCGACGAATCCTCCACTGATTCTGGAAGCGGAGGCAAGCTCATCCTAAGCGGGCCGGATAACTTCACCATTTAATACACCTTAAGATTTGAATTTGAAGCATCCAACAAATAGGCCGAATATGAAGCTCTGTTCGCGGGCATAAAACTAGCCAAGGTAATTTTCGTACAAAACTTGCATGTATATAGCGACTTCCAACTAGTGGTAAACCAGGTGAACGGTGAGTACGAGGCTCGGAGAGAAAAAATCGCTCGTTACCTTGAAACAACAAAGGCACTAGCCGGAAAATTTGAAGTATTTTGCCTTAGCCAGATTCTGCGAGCGAAAAACACAAAGGCCGACTCATTGGCCCGGCTTGCGTCTTCTTGCCAGCTCGAGTCAAGACGAGCAGTCTACCTCGAAACCCTAACCATATCTAGTATCAATGAAATAATGGTATTACTAGTGGTTGGTGAGAGAACATTGATAAGTCCTATTTTGGAATATCTACGTGATGGTTTTCTTCCCAGCGACAAAAACGAAGCCCGAAGGATTGTGTCTCGAGCAGCCCGATACACACTTTTGGATGATCAATTGTATAAGCGAGGGCTTACAATGCCCTACTTGAAATGTCTTGGCCCAGTCGAAGCTGATTACGCCCTCTGCGAAGTTCATGAAGGAATATATGGGAATCACCTCGGTGGGCGTGCCTTGGTATTCAAGATCCTTCGTCAAGGATACTATTGGCCAAAAATGAGGGAAGTAGCCATGGAACTGGTAAACAAATGTCAAAGCTATCAACGGTATACCGTTGTACCACATCGGCCAGCAAACCTCCTTACTTCGATCGTCAGTCCACTTCCTTTCCCTATGTGGGGAATGGATCTTCTCGGACCTTTTCCTAGGGCTACCGGCCAGTGGAAGTACCTCATAGTTACAATAGATTATTTTACAAAATGGGTGGAAGCCGAGCCCTTAGCCAGCATCACCGACTATCAGGCCCAAGCCTTCGTGTGGAAGTCAATCGTATGTAGGTTTGGAGTACCCCAAATATTAGTAACAGACAACGGCAAACAGTTCTACAGTGTTCGGTTCAAAACATTTTGCGATGAACTACGCATCGACCATCGTTTTTCCTCAGTTGGATACCCACAAGCAAACAGACAAGCCGAAGTAACCAACCGAACGATCCTTCAAGGCATCAAGAGGCGAATAGACGAAGCAAATAAGCAGTGGACAAACCATTTACCCAACATACTTTGGGCATACCGAACCACGACTCGAGCACCTATTGGGGAAACCCCATTCTTCATGACTTATGGATCCGAGGTAGTAATCCCTTTGGAAATAAGAGTACCTTCCTTGCGAGTACAAAGCTTCGAGGAACGAAACAATGAGGAAGCCCTCCGCATGAACGCCGATCTTTTCGATGAAGCCCGGGATAAAGCCCAAATCCGCCTTGCTATTTATCAACAGTGAACTGCCATGTACTTCAATTCAAGAGTAAAAACAAGGCACTTCTGTCTCCATGACCTCGTTTTACGAAAGAACGAAGTATCTCGACCTCGAGAATCAGGCAAGCTGGTCCCTAACTGGGATGGGCCCTATCGAATCAAAAAGATGTGTTGCCCTGGAACTTTTGAGCTCGAAGAACTCGGTGGGAAGCCCATTCCTCGAACTTGGAACGCCGAACACCTTCGACGTTTTTACCAGTAAAACACCCAAGTGTAAAAGCATAACACCCAAAATAAAAGCATAAAAACTGTGTATATAAAAAAGTTTAGAGTTCGATACAAAAGATCTAAAGTGTTAGCATTTTCATACAAAAACAAAAGAGGCACTACTAGCCTCGGAATACATAAATAGCCAAAAAATTCTGGCCAAGCCAGGTGAAGAACATACTTAGTCTAACTCCGGAGGCGCGTCACCCTGAGTCGGAGACCCAGTACCCGAGCCTTCCTCCCGATCCCCAGGCTGTTCCGACTCCTGCTTCTCCTCTTGATCCTCATCCGGAACCATCAGTTCCTCATCCTCATGGCCCAATAGGTCCAGGCTGGAAAAATCAAGCTCAGGGTATAGAGCCTCAGCCCTCCCCCTCGCGTCCATGAACCCAGAATAGTACTGTTGGGCAACCTCGGCGACGACAGCCAACTGATAGGCCTCCGAGCTCTTGAACGAAGCTAGTGCCTGTTCCACAGCAACTCGAGCGCGAACATCTGCCTCCTCCACAGCAGCCCGAATACGGGCCTCCGTCTCCTCCTTGACAACACGAGTACGGGCCTCAGCCTCTTGAGCTCGGGTCTCAGCAGCGGACCGGGCTTACTTGGCAGACTCCAACGATGTTTGAAGCTAGAATACCGCTTCAGTCTTTTCCTCTAATTGGCGCTGGTCCCGCCCGAAAAGCTCAGCAATCTCCATGCAGCGATGAGTGGTCGCGCCCACGATGGCTCCCATCTGGAATAAAGTGAATTGTGTTAGCAAGCATAGTAAAAGAAAAAAGGATTTAGTTATAAGCAATAAAAAAACGACTTTCCTGGGACGCTATGGTCTCAGCAGCTGCGTAGAGGGACTTCGTGGTCTTTCACCCTAGTTCAGAAACATCTCGAGGGGGAGTCCCCTTCGTCAGATATTCTCGTGTAACTCGAGGATGCGCAAAAACGGAATCGTCTAACCTCAAGGCCCAATCAGGTATGAACACCAGGACCTCGGCAGCAATCCCCTGACTTGGAATAGGTCTGGCGATGGAAGGGCCTGATGGATGAGCAGTAGGAACTGGAGTCACCTCTGGCTAGGACAAAGGCCTTGGTGGAGTCCAGATCTATGGGAACAGGAGGCTGGGTCTGCGACCTCTTCCTACTCCCCGACCCTAAGGCCTGCTGTTTCTCGGCCCGGGCTGTCCTCCGCTTCTCCAGGGCCACCTTCTTGGCATATTCTTTCGCAAGTGCTGCGACCTTCATCTCTGTCCACATAGACAAGGAAAAAACAAAGTACGTAAGTGAAAAACAAAGCATGCAAATATCCAGAAAGGAAAAGTAAAACAAAAAAAAAATTACCACTCTCAAGTGAAGGTCCAGGACATGGGGGACAGAGACCTCGCCTAGCTAATACCTCATTGTCATACAAGACTTTGACATCAATAGGTGAGGCCACCATGGTATCTACAGTCTCTTGTTCGTAGGAGTGAAGGCCCACCTTCTTGCACTTTTCGGTCCGATCCATACTCCAGGATCGAGGAAGGCCGAAGTCCTTATTTGACTGAATGAAGAAGAAGTTCTTCTTTCATCTCTTAATTGATAAAGGTGTCTTTGTTAACAACCTTCTCCTCGGCTGGGTACTAAACACTACCCAGTCGGTCTGGCCGTGCCTACTGATAAGGAAATGAGCCTTGAAGACATCCATAGTCAACGGCCTACCTATTGCCCTGCCAACGTAGAGGAACACTATGATCAACCGCACCGAGTTTGGTACAATCTGACATAGTGCAATACCAAAATATCGGAGAATACTCCTGAAAAAAGGATGGAGAGGGAACCGTAACCCGGCTTGCATTTAATGTTCATATATGCAAAGCTCAGAAGGGGCTCAGTTCGAAAGGACGTCACAAGCCCTCTCATCCACTCTAGGCAGCCAGATGGCGTACTCGTCCGAAATATGGTACGTCCTCCGAATCACTGCTAAGTCATCTTCTTTGATCTGGTTGGGGATCTCGACTGCAGCATAGTGTCAGTCCTCTCTCTCTTCCCTAGTCGAGGTTTCTCTAATTTTTGTCAAAACCCTATCTATTAAAATCTTACCCTCTTCGTCCCCCGAGGATAAACTCTCCTCAGACCCCTCTTCCACAGGGACGTAGGGCACCAAGGCCCAAGGCTCGGAGGAAGGCACGGTCCCCATTGGGAGTGCTCTTCTTGATGAGGACGTGGATGTCTCTTCATCCTCGGTACCACTACTACTAGAAGTATCTACGCTACTCCTATTACTACTACTATTGCTAGGATTATCGCGAAATACTTTAAAAGAAGACATGTAGAAAAAAAAGATGGACAAACTCACCAATGACTGAGGCCTTCGACTTATAAATAACTCGATGTTGCCTACGAAACTCTCCCCCCTTCACTTCAAGTGCCGTGTACATCTCCCGCATTTACTTCAAGTGTCGTGTACACCAAAACCTCAAAGCCCACGCTTCTCCAAATAAATATTATGATCTGGAACGAGGACGAGAACCCGTAAAACTCACAACTCTCTCTCTTAAAGACATGGCCGAAGGCTCTCAAGAAAACATTTAGGAAAACTATCTATCTGATTTAGAGTAAGAGTGAAGAAGAAGGGAAAGCCAGAGCCCCTTTATATAGAAATGAGAATACAGCAAACGATGATCATTTAATGCGAGTGTGAAAGCAGAGAGGCCTCTTTAGAAACACAAGGTAACCCTCACACTTCCCCAAAGGGCCGTTCCATCTCTCGAGGCGACCGTCGTAATCCAAAACACGGTTACACAATCTCTAAAGAAACTCATCATTGCTCTACACTGCCATTTGTGGAAACACCACCACATGTCATTTTCGCTGCCTTCAGAGATGGATTACTCCACAAGTCCTCGGCCCATTCTCTTCAAGGTCTGAGAAGATGGATTGCTCCACAAGTACTCGGCCCATTCTCTTCAAAGTCCGAGGAGATGGATTGCTCCACTTGTCCTTGAACTCATGGTGTTCTTGGTCGAGGAGATTGATTGCTCCACAAGTCCTCGGCCCATTCTCTTCAAAGTCCCAGGAGATGGATTGCTCCATAAGTCCTCGGCCCAATCTCTTCAAAGTCCGAGGAGATAGATTGCTCTACTTGTCCTCGGACTCATGGTGTTCTTGGCCGAGGAGATGGATTGCTCAATAAGTCCTCGGCCCATTCTCTTCAAAGTCCGAGAAGATGGATTGCTCCACTTGTCCTCGAACTCATAGTGTTCTTGGCTGAGGAGATGGATTGCTCCATAAGTCCTCGGCCCATTCTCTTTAAGGTCCGAGGAGATGGATTGCTCCACAAGTCCTCGGCCCATTCTTTTCAAGGTCCGAGAAGATGGATTGCTCCACTTGTCCTCGGACTTATGGTGTTTTTGGCTGAGGAGATGGATTGCTCCACAAGTCCTCGGCCCATTCCCTTCAAAGTCCGAGGAGATGAATTGCTCCACTTATCCTCGGACTCATGGTGTTCTTGGCCGAGGAGATGGATTGCTCCACAAGTCCTCTGCCCATTCTCTTCAAAGTCCAAGGAGATAGATTGCTCCACTTATCCTCAGATTCATGGTGTTCTTGGCCGAGGATATGGATTGCTCCACAAGTCCTCAGCCCATTCTCTTCAAAGTCCGAGGAGATGGATTGCTCCACTTGTCCTCGGATTCATGGTGTTCTTGGCTGAAGAGATGGATTGCTCCACAAGTCCTCGGCCCATTCTCTTCAAAGTCCCAGGAGATGGATTGCTCCACTTGTCCTCAGACTCATGGTGTTCTTGACTGAGGAGATGGATTGCTCTACAAGTCCTCGGTCTATTCTCTTCAAATTCCGAGGAGATGGATTACTCCACTTGTCCTCGGACTCATGATATTCTTGGCCGATGAGATGGATTACTCCACAAGTCCTCGGCCCATTCTCTTCAAAGTTCGAGGCGATGGATTTCTCCACTTGTCCTCGGACTCATGGTGTTCTTGACCGAGGAGATGGATTGCTTCACAAGTCCTCGACTCATTCTCTTCAAAGTCCGAGGAGATGGATTGTTCCACTTGTCCTCGGACTCACGGTGTTCTTGACCGAGGAGTTGGATTGCTCCACAAGTCCTCGACCCATTCTCTTTAAAGTCCGAGGAGATGGATTGCTCCACAAGTCCTCGGTCCATTCTCTTCAAGATCCGAGGAGATGGATTGCTCCACTTGTCCTCGGACTCATGGTGTTCTTGGCCGAGGAGATGGATTGCTCCACAAGTCCTCGGCCCATTCTCTTCAAAGTCCGAGGAGATGAATTGCTCCACTTGTCCTCGGACTCATGGTGTTCTTGGCCGATGAGATGGATTGCTCCACAAGTCCTCGGTCCATTCTCTTCAAGGTCTGAGGAGATGGATTGCTCCACTTGTCCTCGGACTCATTGTAATACCTGTATTCGTGAATTAAGAGTAAAGAAGTAATTTGATAAATATGTCATGAAATTTAAATAATATATTTATGCGAAGGATTAGTATTGAAAAAAAATTCTAAAAAAAAATCTTAAAAAAAACGTGAATAGCAAAATGAGTGAATAGTAAAAAAAAGGTGAATAGTAAAAAAGAGAATAGTAAAAAGGAAAATAAAAAAACTTTGGTCTGGACATTCAAAATCATCCAGAAGAAAGATAATGAAAAATAAAAAAAGAGAAAGTCAAACAAAATAAAAAAACTGAAATCATGGCAAACAAATTACTGTAAGAGATTAGACAAAGTTAGGCCAATTTGTCTAAAAAATATCTTAGTGTAAAACACGTGTAGAGAGGAGAGGAAAAATGGATGTTTGAGTTGAAAATATTTTTTGGCTGTCGAGAGCAGCCAACTTGTATATATATACATGCACTGTAAACACAAATTGTCCCTTACCGATTTTGTTAGTTCATTCCTTTCAAATTCTTGTTTTCTCACAATATTTGTAAGTTCAAAGAAAAGTCAAAATGGCAAAATTTTAAAAGGATTTTCTGCGAAATTTCATAGAGGATCATGAAAAGCTATCAGTATTATAAGGTGTTAACTATCTACAACGGGAGAAATTTCTGAGAAGAGCCGGGAAAAGCAAGAAGGTGACCCACGGGTAACTTTAAGTGCTACAGGGTGAGTTGGATTTACTTTAAGTAGTCTAAATGAAAAATCAATTATTTGGTGATAATATTTATCTGAAGTTGAAAGAGATGAGCTAAGATAAGCTCTTACTCATGCTTTTGAGAAAATGAATGTATCAGATAATCGAGTGGATAACTTATAGCATAGACTTGATAAGCAGACTAGAGAAATGCCTGACATTGTTAATTCAGTAATGGTAGACACTTAAAAAATGGAAAAGTGGATTTATGCATAAGATGCAGAGAGATATAAGTAAGCTAAATGTTTTGTTGTTTAAAGGATCTATGAATCCTTTTACGCCGGAGTTTCGGGAGAAACATGTGAGAGACATTATTTGGTATTTGACCAGTAAGTGATAGATAGACGGTTGCTTTTACTTCGTTTAAGTTAGAAGGAGAAATTTTAGAATGATGGAAGGATATTCTTTCCAGGTAAGTACAAATTTGATAGACCCGTAACCTGAAATAGGTTTAAAGAAGTTTTTCTTGATAGATATTTTTTTTCCTTATATCTCTAGAGCTCAACCAGATAGAGATATTATTTATTTGGGGTAAATGTGTTAATTGTGGCTCGGTATGATAGCAGATTTATGGTTTTGCAATGGTTGTAAAAAAAAAAAAAATGGTAAACCAAGAGGAGAAGAACTGTAAGAGGTTCAAAGATGAACTATATTTTAAGGTTTGATCGAAACTATCTTACATGAGGCTTATGAATTATGTTAGATTGGTGGATATATTATTTCAGATCGATAGAGATGTGATGGAGTTTAAGGGAAAAAGAAAAAGTTGTTAAAAAGACTAAGATATAAAGGTTATAAAGGTAGTGGTAATATGAATGTACAGGGTGAGAGACCACCCCAAATGAGGCATTCTTTGTTACTGAAAACTGAAGTACAGAGTCAGAGGCAAATAGAATCTGATGCTTATGTATCTTAAAATACTATTAGTGGGACCCTTAGATTTGATAGACAGATTATGAGAACTGAAAGTTATGGTAGAGGAAGTAAGTATGCCACCAAGTGGAAGTGGCAATCTGATGTATGATTGGGATATAAAAGTTTATTATAATTATATTCAGATAAGATATTTATCCCAAAATTTTCAAAATTGAAGTGCTTTATGTGTAGAGAAAATGAACATGTCAATATTGGTTAATCTTGATGCAACCCATTTTGTTGCATCAAGTATTCATATAAAATCTATTGAAGAATTTATTAGTCTTTGGATTGCAAAATATCCTTGTTAAAGTTCTCACTTGAGATAGAGTGATAATCATGAATATTCATAAGGGATTGCATGATTCGTACCAGTGGCAGAAAATCTGAAGTTGATTTATTATCTTCGAATATAATTTATTTGGGGAAATAATTGGTTATCGATGTTTTACATCTAGGTTGATTATTCCAGAAAGAATGTTCAAGATATAAACGTGAGATACTTTTAACTATCTTATTTTTGCTCTGACTAATAGGAGATGACTGAAGAATGGTTTTAAGGAGTATTAGACATATATCATGAATTATAAAAAAGAGATAGTGATGAAAGAATATTCTAAATTAATTTTTGATGAGTTGTTTAGGTTGCCTCCAAGTAGGGAGATTAAAGTCTCTATTGATGTGATACCAGGATTATCACATATATTAATAGCACCCTACAGAATGACGTCAGCTGAATTAAGAAAGTTGAACGTACCATTTTAAAATTTTGTGGATAAACAATTTATCTGACCTAATGTATTTGGGGAGTCAGGTGTTGTTAGTGAAGAAGAAAGATAGAACGATAAGGATATGTATAGACTACAGATAGTTGAATAAGAATAAATACATTTTTCCCTGGATAAATGAATTGTTTAAACAGTTGCAAGGAGTGAGAATGTTTTCTAAGATAAACCTGAGATCAGGTTATCACCAATGGAGGATAGAGAAGAGAGACGTGCCTAAGGCTACTTTTAGGACACGTTATGCTCATAAGCTTTCGTGATGTCATTTAGATTAACTAATGTTCTAGAAACATTTATGGACTTGATGAATAAAATATTTAAACTGTTTCTTGATAATCTTATGGTTGTGTTCAGTAATGACATTCTGATATATTCTGAGAAGGAAAAACAACATATGGACCATTAAACAGTGTGCCAGAGATTCTAAAGAGAGAGAAATTATAGGCAAAATTTCTAAGTGTGAATGTTGGTTGAAGGAAATAACTTTCTTGGAACATATAATATTCGGAAATGGCATAACGATTGATCCACAAAAGGTTGAGATAATGTTAAGTTGAGAGAAACCAACTAATATAACTGAGATTGGAATCTTCTTGGGATTAGCTGGTTATTGTAGAAGATTCTTTCAGAATTTATCTATTATTGAATTGCTATTGAATAGATTGACCAGTAAAGATGTGAGATTTGTATGGTGAAGGAAGTGTGAGAAAAATTTTCAATTACTAAAGGAGAAATTGACTACAACTCTGGTATTGGTGTTTCCTTCCGGTGATGAAGGATTTGTGGTGTATAATGATAAGTCATATCAATGATTGGGATATGTGTAACATAGAAAAATTATGGGCTATACTTCTAGGCAATTGAAGATTCATGATAGAAATTACCCCACTCATGACTTAGAGTTGGCTGCTATAGTGATTGTATAAAAGATTGGAGACATCATTTGTATGGAGCCATTTGTAAGATATTCATGGGTTATAAGAGTTTGACATACTTTCCTACCTAGAAGGAGTTGAATTTGAGACAGAGGAGGTGGATGGAATTGATTTGTGATTACGACTGTACAATTCACTATCATCTAGAAAATACGAATATGATAATTGGTACATTGAGTAGAAAGTCTACAAGAAAGTTAACTGTTATTGGGAGTCCTTATATGAAATTAATGATAAATTTAAGAGAAATAATAATGAAGTTGAATATCAGTAATAGAGGATCGTGGTTAATAAATATGGTTGTACAGTCATCCATAAGGAAATGTTTTAGAGATACAAGGTAGAGATAAAGAGATAGAAAAAGATTAAGCATTGATTGCTTATTAGAAAGTAATATGAGTTTAAAAATTGAAGAGAGAGTATTTAAGTATTGGAACTTAGAAATTGTGTTCAAAATAATGCAAAGTTAAGAGAGGGGATAATGAGAAAGGTTCATGATGATATAGATTCGATGCAACTAAGATGTACTCAGGATTGGGACCGAAATTCTGAGGGTCAGGATGAAAGAGAGACGCAGCTGAGATTGTGAGGTTGTATAAAGTACCATTGGTCATAGTGTCAAATAAAGATGCTATATTGGGAAAGGATTTCAGAAAGCCACAGGTATATTGTAGCAATTTTAATGTAATTTTCGTACTCATATTGGATTTTTTTTTTATATACTAAAAGATATGCTAAGGACAAATGTGACGAATTTCTCAGTAAATTGAGATGCTGACATGTCATTGATTGAATTTGTTTATAATAATCGGTATCAAATTTGTATTGGGATGGCACCTGTCGAGACATTGTATGATAGGAGGTGTAGAACTCCTATATGTTGGGAAGAAATGGAAATGAAAAATGTATCTGGTCTATCTATTATTGAGTTAACGATAGAGATGATCAAATTCGTTAGAGAGAATTGTAAAGCAGCCTATAGTAGACCTCTTGAGTCTCAAATAAGTGATTGGGTGTATTGAAAATATATCTCAATGAAAAGGTGTATTGAGAGTTAAACAGAAAATGAAAGTTGAATCCGAGGTATATGGGACCCTAAGAGGTTGTTGAGAAAGTTGGATTGGTTGTTAGTAACCTGGATTTGCCTCTAGAATTAAAACATTTATATGATTTATGTCATGTATCACTTTTAAGAAAGTGTTTACATGATATTTTGAGATGAGTATAGAAATTCAGAAAGATTAGACTTATATACAAGTACCAATGAGAATTTTGGACAAAGAGAGTAAGTCTTGTGTAAAAGAATAATTTCACTAGTGAAAAGTTCGGTGGCGAAATAAGGATATTGAAGAGATTTCGTGAAAGCGTAAGACAAGTATGAAGAAGGATTATTTATAATTGATTCTGGAGTAAAGTAAAGAAATTTCGAGAACGAAATTTTTGTAAGGTGGGTAGAATTGTAATACCTGTATTCGTGAATTAAGGGTAAAGAAGTAATTTGATAAATATGTCATGAAATTTAAATAATATATTTATGCGAAGGATTAGTATTGAAAAAAAATTCTAAAAAAAAAACATGAATAATAAAAAAAGTGAATAGTAAAAAAAAGGTGAATAGTAAAAAAAGTGAATAGTAAAAAGAGGGAAAAAAAAAACTTTGGTCTGGACATTCAAAATCGTCCAGAAGAAAGATAATGAAAAAAAAAAAAAAGAGAAAGTCAAACAAAAAAAAAAGTAAAATCATGGCAGACAAATTGCTGTAAGAGATTAGGCAAAGTTAGGTCAATTTGTCTAAAAAATATCTTAGTGTAAAACATTTGTAGAGAGGAGAGGAAAAATGAGTGTTTGAGTTGAAAATATTTTTTGGTTGTCGAGAGCAGCCAACTTGTATATATATACATGCACTGTAAACACAAATTGTCCCTTACCGATTTTGTTAGTTCCTTTCTTTCAAATTCTTGTTTTCTCATAATATTTGGAAGTTCAAAGAAAAGTCAAAAGAGCAAAATTTTAAAAGATTTTCTGCGAAATTTCATAGAGGATCATTAAAAGCTATCAGTATTATAAGGTGTTGACTATCTACAACGGAAGAAATTTCTGAGAAGAACCGGGAAAAGCAAGAAGGTGACCCACGGGTAGCTTTAAGTGCTACAGGGTGAGTTGGATTTACTTTAAGTAATCTAAATGAAAAATCAATTATTTGGTGATAATATTAATTGTAATTATTTAAGTATGCTTAGGTGATAGATGAAAAATTGATTTATGAGTATAATAGAAAATTTGGACATGTAGAAATATTTCTCGGTGAGAAATAATATTTTTGAAAAATTATAAGTTTATTTGAGAATAAAAGCAACAAATAAATTATTGATGAGATATATTGATGTTTTAATACGAATTATGATGAGATGAATTTTAGTGGATATTGATAAGTTTTGATGGATGAGTTGATGTGATTTGAGACGAATTTTAGTAGATCTTGACAAATTTTGATGGATGATTTGGGATGAAATTTAGTGGACCTTGACAGACTTAAATGGATTATTTGATGTGATTTGGGGAAGAGAAGAATCTAATGGAAGTTTTATATATTTTGATAAAAAGCAGGATGATTGGATGTGAGGAATTTTAAAGAAACTTTGTTATATAAAATTTATGGATAATCAGGATAGCCAAATTAAGTGATTTGAATCTTTATATTGTTTTTATATTACTGTTTCATATCATTGTTCATGCGCATATGCATTTAATAATATAACCGAAAGAATCGGAAAGACAGCCAGTCTAATGAAATAACCGTGACAGCCTGTATATGCTGGGATGAAAAGTAAAAACAATGACAGCTGGTATATGTGGGATGAAAAGTGAAAACCGTGACAGCCAGTATATGCTGGGATGAAAAGTGAAAACCGTGACAGCCGGTATATGCTGGGATGAAAAGTGAAAACCGTGACAGCCGGTATATGTTGGGATGAAAAGTGAAAACCGTGACAGCCGGTATATGCTGGAATTAACCGGGAAGGTAGCCGGTCTGATAAGAATAAAAGAATCGTGAGGGCAGCCGGTCTAAGATGATAACAACCTGTCGACAGGTGGGAAGACGTTCCCATCATAATCATTCATGCATTTGCATCTGTTTTAACTATTGCTGCATTATTGAAATGCAAGATGTGTTTTAATTATGGCTGCATGATTGAAATGCTGAGGTGTGATTTATTATCGTGAAAATAATTATAGATGATTGAGTCTCTCAGAAAGAGTCAGTTATGATGAAAATATTATTGAAAAGCTGAGATGAGGTATATTGTCGTGTATGATGGATGAGCCTTATAAAAAGAGACAGCTATGATAATGAGATTATTGAAATGCTGAGATGTGGGACATTATGGTGAATTTAATTATAAATGGTTGAGTCTCATAGAAAGAGACAGTTATGGTGTTAAGACTTATTTTAAATGGAAGATTTTATTATGTGAACCTCATTACGAGGTAATTATGAGAATATTGATTGTCTTAAGGTATACCAATGATTGAGAAGAAGAGATTGATAGAGAATAAATCTTATGATATGGGAAATGATAGTAGAAAGTTGTCATCAGGTTATGTGAAAAATAAAATATTAAATATTAAAGGTTATTTTATGGAATTTGGAATACTTTTAGTAAATTTAAATTCACTGAGCTTGTGAAGCTCACCCCTCACTGTACAATGATTTTCAGGTAGCAGGCTTGGCAAATAGTTTGATGAGTTGAGGTTCAGAAGAAATCATTTTCTGTAAGCCGCGTACGTGTCATCATCCTCAGACTAATGAGAAAACAAAATGAAAAAATAAAAATTTATTTGTAACTCTTCATGCATTTTACGGATTGATGTAAAGTTCTTTTGGTAAAATTTATTTTTACTGCTGCATATATGTGTCGTGCTGGGATTCTCAAAATGTGATGACACTGTTTCGGGGTGGCCAACCTAGGATGGGTCGTTACACTCATGGTGTTCTTGGCAAAGGAGATGGATTGCTCCACAAGTCCTCGGCCCATTCTCTTCAAAGTCCGAGGAGATGGATTGGTCCACTTGTCCTCGGACTCATGGTGTTCTTGGGCGAGGAGATGGATTGCTCCACAAGTCCTTGGCCCATTCTCTTCAAAGTCCGAGGAGATGGATTGCTCTACTTGTCCTCGGACTCATGGTGTTCTTGGCCGAGGAGATGGATTGCTCCACTTGTCCTCGGACTCATGGTGTTCCTGGCCGAGGAGATGGATTGCTCCACAAGTCCTTAGCCCATTCTCTTCAAGGTCCGAGGAGATGGATTGCTCCATAAGTCCTTGGCCCATTCTCTTCAAGGTCCAAGGAGATGTATTGCTCCACAAGTCCTCGGCCCATTCTTTTCAAAGTCCGAGGAGATGGATTGCTCCACTTGTCCTCGGACTCATGGTGTTCTTGGCCGAGGAGATGGATTGCTCTACAAGTCATCGGCCCATTCTCTTCAAAGTTCGAGGAGATTGATTGCTCCACTTGTCCTCGGACTCATGGTGTTCTTGGCCGAGGAGATGGATTGCTCCACAAGTTCTCGGCCCATTCTCTTCAAAGTCCGAGGAGATGGATTGCTCCACAAGTCCTCGGCTCATTCTCTTCAAGGTCCAAGGAGATGGATTGCTCCACTTGTCCTCGGACTCATGGTGTTACTGGCCGAGGAGATGGATTGCTCTACAATTCCTCGGCCCATTCTCTTCAAGGTCCGAGGACATGGATTGCTCCACTTGTCCTCGGTCCATTTTCTTCAAGGCCCGAGGAGATGGATTACTCCACAAGTCCTCGGCCCATTCTCTTCTCTCTTAGGCCATCTCTGAGGCCTCGACCCAATGTCCCCAAAGATGAACAGATGACGACCGAGTCATGCCATACTTCCTTAACCATAGTGCTACACTTAAGGAAGTGGGGGGCTTTTGATACTGCCAAAAACTACCCTTCCAATAAAAAGACAACACGTGGATCCTCTGATTACGGGTCATAAGACCACACATGGAAGACCCGAGACCGGACAGCTAAGCCTCCAGGTCATAACCGCCCCTCAGGGCTCCGTTGCCCCCAGTTGGGTCTCTGCGTCACTACCGCCTTCCAAGCCATCATTACATAGCCTAAGTTGGGATACCGGGTCGGTAGACGGCCCCAGATGCAAACAGCTCATAATCAAGCCAGCAAGACAAAGCCCTAGCAGACGGCCTCCAGCCACCCAACTAGGCCTCTTAGGCACCAGTGCCCATCCCAGTTGGGGTGTCAGGCCAGCAACCGCCCTTACACGTGGACGGTTCCTGATTATACCAACGAGACAAAGCCTTAACGGACGGCTCAAATCCACTGAGCTGGATTTCCTAGGCATCATTACCTGGCCCCGTTAGGAGTATAATATCACTGCCACATCAGGTCCAAGATCGCCTCGAACGCTCTATAAAAAGGATAAGGTACGCCCTTAACACAGCCAAGAAAAACACACACAACGAACCAGGGACTACTCAACCCCTGCTTATACCTTATCACGCTTATCACACTCTAACTTAAGCATTGGAGTATCTCCGGAGGTATCCCTCCGGCGACCCCATAGTTCATTGTTCTTTCTCTGTGCAGATACAGCCAAGGTCACTCTACTTACTCCGCAATAAATATTTCGGGCATCAACAAGTTTATTTTTCTTTTTTATGTTATTAATAAAATGTTGATGTTTATTTGTTTAATCTGTCTTCATGTCTTTCTGTAGCTAATCTCCAACGACAAATTTATAAGTGTCCGACATACGGTGCTGGCTAATACTGTAGGATCTACTATATGAATTAACTATACAGCCAGACCATCGATTTTTGATCATATGTAATTGGAAAATTTAGACTAGTAACTGAAAGAGGTTAGACTAATTTTTTTCGTGATTTACCAATTTTACCTTTAAGAAATCATTAAAACGAATAAGTGAGAGAAGTTATTAAACTTGGGTATCGCAGCACATGGTTTGTTTATATTTACCGAACTTGTAATTGCACTTGTTAATTGAAAATGGAGTTTTGTAAGTGACACGTGACTTGTAAGTTACCTGGGTTTTTTTTTCCTTTTTCTTTTTTTGTTAAAGGTTTGAAAAAAATAAAAAGAAAAATACAAAGCATGATTCATGCCAAAGACAAAACTACAAAGGAGTGGTTCAGGTCTAAAGAAAAATACAAAGCATGATTCATGCTAAAGACAAAACTACAAAAGAGTGGTTCAGGTTATGTTTTTTCTCTTTTATCTTCTTGTGGTTCTTGAAAGAGAAGGATTCTTTCAACAGGTCACAGAACCCATCACTGCATTGCCCTTATCCCTTGAACTCATTGTATCACCAAAAGAAAAAGAGAAAGAAAAGGATGGTCAGAAGCAGAGATGAAATTCAGGCGGAAGCAGAATCCAAGTATGATCGGGAAAGTGACTTGAAGTCCTTCGATGACTCGAAAACAGGGGTAAAGGGACTTGTAGATGCTGGTGTTGCAAAAATCCCACGTATATTCATCAACGACCAGTTTAAGTCAGATGACAAATCAGGTGATGACAGTAAGTTTAGTATTCCAATCATAGATTTCAACGGCATAGATGATTGTGCAAGTAAATATAGTGAGGTAATTGAAAAAGTTGGAAATGCTTGTGGGGAATGGGGTTTCTTTCAGTTGATCAATCATGGAATTCCCCTTTGTATTTTGGATGAGATTATTGATGGTGTTCGTAAATTTCACGAGCAAGA
This sequence comes from Bretschneidera sinensis, assembly GCA_023935145.1. NCBI lineage: Eukaryota > Viridiplantae > Streptophyta > Magnoliopsida > Brassicales > Akaniaceae > Bretschneidera > Bretschneidera sinensis. The sequence goes on along the minus strand of CM043699.1, from coordinate 144,201,601 downwards.
CACTGAGGTAAAAAAAGAATTTTATACGCGTGATGAAACGAGAAAGGTGGCTTACAATACCAATTTTGACCTTTATCAATCAGCAGTAGCTAATTGGAGGGCTTCATTGTATTGCGTTATGGCTCCTAATCCACCCAATCTTGAAGATTTACCGGCGGTGTGTAGGTATGTAATACAACACCGTTTTGTTAGTATATGCAGCTTTGGTATATGTACATTGATTTGTTTTAATTAATAGTCTGTAGAGCAAGAAAAATGAAATCAACCATCTCATTAATTGTCTTTTGAACAATGGCAAGGGAAAAATTCCACATGGCTAATGAATTCTTGTCATGACTGATTTAGGTTCAATAACAATGTTAATTTTAGTTCATATACGTATCTATTTATTTGTTTTTCTGATAATATCATTAGCACAGGTTTATGCAAGAAAGCATAATGATAGATCAAATGAAGGAAAACCTTGATTGACATGAACTGGATGGACAAAGAGGAATACAAATTTTAAATTCATATCTCTTAACATAGTGATTATCTTTTAAGTCTTTCATAAAGAAGATTTGAGTTCGATCTCCCTCCTACAAACGAACGGAAAAAACAATCCATTTACAGGTTATTTTTTAGAAATACCCACATTGAGATCAGAATAATTATCATTTGTGCTACTTCTCATTCTAATTTTTTGCAGAGACATAATGATCGAATACTCGAATAAAGTGATGAGGTTAGGGCTTACTATATTCAAGTTGATGTCTGAAGCTCTAGGGCCCAACCCCAGCCACCTGAAAGAAATGGGCTGTGCTGAAGGACTCTATGTTGTTGGCCACTACTACCCAGCATGCCCTGAACCAGAACTGACTTTGGGTATTAGCAAGCACACTGATAGTGCTTTCCTCACTGTGAATCTACAAGACCAAATGGGTGGCCTCCAAGTCCTCCATCAGGATCAATGGGTTGATGTTAACCCAATTCCTGGCGCTCTAATAGTAAACCTGGGAGATATGATGCAGGTAAGTCTACATCGATCAAAACCTGATTTATTATTTCCATTGTAAAAGTTTTATATGGGTTCCCTTCATTAGCCTGTTTACAAGCAACTGAGGGGTAATTTAACTATGATTTGAATTCAAATAATTCCTGAATTTGTGTTAATGTCTTTGTGTAGCTAATATCCAACTGCATGTTCAAAAGCGTCTTTCACAGAGTATTGGCAAAAGAAGTTGGTCCAAGAGTATCAGTGCCAAGCTTCTTTAGATTACATTTCGCGCAAGAGAGTGTCTCTAGGGTCTATGGTCCAATCAAAGAGTTGCTCTCAGAAGATAAGCCTCCAATATACAGGGAAACCACTCTAGAACATTATCTCACATGCATCTATTCTAAAGGGCTTGATGGTGCCTGTAAACTAGAGCATTATAAGCTTTGAAGTACTAATTGGCTATGGATATTCCAGGTAAAGTGTTGAAAGTAACAAATCTGTCTAGTGTATTGTAAATGCATCAATTTGAAAATTTCAGACTTTAATGCCAATGAGGGGAAATGTTATTGCAGATGTACATGAATTGATATATTATCACTTTTATGTTTAATCTCTCTTTTATGCCAAATTTGTTGAACAACAAATTGCAAGAACAAAGATCAAATATATAAGATTTGCAACAAATGCGAGAAAGATTCTGGGTCTGGTTTGATTGAGTGGGTTGAGAGTTGAGTAGAGAGCTAAATTGTTCTTCAAAAAATACTTTTATACCAGCCTTGGAACGGTTTTTTGCTAATTGCCATGACATTGCAATTTCTCCCATTCAACTTCCCAAAGAAACTCCTGCATTGTCGTTGAACTTGTAATCATTTGTTAATTAAAAGTGAAAATTTCATTTTAAGGATACGATTGATAGGAAAAAGTGGAAAGAAAGAGACGTGGAAAAAAATATTGGTATCATTTATCATGTTTTGATAAAGATGGTGAAAGAAATTGGAAAAAAAAGGAAAAATTGTAAAAGTGCCAGTAACTTGTGACTTTTTTTTTTTTTGAAATTATAGATATTTAGCACTTAAGCCACCCACAATATATGCAAACAATACTATCTCACAATATATGCAAACAATACTATCTCACAAACCACCCACAATATTATCTCAGATCCTATCCAGCCAGTATCCACAATTCTATCATAGTATTATATTTCTCGGGAGAAATAATCACTATATATAAAAATAGATATATAGGGTATGTTTATGCGCTGTAAAAACTTTTAATCTTCTCCAATTTTTTTTACAGCGATTGGTCATACTTCATAAGATTATGTTTGTTAAGCTAATAGATGTTATATCTGCCACAAAATATATAGGGTAAATTAGATAAGTTTTCTTTTATGCGACTCGAACCCATAACCTAAAGAATCATAAACTTTTTCACTGAGTTAACATTATCAATGTGATATTATTACACTTCATAAATATATAATACATTTTATCTAGTTTAATAATAATTACAAACTATTTAATTAATCACTTACAAATTACAACAATATAGAAATATAAGTTATACTTCATATAATTTATATATAAATATTTATTAATATTTATAAAGTTATAATTATTAGATTATAGAGAGTTAGTAAAGTATTAAACTTTGATAAAAATTAATTAATTAATTACAAATTAAATTATTTTTATTTTACTATTCTAATTAATTAATTAATATTATTTTATTAAAATTTCAAAACGCCCCAAAAAATTCAAAAGACTTACCCGGATTTTCAATCTTTTAGGTCAGAATTTTAAATTTTCAACATTTTGATTAGACGTCATTACAAATAGAATCACTATGTTGAAGGACCATAGTATAAATTGATGAATACATATACAACAAACGATAGCGTACCTCTAATATCATATGTGATTAAAATTTTCATCAAATTGTTTGATATTTGTGTAAAAATATTTTGATAAATATTCATTCATAGGTCTTAAGTTAGTAAAGTTTATTCATCATTAATTTATTTATATTATTTCAATTTTTTAATATTTTTATAATTTAATTAATATTATTTTATTCAAAACACCCCAACGTTTCAAAAGGCTTACGCCTCAACGCCTCGCCTCATTGAGACAAAATACCTCACCCAACGCCCTCGCCTCTGAAAACACTGTGTTAGACAAATGCATTAAGATATCAAAATTGTGTTTATTACAAAATTCATTTCCAAATTTATTATTTATTTATTAATGTATATATAAATTATGTATAGAGATATTTTTGTAAATTTAAATCTATTGAAAATTTAAGAAACTTTTGTATTAAATTTATAATTTAGAGATTTAAGTATCACATGTCCATAATTTTGAAACTTTCGGCGCAATGTTTTTCAGTAAAGATGAACTTATTATAAAAAAGGAAAAACAATCACAAAAGCACTGCTATGATTAGTGGCTAAAGACATCTTCTTTTCTCCTTTTGCTTTTCTCGAAAGAAGGGGTTCTTTCAACAGACAGGAAAAAATCATTTCATGTGGCTGCAGCTTGAAACCCATGTGACACTGCTGCATCCTATTCTTGAAATTTAAATGAGAACATGCCATTTAAATTCACGTGGTATCTATAAACGAATAAAATAGGACAAACTCAAGTGGGTAAATTTTGACTCCATTATAAACCAGAACGTGGTTGGAGTGTCTTTTTTACGTAAATATTTAATTATATCAACTACCCCACCCATATAATTGACTCTCTTACGAAAAAGAAAATCAGTGCTTCTGATCAGATCATGGTGGAGAAGTTAGCTTCCGATTTTAGACTTTACGATCGCCACTTTTAACCAAATTACCAATCCCCCCCAATGAAGGTCAATATATAAGTGGTTAGCAATATATTTCAGTTCAACAAAGTGAGATTCAGATCACACAAATTAAAGAAAGAAATGGTGGAGGCAAGTTCCGGCGTGGAGAATGGATCCAATTACGACCGAGAATGTGAATTAGAGGCTTTTGATGACTCAAAAGCTGGTGTTAAGGGTCTGGTTGATGCTGGGGTGAAAAATATCCCACCAATATTTATCCATAAAGACAACAATAAGCTTGAGCATTCTCGTGAACAAGCCAATTTATTGGAAATTCCAGTTATAGACTTTGATGGCATCGACAGAGACGCAAGTCTACGTAAAGAGGTAATTGGAAAAGTTGGAGATGCATGCGAGAAGTATGGTTTTTTCCAACTGGTTAATCATGGAATTCCATTAAGCTTGTTGGATGAAATGGTTGATGGGATACGTAGATTTCATGAACAAGATGTTGAAGCCAAAAGAGACTACTATACCCGTGATTACACTAAAAATGTGTTGTACAACAGCAATTTTAATTTGTTCCAAGCACCAGCAGCTTGCTGGAGGGATACTTTGACTTTTATTAGGGGAGCTTCTCCTCCCAATCCTCAACAATTGCCTCTAATATGCAGGTACGTACAGATGGCATATATAATCTTTTGTAATATTTTCTTTTTCTTTTTCATCACATGTACTCCATCAATTAATTTAATTGCAGAGATATAATGATCCATTACACAAACGAGGTGATGAAATTAGGGGAAACGGTTTACGAATTACTATCTGAAGCTCTTGGGCTTAACCCCAATCATCTCAAAGACATTGGTTGCGCAGATGGAATATTTGCTCCATGCCATTACTACCCAGCATGCCCTGAACCAGAATTGACTTTAGGTGCAACCACACATGCTGATAGTGGCTTCATTACTGTGCTTTTACAAGATCAAATTGGTGGCCTTCAAGTCCTATTTCAAAATCAATGGGTTGATGTTGTCCCCATTCCTGGAGCTCTAGTCTTCAACGTGGGAAATTTGTTACAGGCAAGTCTACCTTATTTTGTATTTTATTATTATTTCTTAAAAGCATTATTTTGTACTTTAGTAATTAGTGTAGTAAACTATTTTTAATTTTAGCTAATTTTGAATTTGATTTTGATTTTTTTATGTTCTTTTGTCTTTATTATCTATATAATTCTATTTTTAAATTGTTTGAATTTATTAGATATCATAAAGTAATATAAAACATGTTTCCAATTAATAATTTTATTACGTTATGTAAACGCAGCTAATCTCCAACAAGAAGTTTATCAGTGCATATCACAGGGTGCTGGCAACAAAAATAGGCCCAAGAATTTCAGCGGCTTGTATATTTAGAACACATCTTTATCCAGAGAATATCTCGAGGCTTTATGGACCGATTAAAGAGTTAGTATCAGAAGAAAAGCCTCCGATATACCGTGAAATTACTGTCAAAGACATTGTGACCCATAAACACTCCAAAAACAACTATGGCGACGCTCTAGAACAATTAAAGCTTTAATCGGCGTACTAAAAAAATCAAGTATTGCTTTAATTTGTCTACTAAAAAAATAAGCCCATGTATGTTTGCTGGGGAGTATTTGGCTTTAAGTGGTGTGGCATCTCTGATCAATGTTCTCTTTCTAATCTTGTTTTTTTTGTTTTTTTTTTGGGGTTAATTTGCAATTAGTTTTGATTGTGCCTTTGTAATAGCTTAATGTTGATTAATTCTTATAATAATATTCTTTTTGTATCCTACAGAAATATAATAATTACAATATAATATATTCTTTTCTTTCCAAAGTAGAAAAGAAAATTGTGTAACCTCTTGTGGTTTAGACTTTCATAAGCAAAAGCATGATTTACAATAAGTGATTATTTTCTTTAAATTTTTGTAATATCGAAGCAATATTTTTTACATATTGATCTCCCAAATTATGTTTTGGCCGTGAGCAACTACGCTGCATGTACGAGCTTCAACGAGATTTTTTAAAAAATAATTGTTATCACTTAAAAAAATTTAATTTCTTAAAATTATATTGTACTAACATATCCAATGAAACGATTTTATAAATAATTATTTTATTTAATATATTATTTAAATGATATTTTTAATGAGATATTCGCATTGCAGACCCCTAAACGCTCATAGCACATTAACCCTAGATCCCCTAAACTATGCTCATAGCACATTAACCCTCGATCCATTAATTTGTCTTTTTGAATAGTTAGCTATCAACTCTTTCACGCATTTTCCAGCCTGGTCTGAGGAGGATATGTGAGCATTTTAATGGGTGAAATGACTATAACGCCTTCATACACATTCGTAACATTCATTTCCATTTGACATCAGCTAAGGAATGTTTAATTTCTCTATTTCAAAATTTTCATCTTACCATTACTTTTGTATAAATCTTGTTGGGATTTTACCTTTGAAATCTACGTACTCAAATTTCAGGCAAAAACACAACTACAATAATTTAATAAACAAAATAAATAAAGAGTAATAACACCAATAATTAATATGATTCGACAACATCTTTGCTTACATCCACTAACAAATCCACTATTTTATTAATTTTTAACTACAATTTTAGGAAGAACAAAATTGTCAAACTCTCACCTCAAAGTTTCAATACAACAAAAGCTCTTAACTTAACTTTACTTGTAAGTGTCATCTCTGCTTGACAACTCAAAACCCTAATACACCTAAATATCTCATCTTAACTTTAGTAGTAAAGCCCTCTAGTTTATAATGTATATAAGAAGTATAAGTGTGCCTCAAATCTTCTCCGGGACCATCTTTATATAGAAAAGATTTTCTTAATACTAATAGGAAAATAATAACAACAAAGAAAACAACTTCTACTACTACTAGGAAAAGCAATATCTAATAGGAAATTACTACCACTCCTATTAAAATAAACAATTATAAAATAGGAAACCACTTTTCTCAAACCAATTAGAAGCCTTCTTTGTGGGAAATTGAGCCAAAATCCTAACAAATCTCCATATTGGCTCAAATTCTCCACCTCATCATCAAATTTGGATTTCTTCTTTGGTTAGTGCGATCTTTCCTTTTGGTCTTTCCATCTCATCTGCTTACTCTTCGAAGCAATCATCATCTCATTCAACACGTACAAACTTTCTTCATTCACAGTATTTGTCGTCACTATCTTTGAACCATCAAGAACCTGTATCTCGTCATCCTCATTAGCCTTTTTATTATCACTCTGCTTCATTATTGTTAGATTATGTATAGTCTAGTTATTGCTTAGTTAGTTTAGTCCCACATTGGTTGTGTATAACTTTGCCTCTCCTATTGTCTTGTATAAATAGGATAGCTCCCTTATAAGCAAATCACACCATTCAATACGATTATCTTCTTTTTGTATTGTCTCACTTCCTCTCTTAAATTCAACATGGTATTAGAGCTAGGTTCTTAGTGGTTCTTGGTATATCAAGAGTTGAGTATGCTCTGTGATTGCCACTATTAGTGGATCCTTCACATCAGAAAAACTTCTTGTATATCATTTTTCACACCTATCGGGTCATCACTATAGTCGGAGTCTCATTCTCCATCGATGTCATCTCAGTCGCCGCTCCATCGACGTCACTATAATAGGAGTCTCATTCTCCATCGATGTTTTCTCAGCTGTCACTCCACCAACCGTTGACCATTGACTGTTGACCGACGACCAGATTTGACCAGGTGCTTTCTTCTCAGTTTTCTCTCCTGAATTCAATTTTTTGTAGTCTGTGTGTACTTTTAGCATTTGTAGATGGCAGAAAAATATATTTTTCATCATGTTTAGTCTTTATTGGATGGTACAAACTATATTGTTTGGTCTCAATCTATGCGAAGTTTCCTTAAAAGTTAAGTCTTATGTGGTTGGTATTGTCGAGAAGCCAGTTAAAAAGGCTATTGAAACTGATAATGCTCTTCTCACTCGTCTCATTGATTGGGAAAGTAATTATCATCAAATTCTCACATGGTTTCACAACACTACTATTCCATCTATTTCTGCCCTATTTGGTAGCTTTGATGAAGCTAAGGGTGCTTGGGATATGCTTGCTTCTCACTATTTTGCTGTTGATGGTGCTCGAGAATATCAGCTTCTGTTTGAGCTCTTTTGTCTGAAGCAAGAACTGGGGTAGAGTATTAATGATTTTCTTGCTTACATACAATTCTTATGGAACCAAATTGATCTCTATGATCCTATTTGGAAGGATCCTACAGATGCTAAAATGTATGCTGAACGAAGGGATCAACATCATCTTCACCATTTTTTATGGCATTACGTGATGATTTTGAGCCTATTCATGTGCAACTTTTACATCGCTGTCCTCTTCCTACTTTCGACAATGCCATCTTCGAACTTGTTTGTGCAGAAAGTAGATCACAGACCATGCACTCTCAACATAGTCCTTCAGTGTTGGCCACTCCATTATCTAGTTCTTCATAATTTTAGCTAAAGCACTCTGACAGGTTTGGTTCTCCTTGACCTCCTCATAAACCTCGCAACAACAATTTTTGTCATTATTGTAAACATCAAAGGCACACTATTGATAAATGTTGGGGAAAAGGGAAGATCCAATGCTCCCACTGCAGTAGTTGCTCATCCTAAAAGCACTCTCTCTATAGTTGTTCTACATCCAACTGTAGCTACAGCTTCATCTTCAGTTGTACCCCCTGATAGGTCATCAAGATCTACTGTCACCTTATTTGCAGTTGACTTCGAGGCAATAGTTAATCAGGTCATCCAGTCTCGTTCTGGTGATGCATCTTCATCTGCCTTCTCAATCCTACCAGGTAATTCTGCCTCTTGGTTTTTTGATTTCGCTTGTTGCAACCATATGACACTTTTCCCAGTTTCATTTACCACATCTGTACTTTCACCTCATTCCTCATTCATTCACACAACTGATGGCTCCACTATGACTGTTAAAACTATATGCACCATCAATAGTCGTTCTTTTTCTATTCCTGAAGTTTTTTATATGCCAGAATTATCCTATAATCTTCTTTCCATTAGGTAAATATGTGAACTTGGATATAGACTTGTCTTTAACTTTTCTGGTGTGAATGTGCAGGATCCTCATACTGGTCAGACCCTTGGGACCGAGTGTAGAATTGGGCGCATGTTCGAACTCTCATCCTTATATCTGCCCTTCTCTAACGTCTTTGCTTCTGCCTCCTTGTCACCACCATTCTTTGCACTTTGGCATTTGCATCTTAGTCATGCATCTGCATCTTGGGTACAACTTTTAGCTTCAAAGGGTTTGTTAGGGTCAGTGTCTAAAAGTTCTTTTGATTGTATTTCGTGTCAACTTGGAAAACAGCCGACTTTGCCTTTTAATAATAGTGAGTCTCATGCTACTGCTTCGTTTGATTTAATTCATTATGATGTTTGGGGACCTTCTCCTGTTGCTAGTATTAGTGGTTAATGCTATTTTGTAATTTTTGTTGATGATTTCTCTCGTTACACTTGGGTATTTTTAACGAAATCTCGTTCTGAATTATTGGATATTTATCATACTTTTGCTAAAATGGTTGACACCCAATTTTCAAAACCCATCAAAGCTTTTCATTCTGATAATGCTTTAGAATATACTTAACATGCTTTTCAAGCGATCCTAAAAAAATTATGGCACTGTTCTTCACTTGTCATGTCCTCACACTTCACAACAAAATGGTCGGGCTGAACGTAAACTTAGGCACATTTTAGACACTGTTCTCTCCCTCCTCATTTCCACATCTGTTCCTACCCTATTTTGGGGTGAAGCCACTCTCACGACTATCTATATGATCAATAGGCAGCCTACCCCTATCCTTGATAATTGCACTCCTTATGAGAGGTTGTTTGGCTCTGTTCCCTCATATCACCATCTTTGTGTTTTTGGTTCTGCTTGTTTTGTTTTACTCCAACCCTATGAGCACACCAAACTCGAGCTTCATTCTCGGATGTGTTGCTTTCTTAGATATAGAATGGAACAAAAAGGCTATCGGTGTTATGATCCTGTGTCTCGTCGTCTTCGTATCTCTTGTCATGTAGTTTTTTGGGAGCATAGACTATTTCATGAAATTGACAAATTCAGCATGTCATATTTTCCTCCTTTTACCACACTTATGGAGACTCCTATTTCTCCTATTCACATTAGTGACGTCTTGCCCGAGTCTTCCTCACCTAATACTCTTGATTCCACTCTATCTGATACTCTCGACATAGCTTCGCTTGAGTCCCCAAGATTTGTTACATATGAGGATCATGTTCACACTTCCCTTCTAGACCTTCGCCGATCCACTAGAATAAAATCTCTTCCATCCCATCTCCAGGACTTTCATTACTTTCATGCTTTAAATATTTTACATGAGCCCCACTCCTATCGTGAGGCTTTCACTAACCTTTTTTGGCAAACTACGATGAAAGAGGAACTTGATGCTTTACACAAGAATAATACATGAGATTTGGTTGACTTGTCTCCTGGAAAGTCTGTGGTTGGCAGTAAGTGGGTTTACAAAATTAAGACTTGTTTGGATGGTACTGTTGACAGGTACAAGGCTCGACTTGTTGCCAGGGGTTTTACTCAAGAGTATGGTGTGGACTATGAGGAGACCTTTGCTCCAGTTGCTCATCTCTCTTCTGTGTGTGCTTTGCTGGCTGTTGCAGGCTCTCACCATTGGTCACTTTTTCAAATGGGTGTTAAAAATGCATTTCTTAATGGTGAACTTAATGAAGAAGTCTATATGTAGCCACCTCCTGGACTATCTAATCCAACTAACAAGGTATGTCATCTTCGCCGAGCTCTATATGGACTTAAGCAGGCTCCTCGAGCATGGTTTGCTAAGTTTAACAACATTGTGTCGAGCCTTGGATATTCCATCAGCTCTTATGATTCAGTCTTGTTTGTTCGCCGCATAGACCGAGGCATCATACTTCTTCTGTTATATGTTGATGACATGATTATCACTCGGGATGATCCTGTTTGTATTCAGGAACTTAAACAGTTTCTCAGTCAACACTTTGAGATGAAAGATCTTAGTCCTCTCAGCTATTTTCTTGGTTTTGAGATTTCATCTTCTTCTGATGGTTATTATTTGACACAATCTAAATATATATCTGATATGCTTTCTCGGGAAAATCTCACATACAATAAGGTTGTTGAGACACCAACTGAGTTTAATGCTCATCTTACACCTCATGATGGCGAACTTCTTCGTGATTTTACTTTGTATCGACATTTGGTTGGTAGTCTTGTCTACCTTATTGTTACTCGACTTGATATCTTGTATATTGTCCATCAGGTGAGTCAGTTTATTGCTGCTCCTCGCTCTACTCATTTTGCTGCTGTCCTTCGCATCCTTCGTTACCTAAAGGGGACACTGTTTCATGGGCTCTTTTTCTCCTCTCAGTCTCCTCTTCAGTTGTGTGCTTATACCGATGCAGATTGGGCATGTGATCCTACAGATCGTCGTTTTACCACCAGTTATTGTTTCCTACTTGGCACCTCTCTTATCTCTTGGCGTAGTAAGAAACAAACTGTTGTTGCTCGATGTAGTACTGAGGCAGAATATCGTGCTTTATCTAACACTACCTCTGAGCTTCTTTGGTTACAATGGTTTACGATGGTTGTTATAAGATATGGGTGTATAACTTTTTGTTGCCACTCTTGTATACTGTGACAATAGGAGTACTATTCAGATTACTCATAATGATGTGTTTCATGAACGGACCTAACATACTGAGATTGATTGTCATTTTGTCCATCATCATCTCCTTCAGGGCTCCCTACAGCTTCATTCTGTCACATCCAAGGATCAGTGCGCAGACATCTTTACCAAGTCACATCCTCCAGGGCGTTTTCGTCATCTTGTTTCCAAACTCAAGTTGGTTTCTCGTACTCCACCTTGAGTTTGAGGGGGGTTGCTAGATTATGTATAGGCTAGTTATTGCTTAGTTAGTTTAGTTCCACATTGGTTGTGTATAGTTTTGCCTCTCCTATTGTCTTATATAAATAGGATACCTCCCTTGTAAGCAAATCACACCATTCAATACAATTCTCTTCTCCTTGTATTGTCTCACTTCCTCTCTTAAATTCAACAATTATACTCCACTCATTCAAGTCTTTCATCATGGCCTTATTTTGTAATTGTGTGTGTTCTTTTTTCTTGTTGTAGATGCACTCATACTTGAAAAATCTAGAGACTTTGATCTTGATCTTTCTTCCACCTTCCTTGAAGTACTCAACTCGCTCATTCTGTCTGGCTCTTCTCTTGATATAATTACAAACAATTTTTCAACCTCGAACATACTTGACCTCCTTAACTTATTTCTCTCTAGAGGTACCGCAGGAATCTCTCCATCAATCCAAACTTCCTTGCCCACCATTAACATTGTGACTTCTTCTCCGATTTCAAGTGTTAATTTGAACCTTATATTGATTTAATTTATTTATTTTACATTTAATAATGTAACAAAAATAACCCTATTTAAAGCATTAAAATTTTTAACAACCACGTGTTGGGAAAAAGCTCTTTTGATATTCTCAAACTTTTGATTTGTTGCCATCAATTCTTTGATTACATATATATTTAGTTCAATTTAGTCAGTGATGACACGTGACTACTTTTTTATGCCGAAATGGTCTTAATGTCATTGCACGCAATCACTCGCGAGATGTAAAAGGATAATTTCATACCAAATTTTATTTTCATTTCCATCATATTTTTTAACATATTTTTATCAAATTTATAAGGGATTTGCTATAATATTTCAATCCCACTCGGATGAGGCTGTATGATAACATTTATAGTCATTTTAAAATTAAAAAAAAATTACATGTCATCGCTGACATAACCGTGTTAAAAATATGGTATAAATATAGATTCATAAAATTTATTGCAATGAGTCAATAGCTTGAAGATCTCTTACGTTTTATTGGCAGATTTAGCACAACATGAGACAATTTTAATATAAACAACTTATTACTATGTGATATGGACTCAAAAGAAAAAAAAAAAAAAAATTTCCACTATTGTAACCCATAAAATCAAACACTAGTCAATTAGGAGATTGTCATGTGTCACAGTCATAAAATTATTAACTTCATTATTTAGAGATTTATTTTATTAAATTAATTTTATTATTTATATAATATTAATATATTAATTTTATTTATAATAAAATATAAATAATTAAAATAATAATATTTATTAATAATTAAGAATATTGATATTTTTTATCATGTGTTTAGTAAATATGATGGAAAAGTGAGAAAAAAGAAAAAAAAATGACTTATTTTAACTTTCACTCATTAATCATCCTAATTTGAGAGGATTGTAATTTGTTCATGTGGAAAGAAAACACCAATCATCTAATTCTTTTTTCCTCATTTTTTTTATTTATCAATTCATATAAAAGTGCTCTCCTTTCCTTTCTTTAATTCACATCACCATTTTTATTTTCTACCAATCATAATTTAAAAATATATTTAATAAAAAAATAAAAATAAATAAACTTTTGTATTGCTTAGTATGATAATGCAATGACATTACATTAGCAAACCACACTTTTGAAAGAAAAAAAAAAATGACAACTTTGTCAACGCAAGCTTGGTAAACAGAAAAGTCTACTGGAAGTGAATGATGCTAACACCTGACCCTCTTTATATAACGATTGCAGTGCTAAAAAAAACACGAAGGAAAAAACAACAAAGAAAGAACAAAAGAAGATCAGATTTTTTACATCAGATCGATAGACTTAGTTCAACATGACACAATTTTAATCATATACAGACAATCTATTACTAGATGATATGGACTCAAACAGTTAAAAAAAATCAATATAACACAATTTTAATCATATATAGACAACTTATTACTATATGATCATAAAAAAACGCTTCCAACTCATCATGACACAATTTTAATCATGTATAGACAACTTATTACTATATAATCATAAAAAATGCTTCCAATTCAACATGACACAATTTTAATCATATATAAAAAACTTATTACTTATACGATATGGACTCAAACCGTTAAAAAAAAAAAAACAACAACAACAACAACAAAACTTCCAGCACAACATGACACAATTTTAATCATATATAGACAACTTATTACCATATGAACATAAAAAAAATGCTTCCAACTCAACATGACACAATTTTAATCGTATATAGACAACTTATTACTGTATGATATGGACTCAAACCGTTAAAAATAAAACACTTCCAGCACAACATGACACAATTTTAATCATATATAGACAACATATTACTATATAATCATAAAAAAAACGTTTCCAATCAACATGACACAATTTTAATCATATATAGACAACTTATTACTGTATGATATAGACTCAAACCGTTAAAAAAAATAACACTTCTAGCACAACATGACACAATTTTAATTATATATAGACAACTTATTACTATACGATCATAAAAAACGCTTCCAACTCAACATGACAATTTTAATCTTATATAGACAACTTATTACTGTATGATATGGACTCAAACCGTTAAAAAAAGAAAAAGAAAAAGAAAAGGCTTCCAGCACAACATGACACAGTTTTAATCATATATAGACAACTTATTACTATATGATCATAGAAAACGCTTCCAACTCAATATCAGTGTTTTCAGAGGCGAAGACGTTAGGCGAGATGTTTTGTCTCGAGGCGTTGAGACATAAGTCTTTCGAAACCGTTGAGGTGTTTCAAAATTTTAATAAAATAATATTAATTAATTAATTAAAGTAATTTAAATTTAAATTAATTAATTAATTTTTATCAAAGTTTAATACTTTATTAACTCTCTATAGTGTAATGATTATAATTTTATAAATATTAATATATATATATATATATAAATTATATGAAGTATAACTTATATTTCAATGTTGTTGTAACTTGTAAGTGATTAATTAAATAGTTTGTAATTATTATTAAACTAGATAGCATGTATTATATATTTATGAAGTATAATAATATCACGAAAAAACATTAGTTTAGTGGTTAAGACTTATGACTCTCATTAGGTTATGGATTCGAGCGCCCAACAAAATGAACGCGGGGCGTGTGTACGCCTAGGCTCTCAGGTGTACACTCCAAGGCAAAAGACGAGCGTCCAACAGTAGGATCGCCCAACCTTTCACGCGAAAACGCCTCGCTAACACATAAAACCAAACACTGATCAATTAGGAGATTGTCACGTGCCACAGTCATCAAATTATTGACTTAATTATTTGAAGGTTTTTTTCTCATCAAATTAACTATATTATTTGTACAATATAAATTATTAATTTTATTCATAATAAAATATAAAGAACTAAAATAATTAAAATAATAATATTTATTATTAATTAAATTAAATTAATAAGATACTATTTTTATTAAATAAATAAAATATTATTTTTATTAAATAATAATCTCAATGTTCTAATAATAACGAACGCATCATTGTTATATTTATAATTTGATTAGGAAGAATAGCTAGAGATTTATATAGTGGCAAATGCATAAATACTTTTACTACACAAGGATATTTTGGAAATATAAATAGTATCAAAACTGATTATGGGATTAAAAGTTACAAAATACAGCTTTTGATTTTTGACCTAAAACAGTTTTTTAAAGTTATTTTCAACTTCTAATTCATCAAAAAAAGCAGGTAAAAAGATGTTTTTGGTATATCTTTTGCTATTTGGTAGTAAAAATTGTTTTTAAAGCTTTCCCAAACAAGCACATAGTATGTTAGAGTGGCTCGAATGGGCGTGAGAATGACAAACATATTTTGTGGTTAATAGTCTTTGACTATATAATCTCGAAACACTTCTACACTAATAATGCTCTAATTGGCCGAGAAGAAACGTGGGAAGAAAAAAAAAAGAGAAAATAGGAAGAAAAAAAAGATTGATATTTTCAAGTGTTAGGTAAATATGATGGAAAAGTGAGAGTGAAGAAAAAAAATGACTTATTTTAATTTCTACTCATCAATCATCCTAATTTGAGAGGATTGTGATTTCTTCATGTGGAAAGAAAACATCAATCATCCTACTCTTTCTTTTCTCACTTTTCTTCTACACCAATTGATATAAAAGTGCTCTATTTTCCTCTATTTAATTCTTCATTCATCCCACCTTTTCTCTTTACTAATCATAGCTTAAGGGTGCGTTTGGTAGGAGAGAAAAGTGGAAGAAAAGAAAAATAAATGGAAATAAAAGAAAAGTGTGTGAAATGAAAATTTTCTATTGTTTAGTATGAGAGAATTTTAAGTGAGAGGAAAGAAAACTAAGATGATTGGTATTTTCTTCTTACATTTACAAATCATAATCTTTCAAAATTGAGAGGATTAAAGAATAAAAAATTAAAAAGAAAAAAGATGATATTATCAATTTTACTAATTAAACCTTATTTAATCTCTCATGTTAGTAATATTCATTAGTATTATGAGTGATATAATAGTAAAAATAACACTATTATATTTTCTTTCCTCTCACTTTAAGGTAGAACCTCTTAAAAAATAAGAGTAAAAAAAAACTTTTTATTTCCTATTAATTTTGCATTATCTTTACTAAACATATAAAAAAACACTCATCTTTTTAATTTCGTTAATTCTCATTTTTTTCATTAAATAATTATTTTTAGAGAGTAAAATAATTAATTACTAATGAAGTTTTTACATAGGTCATAATGTTACTAGTGTGTAATCCGAGTATCAAAATTGAGTGTTTTTTTGTGAGTGCTCATTAGTAAATTCATCTGTTAATGTCATTTTAGATCAATATTGAAATTATGATAACAAATCCATCAAAGCAAACACTACGACGCTCAATTAGTAAAACCATGACATGTGTTTAGTTTTAGCTTTAATTTTTCCATTTATGACGTTACAAAATTTATTGTTTATACATATGTACAGATTGTGTGGCTTACCAATATCACTGCTGGGTTAATGTTACGTCACATCTCAACAAATAATTTAGGACAAGGAACACTTGTCCTAAATTCTTACTTAGACTAGGTCAATAGGCTAGAGTTAATATTAATAAATTGATTATTTAATGGAGAGAGAGAGAGAGAGACTGCAAGATTTTTTCTCCTCTGTCAAGATTGGTCGGTCCATTGGATCTTATCTAATCTAGAATTTCTCCCTTTCTAAATGCCTTCAAGCTTTATAATTTCTTAAATTAATGTTTAACACCGAACTAAAATCCTATAAAACAACCACAAAACTAAACCATAATTATAGGGATTTTTCCCAACATTAGGTTCTTAAAAATCTTAGCTCTTTTAAGTATGGTTGTTTTAATATTATTTTTTAAACAAAAATTATTTTTATCATATCATCAAATATAAAATAAATAAATTACATTAATGATCTCTGTAACTTAATATAAGATTCAAATTAATACTTTATTTTTTCTTTTTTAAGTCATTTCCTTTCCTTCTTTACAAATTACAAGCTAGCTTGCATATGTACTTTTAGGGTAGAATTTTTTTTAATGGATTTAGGGTTTAGAATTAAGTTGCAGCAAATATTCCAAAATTTTATTAACTTCTTCTCTCTTCTTCTTTTTTCCTTTTTAAGAAAATAGTTTTTCTTTCGTTTTACTATTAGTTTAATTATTTGTTATTTATTTTAATTATATTTCTTATGAATTATATTGTTTAACAAATCAAATTTTCTTATATTTTGGATTTAATCGTTTTGTTCTAGGTGTTGATATTGAAAACGCTTGATCACAATTGATGGCTTTCATATGGTGCAGTCATAGTATCAATATTTGAAGTTTTAGGTTTATTAATGGGGTCGTATAAGTAATTTATTGCTTTCTCAGTCAAATATCTCCTAATTTTTCTCTTCTTTTGAATAAGTTTTTCAAAGAAAAAAATTAGAAAGACTAATATACACATATATATTAAAAAAAATCTGGAAAAGCTAACTCAAATATTGTTACATCGTAATTCTTTTTAAACTACTTTTAAACTCAAAGAGTTGTGGTTAGCTCAATAGTGGGACTTTATTAACGTAAGTCTTGAGTTTGATTATTTGAAACTAAATGAAAATAAAAATCAATTTATTTTCAAATGAATTGAAAAGAATCATTCTTTTAAATTTTTTAAAGAGAAATTTATCGTACTGGTTTAAAATTTTGTTAAGCTTTTCATTGGCTGAATCTCCTTGATCCTTCGCAATCTCAGAACATCCAATTTTCTTCATTCTTTTGCATCTTTTAGATTTTGATAGTTTATTCCTTGATTTGGTATTTGATCCTTTTGGTAAATCAAATATTACCTTCCCACAAATAGATTAAGATCTGCATTAGAAGAAAAACAGGTTTTAAACATTAGAAAACAGATTACAATAATAATAACAATAGAGAAAGGGTGTATTGGTTATGAAAAATTATAAAGAAAATAAATTCAGTAGAAAATTTGAAAAGAAAGAAATATAAAATAATTTTTTTCTTTATTTGTTTGAATGTCAAAAAAAATTGGTGAGTAAATCCACCCAATCTCTACTTAATTATTAATTATACTCTATTATTATATATCTTTTTTTTTTTTCCTTTTCAAAGGCAATATTGTCTCAAAACTTTAAACGTTAAGCAGGCATTCATTAAGAGCTTTTTTTTTGGTTTCGAATAACTCCGGGCACATGTATCAATTAAAGTTCAAAATAAATTTTACGGGCATAATGTTCAAGAGAGTTATTTGCGCTTATTAAGAATCACTAAGAATATGTTCCTAACAAATAAATTCATTAATTTCATAGAATTCATTTACAATTCCTTACATTGTCTTGTTTGAAAAGCCAACAAATCATGAGATTCATTTGTAGATAAATTCATCATTGAATTGAGTTAATTTGATGCAAATCCTATTAAAATTGACAGAATATGCAAATAAGTTTTACATTATGAAGAAAAAAATTGTATTGATCAAAACTTTCTCTCCTATAGTGAATAAAGATGACAAAGTTTTCCAAGGGAAATATAAACATTAAATTCAATCCTATTTATTTCAAACATTTTAAACATGATAATTTAATTAAATTATACAATTTTATATAAAAATTTAAATATAATAATTCATTTGTAAATAATTTTCTTTCCAATTCATTTAAAAATAAATTGATCTTTATTTTCATTTGGTTCCAAAGAATCGAATTATTCAAAACTTATGTTAACGAAGTTTCACTACTGAGCTAACCCCAACCCTTTGGGTTTTAAAAAAATTATGATGTAACGATATTTGAGTTCGTTTTTTCAGATTTTTTTTAAATATATATGTATATATTAGTCTTTTTATTTTTTTGTTCGTTTAAAAAAATTTCAAAAGAAAAGAGAAATTATGAGATATTTGACTGAAAAAGTAGTAAATTACTTGCATGACGCCATTAATAAACCCAAAATTGTGTATATTGATGCAGTGACTGCACTATATGAAAGCTATCGATCATGATCAAGCGTTCTCAATATCAACACCTAGAACAAAATGATTAAATCCAAAATATAAGTAAAGTATAATTTATTAAACAATATAATTCGTAAGAAAGATAATTAAAATAAATAATAAATAATTAAACTAACAGTATAACTGTTAAGGTTTAAGAGAGGAAGTGAGACAATACAAAGAAGAGAATTGTATTGAATGGTGTGATTTACTTACAAGTGAGCTATCCTATTTATAGGAGCCAATAAGAGAGCCAAAGATATACACAACCAATGTGGGATTAAACTAACTAAGCAATAACTATGCTATACATAATCTAACAGCCCCCCTCAAACTCAAGGTGGAATATGAGAAACCAACTTGAGTTTGAAAACAAGATCACGAAAACGCCCTGGAGGATGCGACTTGGTAAAGATGTCTGCGAGCTGATCCTTGGATGTGACAGAATGAAGCTGTAGGGAGCCTTGAAGGAGATGATGACGGACAAAATGACAATCAATCTCAATATGTTTGGTCCGTTCATGAAACACATCATTATGAGCAATCTGAATAGCACTTCTATTGTCACAGTATACATGAGTGGCAGCAGAAAGTGATACACCCATATCTTGTAACAACCATCGTAACCAAAGAAGCTCAGAGGTGGTGTCAGCTAAAGCACGATATTCTGCCTCTGTACTAGATCGAGCAACAACAGTTTGTTTCTTACTACGCCAAGAGATAAGAGAGGTGCCAAGTAGGAAACAATAACCGGTGGTAGAACGACGATCTGTAGGATCACCTGCCCAATCTGCATCGGTATAAGCACACAACTGAAGAGGAGACTGAGAGGAGAAAAAGAGCCCATGAAACAATGTCCCCTTTAGGTAACGAAGGATGCGAAGAACAGCAGCAAAATGAGTAGAGCGAGGAGCAGCCATAAACTGACTCACCTGATGGACAGCATACGAGATATCAGGTCGAGTAACAGTAAGGTAGACAAGACTGCCAACCAAATGTCGATATAAAGTAAAATCACGAAGAAGTTCGCCATCATGGGGTGTAAGACGAGTATTAAGCTCAGTTGGTGTGTCAACAACCTTACTGTCTGTGAGATTTGCCCGAGAAAGCATATCAGAGATATATTTGGCTTGTGTCAAATAATAACCATCAGAAGAAGACGAAATCTCAAGACCAAGAAAATAGCTGAGAGGACCAAGATCTTTCATCTCAAAATGTTGATTGAGAAACTGTTTAAGTTCCTGAATACCAATGGGATCATCCCCGGTGATAATCATGTCGTCAACATATAACAGAAGAAGTATGATGCCCCGGTCTGTGCGGCGAACAAACAAAGCTGAATCATAGGAGCTGATGGAATATCCAAGGCTAGACAAAGTGTTGCTAAACTTAGCAAACCATGCTCGAGGAGCCTGCTTAAGTCCATATAGAGCTCGACGAAGACGACATACCTTGTTTGTTGGATTAGATAGTCCGGGAGGTGGTTGCATATAAACTTCTTCATTAAGATCACCATTAAGGAATGCATTTTTAACATCCATTTGAAAAAGTGACCAATGACGAGAGGCTGCAACAGCTAGCAAAGCACGCACAGAAGATAGACGAGCAACTGGAGCAAAGGTCTCCTCATAGTCCACACCATACTCCTGAGTAAAACCCCTGGCAACAAGTCGAGCCTTATACCTGTCAACAGTACCATCTGAACAAGTCTTAATTTTGTAAACCCATTTACTGCCAATCACAGACTTTCCAGGAGGCAAGTCAACCAAATCCCATGTATTATTCTTGTGTAAAGCATCAAGTTCCTCTTTCATCGCAGTCTGCCAAAAAGGGTTAGTGGAAGCCTCACGATAGGAGTGGGGCTCATGTAAAGTAGCTAAAGCATGAAAGCAATGAAAATTCTGGAGATGGGATGGAAGAGATCTTACTCTGGTGGATCGGCGAAGGTCTGGAGAGGAAGTGTGAACATGATCCTCATACGTAACAGACCCTGGGGGCTCAGGCGAAGCGACGTCGAGAGTATCAGGTGGAGTGGAATCAAGAGTATTAGGTGAGGGAGACTCGGGCAAGACATTACTAGTGTGATGTGAGGGAGACTCGGGCAAGACATCACTAGTGTGAGTAGGAGAAATAGGAGGCTCCATAAGTGTGGTAAAAGGAGGAAAAGATGGCATGCTGAATTTGCCAATTTCATGAAATAGTCTATGCTCCCAGAAAACTACATGACGGGAAATAC
This sequence comes from Bretschneidera sinensis, assembly GCA_023935145.1. NCBI lineage: Eukaryota > Viridiplantae > Streptophyta > Magnoliopsida > Brassicales > Akaniaceae > Bretschneidera > Bretschneidera sinensis. Next base: position 144,180,061 of record CM043699.1, on the reverse strand, counting down.
GAAGACGACGAGACACAGGATCATAACACCGATAGCCTTTTTGTTCAATTCCATATCCAAGAAAGCAACACATCCGAGAACGAGGCTCAAGTTTGGTGCGCTCATGAGGTTGGAGTAAAACAAAACAAGCAGAACCAAACACACGAAGATGGTGGTATGAGGGAACATAGCCAAACAACCGCTCGTAAGGAGTGCAATTATCAAGGATAGGGGTAGGCAACCTATTGATCGTGTAGATAGCCGTTAGAGTGGCTTCACCCCAAAATGGGGTAGGAACAGATGTGGAAATGAGGCGAAGGTGCAGATGTAGTAAATGAAGCTGGGAAAGGTGTCATATGGTTGCAACAAGCGGAATCAAAAAGCCAAGAGGCAGAATTACCTGGCAGGACTGAGAGGGCAGAGAAAGATGCATTACCAGAACGAGACTGGATGACCTGATTAACTATTGCCTCGAAGTCAGTTGCAGATAAGGTGACAGTAGAACCTGATGACCCGTTAGAGAGTGCAACTGAAGATGAAGCTGTAGTCGCAGATGGATATGGAACAACTGTAGAGAGAGTGCTCTCAGGATGAGCAACTGCTGCAGTGGGAGCATTGGATCTTCCCCTTTGCCAACATTTATCAATAGTGTGCCCTCGACGTTTACAAAAACGACAGAAATTGTTGTCACGAGGCTTAGGAGAAGGTCGAGGAGCACCAAACCTGTCAGAATGCTTTGGCTGAAATAATGAAGAACTAGATAATGGAGCAGCCAACACTGAAGGACTATGTTGAGAGTGCATAGTCTGTGATCTGCTTTCTGCACGAACAAGTTCAAATATAGCATTGTCCAAAGTAGGGAGAGGAGAGCGATGTAAAAGTTGCACACGAATAGGCTCAAAATCATCACGTAATGCCATAAGAAAATGGTGAAGACGATGTTGATCCCTTCGTTCAGCATACATTTTGGCATCTGTAGGATCCTTCCAAAAAGGATCAGAGAGATCAATTTGATTCCATAAGAATTGCATGCGAGCAAGAAAATCATTAATACTCTGTCCCGGTTCTTGCTTCAGGCAGAAGAGCTCAAACAGGAGCTGATATTCTCGAGCACCATCAACAGCAGAATAACGAGAAGCAAGCATATCCCAAGCACCCTTAGCTTCATCAAAGCTACCAAATAGGGCAGAAATAGATGGAATAGTAGTATTACGAAACCATGTGAGAATTTGATGATGATTACTTTCCCAATCAATGAGACGAGTGAGAAAAGCATCATTAGTTTCAGTAGCCCCTTTAACTGGCTTCTCGACAATACCAACCACGTAAGACCAAAGCTTACGACTTTTGAGGAAACTTCGCATAGATTGAGACCAAACAATATAGTTTGTACCATCCAATATAGACTGAACATGACGAAAAATATCTTTTTCTGCCATCTGGTCAAATCTGGTTGTCGGTCAACGGTCAACGGTTGAATAGTGACGTCGATGGAGCAGCGGCTGAGATGACGTCGATGGAGATTGAGACTCCGACTATAGTGGTGACCCGACAGACATGAAAAGGATATTCAAGAAGTTTTTCTGATGTGAAGGATCCACTAATAGTGGCAATCACAGAGCATACTCAACTCTTAATATACCGACAACCTTAAAGAAGTTTTTCTGATGTGAAAGATCCACTAATAGTGGCAATCACAGAGCATACTCAACTCTTAATATACCGAGAACCACGAAGGCTCTGATACCATGTTAAGGTTTAAGAGAGGAAGTGAGACAATACAAAGAAGAGAATTGTATTGAATGGTGTGATTTACTTACAAGTGAGCTATCCTATTTATAGGAGCCAATAAGAGAGCCAAAGATATACACAACCAATGTGGGATTAAACTAACTAAGCAATAACTATGCTATACATAATCTAACAATAACAAAAGAAAAACTATTTTCTTAAAAAGAGAAAAAAAGAGAAGAAGTTAGTAAAATTTTGGAATATTTGCTGCAACTTAATTCTAAACCCTAAATCCATTAAAAAGAAATTCTACTCTAAAAGTACTTATCCAATGCAAACTAGCTTGTAATTTGTAAGGAAGGAAGGGAAAAGACTAAGAAAAGAAAAAAAAATCAAGTGTTAATTTGAATATTATATTAAATTATAAAGACCATTAATATAATTTATCTATTTTGCATTTGATAATGTGATAAAAATAATCTCATTTAAGGAAATAAGATTAAAAAAATATTATTTAAAGAATTAAGATTTTTAATAACCCTGTATTGAAAAGAAAAAAAAAACTCAATATAAAAAGGGTTTAAATATTATACTAATGGTTCAAGAACATCCTTTACAATTATCCCAATACTATAAATACTAAATAAATATATATATTTTGACTCCATTAAATTAAATGACACGATCCGCACGATAAATTAATTTATATATCTTTTCCATATATATTACAAACAAGATTCAAGAAGGTGGTTTTACATGCATATATCATACCAACCTGGCTACCATATGTGTTTGTCACTTATAAAAAAAATACTACTAAAGAAGAGATTTTGGAGAACCTAGACCACATAAAGTCCAGGTTCATTGTCTGTTAAAAAAAATCGTGAAAACTTTATTGATTGATAATTTTTTAACATTTCATTAATAATATTTGACATACATAATTATTATTATTAATAATAAAATTTTTAAAAATTATAAATTTTTGTTGGTGCAAATTTTTGCACCCAATGTTTATGTAGCTTTTGAGAAGACTAATCGGTGCAGAATAAAAAGAATGGAGGAAAGAGACGTAAAAGAAAAAAAAAAGAATAACAAGAAAAAAAAAAATTATTGTTTAACACATTAAATGAAAATATATATTTTTTAATATCATTTAATGATAAATAAATTTTTTTATCATGCCACAGACAAAAAATTCTCGAAAAAAATAGCTAGCATCTGAGTTATGTAAAAGGAGTGTAGCGTGGGGTTAAAAAAATAGAAGTAAAAGGTGAAAGCGGATTTGCTGGCACGTAAAAAAAAAAAAAAAAGAAATTACTGCGCGGTAGCAGCATCTAGGTCCAACAGACCGAGCAATCTTGACCGTTAATGGGAAAATGAGAAAATTTTGCACCTTTCTACCCATTAAATCATCAAAAGTTTGGAATTGGATTTAGTTTAAGAAGTATTTCTCGTGTTCTTATCCTCTTAAGTCATTTGTTGATATGACATAATATTAACTCAACAATAAGATTAATACCTTCGAAATTGACTATATATCAAAACCAACAAAGTCACACAATACATGATATTTACATAAATAATAAATTTTTGAAATTCATAAATAATAATTTTAATTAAACACGTGTTACGAATTTATTAATGGAGTATCCAGATGTTTGTTCCGGTGATTTTAATCTTTTTACCAATATTAATTAACAGGTGGATTTATTTATTTATTTTTTGTAATAATAAAAAAAGCAAAACAAAATTAGATAACACCCATATTAGTCAAGAAATCTGTCCATTGATTCTCTCCACAAAGGACATGGACTACCATCCATTAATAACTGATTAACTTATCCTCGAAAAGTAAGTAACTCATCAATTTACTTTACATTTTATTTGGTTTATCTTAAATATAAAAAATTGGTGTATTTGTTTTCTTCCTTTCTTTTTGTTTTTTCATAATTTATTTAGCGCTGCAATCGTTATATAGAGAGGGTCAGGTGTTAGTTAGCATCATTCACTTCCAATAGACTTTTCTATTTACCTAGCTTTTGTTGAAAAGCATACACAAATTGCTACTTATATATTGCACTGATAATCAGGATCAGATATCAGAAAAGAGAAAATAATGGTCACAAAGTTGTCATTTTTTTGTCTTTCCCTCAACAGTTTACAAAGTAGTCACACAACAGTTTTTCTCCTTAATTATTTTTCGATCCTCCCCTCCTGATCTTTCCTTCCTTCCCTGTCTTCAGGTCTTTTCATCTGATACAGTGCTTTTCAATAATCAATAATTCAATATCTTAATTATTACCACTAATGGCTAATATTTTTTGAAATATATTTTGATGGGCTATCAATAATAGGTTATATAAGTATTAGGTATAGAAGAAAGTGAATCGTCTCAACGGGACCACGGTCCTCTGTAGTTTGAAAACTACACAAGTGTTGTTTATGGTTGGATTAAAGCATTGTTAACATAAAGTTACCTTCGTCTTTGTTTTCTTCTTCTTCTTTTCTCTCAACTTGGATGATTATAAAATCCTTTGTTGGCCAATGGATGGCCAATTTTAATGCTACCAATCAACAAATAGCACTTAATCATTAATGGGGAGAGAGAATGCAAGACTTTTGTAGGGTTATAAATGGTAATTTTAAATTAAAAGTTAGACACGTGTCTTGAGATTACTAGCAGTGTTTATTTGTTGATCAGTTGGGGTTGTTCTAATGTCTTTATCAATATTATCCATTGAATTAACTAACGAGAAATAATACATCAACACTAGTTTTTAACACCCCAGCAATACATTAATAACATTGTAATACGCGTAGAAACTCCATTAATAATGAATCATTTTGTCACGTAAAATTTATTATATCGATTTGAAAAATATTTATTGCAAAAGTTTTTTTTTCTTTCTTTCTGATTGTCTATCTTAAAATGTCAAAAATAAAATTTTCAGATCTGTTAACAAATCATTACCGTTAATGTCACATTGTTGTATCCGTCACCTTGTTGTATCCGTCATGACGTGAGTAAATTGTCAACATGTGGGACTGAGTCTTTCTTCTTTCTTTTTTTTTTTCTTATATTTTTTTTATCGTTATTTAAAGGGTGCTCAGGTGTTAGCATCATTCACTTCCAATAAACTTCTCTATTTGCCTTGTGCTAAAAAGCTTAGTGCTACATATATATATTGCACTGATCATCAGATATCACAAAATTAAGAGAAAATGATGGTCACAAGTGCAGCAACAATTGAATCCGTCTGCTATGAACGGGAAAGCGAGTTAAAGGTCATCGATGAATCAAAAGCCGGTATTAAGGGACTTGTAGATGCTGGATTGGCAAAACTCCCAAGTATATTCGTCCATGAACACTTGAAGCTTGATCGTACCGCCGATAAGTCATCAGGTGATCATCATCCCCTTAATAAGAAAACCAAATCCAACATCGAAATCCCAGTCATCGACCTTGATGGAGTACTGAGTACTCAACGTGCAGAGATAATCCACAAAATCCGAAATGCTTGCGAGAAATGGGGTTTCTTCCAGGTGATCAACCATGGAATCTCTGTGAGAATTCTGGAGGAGATGATCGATGGCATACGCAAATTTCATGAGCAGAAGGCTAATGCGAAGGAAGAACTGTATTCGCGCGATCAGACGAGAAAGGTGACATATAATACCAAGATTGACATGTCCCAAGCATTAACAGCTTATTGGAGGGATACATTGACTTGCGTAATGGCGCCTGATCCTCTATCTCCTGAAGAATTGCCTGCAGTTTGCAGGTTGGTGTAAATCATTTAATTGATTGAATAGTACGATGATAATCTTTTTGAGACAGAAAAACAAAAAGTATTTATTATATAACCTAATTATTATTAGATTTGTTATATGCACTACTTTTTGCAGGAACATAATGATTGATTACGCGAGCAACATAATGAGCTTAGGGATTTCTCTGTTCGAATTGTTGTCGGAAGCATTAGGGCTTCACCCTAATCACCTAAAAGATATTGGTTGCGCGGAGGGACTTTATGTTATGGGACATTACTACCCATCATGCCCCCAACCAGAGTTGACCATGGGCACAGGCATCCACACTGACAGTGGCTTTCTCACTGTGCTCTTACAAGACCAAATTGGAGGCCTCCAAGTCCTTCATGACAATGAGTGGATTGATGTTACCCCAATTCCTGGAGCTTTGATAATAAACCTGGGAGATTTCTTACAGTTAATTACCAACGATAAGTTCATAAGCGTTTACCACAGAGTTCTGGCGAGAAGCGTTGGCCCCAGAATTTCGATTGCAAGCTTTTTCAGGACATATATTCAGGCAGAGAACTCACTGAGAATGTATGGACCGATTAAGGAGCTGTTATCTGAAGAGAATCCTCCACTTTACCGGGAAACTAACGTCGTAGATTATTTCAATTACAAGCACATCAAAGGTGTTGAAGGAACCCATGCACTTGCACATTTTAAGCTATGAAATTTACCTTTCATTCTGGGCTCCCTTTCAAGTGTGAATGGCGATGTTTGAGTTTGTATTTAAATTAACTTAAAAGTAAGTTTAAATTTGTCCAACTGTATCTTATGTTTTCCAATTTCGAATTTTAAGCTATCTTCTTCTTTTTTTTTCCTTGTTTATTTGGTCCAAAAGTATGTGGTAATGTATTTAATTGTTTTCATTATATTTAATAATATAATGGAGTTCAGAATAAATGAACAGCAATTAACTCAGTGGTTTCTGTCTCAAATTTAATTAAAGTACTGTGGTTCCTTGAGATTCCGAGATAAAAAAAAAAGTTGCAAAGGTTGGGCAGGAAAAATAAGTATGTTAGAAGCGTCTACAACTGTATTAAAATGAAAAATAAGCCTAGATTTATTGACAGTTTGTTGGGAAAAAAATATGTGATGAAAGTAAAGGAAGATTGTGGAAAAATAATAACATTGTTGTGTTTCGTTGTGCGTTTGATAGATTATGAAAAACTAAATAGATTAAAAACGGGTAAAAAAATCAACTCATTTTAGTGTTTATTATAATCCTCTCAATAAGAAAGATTACAATTTATATGTAGAAAAAATAAAATAATCATCTCATTTTTTTTCTTCTTATAATCATTATTTTTGTTGTAAATGATAAAAAGTATTCTCTTATTATTTTTTTTTTCTCTTTTTTTTTTCTTGATCTCTACCAATCATCTCAATTTCACAATTTATATAATTTTTTGTTGTAAACGATAAAAAGTATTCCCCTATTAGTATTTGGCCCCAAAAGAATAGATAAGATACACACGACATCTCCATTACAGGTTATTTCAGTGGCCAGAAATAAGAATCCATCAAATACTTGTAATTAAGGGCGTGGTCCAGTTTGCTGACGGAGGAATGTGTCGCAAACTAGTAAGAAGAAAATATTTCAAGTGTTTGTCCCTTGAGCAATGTTACTCAAAATAATGTCTCCTTATCTCAGTTTCATTTCGCTTATCCACACATTCATGTTGGACTCAATTTGAAGACTTCAATCCTAGGACACAATGATACCCATCAAGATTTCTTTAAACGTGTTAAAGAATAGGGTATACCGTTAGCTTATCCTCAGTCTTAAGTTTAAGGTAATAAAGTATTACTTTGTTTGACCTATTAATAGTTTCGGTTTATAGTTTATAAAATTTTTAAATACTAATTCTTTCTATAAATCATTTTTAAGAATAATTGACCTAATTTTATATATAAAAATAAAATAAAATAAATCATTTTTGTAAAAGCACCTAAAGTTAAGACAAATAGTGTTGTCAAAACTTCCATGCAACTATTAATTGGACAACGGCCAAAGTCATTTAGCTGTGGTAACACTGGCTAGAGCCCTTGGTCCCCCACCTTAAACTCGAACTTTCTAAACATATCACACTGGCTAGAGACCTGAGCCTCTCGAACCACATGAACTGCCTCTTGTTTGCAGGTTCTCTTAATTACAAGAAGACTAACGCTATCAATAATCAATATAGAGGACTGTTCAACATAGTGATTTTTTTATTCCAATTTTTACTTGATACTTGTTAGAGTTAGTGCATACTTCAGCAAGTCCAGATCTGTAGAACTCTAACGACCACAAGGGTCCCGCTCCTCAGAGATCAGGCGATGGTTAGGGGGCAGCGCCCCCGAAACTTTTAGGCCCTGTACATGAGTACAGTCTGGTCTTTTTGCTAGACAGTTTGGGTTTGAGCCCATAAATAGCCGTGGTTTTTGTAACAACCCATCCCGAGTTTGCCACCCTCGAGACGGTGTCATCACATTTTGAAAATCTTAGCACGACAAATATATGCAACAATAAAAATAATACTAACAGAAATTTTTACATCAATCCTTGACCCTCAACAGGGGAGATATATCATTCTGATCTTGACTTAAACATTATATACAACGTAAAATGCATGAATATTTACAAATAAAATTTTTATTTTATTTTCTCATTAATCTAAGGATGTGGATACGTACGTGGCTTATAGATAATGATTTTGTCTGAACCTCAACTCACAGAACTATTTGTCATGCCTACTACCTGAAATCATTGTACAGTTAGGGGTGAGCTTCACAAGCTTAGTGAATTAAATTTACTAGAAGTATTCAATTTGTATAAAGATTCTTTTAATATTTAATCAATTATATCTCACATAACTTGATAATAGCATTCTACTATCACTACACATAGCATAAGTCACATTCTCTATCAATCTGTTCTTCTTATATATTTGTTCATCTTAAAACCATCAATTATCTCATAATTACCTCGTTATGAGGTTCACAACATAAAGTCCACCATTTAGATGGTTCTTATCATATCATACTTCTATGTTTCTTTATCACCATAACTGTCTTTCTGTGAGACACATTCATCTATAAATAAATTTACAATAACAAACAACACTTCAACATTTCAGTAATATAATCAATATTTAAAATAGATGCAATGTATGAATTATTATTAGGGAACGTCTTCCCACATGTCAACATGTTTTTATCTTAGACTGACCCTCTCCCGGTTCTTTTATTTCCAACATATACCGGCTGTTACGGTTTTCATTTATTTCTAGCATATACCAGCTGTCATGGTTTTCATTTATTTCCAGCATATACCGACTGTCACGGTTTTTCAATTAGACCGACCTCTTCCTGGTTCTTTTATTTCATGCATATGCATATAAAAAATGATATGAAATATGTATATGAACAATAATATAAAAACAAACATGAATTCAAATATTTAAATTATCTATCCTGATTATTCTCAAATTATTATTTGAAAAATTCCATTAAATTCCTCTCATAAATCACATCAAAATCAGCAGTCATAACTTGTCAAAATCCACTAAATCTCCTCTCCTTATAAATCATATCAAATCATCAACCATAGCTCATCAAGAATTTCACTTATCACTTTTGTTATTAAATCAACTCATTATTCCAATAATATTATTTCTCATAAAATAATTCTCTACACATCCACTATTCCTATCACACCTATAAACCAATTTTCATCTATCACCAAAGCATAAGTTAATAATTTATTTAATATTATCACTAGATATTTCATATTTATCTTGATTATTTAAAGTAAATCTAACTCACCACGTAGCACTTAGGGCTACCCGTGGATCACCTCCTTACTTTTCTTGCTCTTATATGTAATTTCCCCTGTTGCTGATTGTCAACACCTGATATAATATTTATATTAAAATTTCTATTTTTTTTAAATAAGAAAAAAAAAATTTCTTTTTCTTTTTCCTTCTTTCTACGCTGGACGCGTCCATTTTTTTTTCATTTTCTTTGTAACCATGCCCCCATGCGTCCATTTTTTTTCAAAAGAATTATTTTATCAATACTACATCCTTCGCGTATATATATTATTTTAATTTCATATTATATTTATTAAATTACTTCTTTACCCTTACTTTACGAATATGAGTATTACAATTCTACCCACCTTATAAAAATTTCGTCCCTGAAATTTCCTTACCTAACTCAAGAAACAATTGTGAATAATATTTCTTCATAATTGTCTCATTCTTTAACGTAATCTCTTCAACATCCATATTCTGCCATAGAACTTAAATTAATGAAATTATTTTATTATAAAAGATTTGTTCTTTTTGTCTAAAATTCTCACTAGTACTTGTATTTAAGCTTAATCTTTCTGAATTTCTATAGTTTAGCTTGAAATATTATAATATTTATCATGTAAACACTTTCTTAAAAGTGAAACATGAAATATATTATATAAATGTTTTAAGTCTGGAGGCAAATCCAGGTTACTCACAACTAGCCCAACTTTCTCAACAACCTAATAAGGTCTCATATACCTCGGATTTAGCTTTCCTTTCTTGTTTAAATCTCAATACACATTTTCATTGAGATATTTTTAAATATACCCAATCACCTACTTGAAACTCAAGAGGTCTTCTTTTAGTATCAGCATAGCTATTCGGTCTACTCTGTGCTGCTTTACGGTTCTCTTTAACCAATTTGATCATCTTAGTTGTTAACTCAATAGTTAATGGACCAGATATATTTCTCTCTCTCATTTCTTCCCAACATATAGGAGTTCTACACCTCCTACTATGCAATGTCTCAATCGGTGTTATCCCAATACTAGTTTGATACTGATTATTATAAGCAATTTTAATCAATGGCATGTAAGCATCCCAACTTACTAAGAAACTCATCACATTTGCCCTTAACATAGCTTCTAGTACTCTAATAATCCTTTCTCTCTGAGCATGAAAAATTATATTAAATTACAACTGTGTGCCCGTGGCCTTCTGAAAGCCTCTTCAAAACCAAGATGTAAATCTAGCATCTCTATTTGACACTATACTTAATGGTGCTCCATAAAACCTCACAATCTCAACTATATCTCTTCAATCCTAACCACCAGAAATTTTGCCTCAATCCTCTATACATCTTATTGTTACTTTGTTGCATCGAATCTACATCATCATGTGCTTGTCTCATTATCTCCTTTCTCAACTCTGCATTATTGGGAACACAAATCCATGTTCCAATACCCAAAATACCCTTATTTCAAATTTTTGAACTCATATTGCTTTCTAGTAAGCATTCAATGCTTAATCTTTTCTATCTCTTCATCTCTACCTTGTATCTCTAAAACATTTTACTATGGATGACTGTGCAACCATATTTGTTAACAATGATCCTCTATCATAAATATTCAACTTCATTCTTATCTCTCTAAATCTCTCATCAATTACACATCATGATTTTCAATAGCAGACAATCTTCTTGTAGATTTTCTATTCAATGCATCAGCTACCACTTTCACTTTTTCTAGATGATAGGGAATTATACAATCATAGTTACTAATCAACTCCATCCACCATCTTTGCCTCAAATTCAACTCTCTTTGGGTAAGTAAGTCAAATTCTTATAACCCATGAATATCTCACAAGTGGCTCCATACAGATGATGTCTCCAATCTTTAAAGTAAACACTATAGCAGCCAACTCTAAGTCATTAGTAAGGTAATTTCTATCATGAATCTTCAATTGCCTAGAAGTATGGGTCACCGCTTTTCTATGTTACACATATCCCAATCATTTATGCGACGCATCACTATACACCACAAATCTTTCATCACAAGAAGGAAATACCAATATTAGAGTTGTAGTCAATTTCTCCTTTAGTAATTGGAATTTTTTTTTCTCACACTTCCCTCACCATACAAATCTCACCTCTTTCCTAGACAGTCTATTCAACAGCATTATAATACTAGAAAAATTCTGAAGGAATCTTTTATAATAACCAGCTAACCCCAAGAAGATTATAATCTCAGTCACATTAGTTGGTCTATCCAAATTTAACATTGCCTCTACCTTTTGTGGATCAACTTTTATGCCATTTCCCGATATTATATGTTCCAAGAAGGTCATTTCTTTCAACCAAAATTCATATTTAGGAAATTATAGCATACAATCTCTCTCCTCAAAATCTCCAACACAATTTCTAAATGTTTTGCATGCTTTTCCTTAGTCTTAGAACACACCAAGATGTTATCGATGAACACAATCACAAGATTATCAAGAAATGGCTCAGACATTTTATTCATCAAGTCCATGAATGTTTCTGGAACATTAGTCAATCCAAATGATATCACAAAAAGCTTATGACCATAATATGTCCTAAAAGTAGTCTTAGGCACGTCTCCTTTCTCTATCATTAATTGGTGATAACCTGATCTCAGGTTTATCTTAGAAAACACTCTCACTTCTTGCAACTACTCAAACAATTCATTTATCCAAAAATTCTTAAAATAGTACATTCAACTCTCTTAATTTAGCTGACATCATTCTATAGGGTGCTATAGATATGTGTGTTGAACTCAAAATCACATCTATAGGAAACTAAATCTCCTTACTGGGAGACAATCTGGATAACTCTTCATGAAACACATCATGAAAATGTTTTACTACCAAGATTTCTTTTAACTTCCTACTTTCCTTGCTAGAATCCACCACATATGCCAAATACCCTTCACAACCATCCTTCAACCATTTATTGGCAGTTAAGGCAGTTAGTAAGTATCTTACATTCTGCCTGAAAATTAAACTCCTCTTGTCCGGGTATCTTGAAAACCACATTTTCCCTAAAATAATCAATTTAAACATAATACGTCGACAACTAATTCTTCCCCAAAATTGAATGAAGATATATCATATTCAAAGGTAATAAATTAATTTCAAATTAGGATAATTCTGGGATAAATATCTTATCTGAATACATCTATAACAAACTTTTGTCTCTCAATCATACATCAACTTACCACTTCCCCTTGGTGGCATACTTAATCCCTCTGCCATGACTCCTAGTTCTCATAACCTGTCTTTCAAATCTAGGGGTCCTACCGGTATTACTCTAAGTTACAGAAGTAACAGATCCTGCTTGCCTCTGACTCTGCACTACAGTTCCTTGTGACAAGGAATGCCTCTTCTGAGGGATCCTTTATATAACAAGGCATTTGATTTAATATATCTAACAAAACAATCTCTCTGTATCTCATGCATAAACTCACTTTTCCTCTTTTGAACATTTACCATTACTGGATTTACAACAACCTCAGGCACTGCCTTAGTCTGTTCATCAAGTCTATGCTATAGGCTACCAACTCTATCATCTGTTACATTTATTTTCTCAAGAGCATTTGTAAGAACTTATCTTAGCTCATCTCTTTCAACTTCAGATTCTCTCACACCTTTACTAATATCAATTATACTATCAACATGTTCCCTTCTAGGAACCACAGACTTAGTCTCAACCTTGACTTGTCAAAATATTGGGGGCCTACCATGCCCTCTCAAATCAACAACTCTAACTCTAACTCTAGCACTAGCACTAGCACTAGCACGTCCACGTGTCATCCTCACACTATTAAAATATAATTTATTTTAATCTTCCACTTTTTTACTTTTTATGTAGTCTACAAAATCATAAAACATAATGCTCTGATACCAAAATTGTAACGACCCATCCCGGGTTAGCCACCCTCGAGACGGTATCATCACATTTTGAAAATCCCAGCATGGCACATATATGCAATAGTAAAAATAATACTAATAGGCTTCCTTTATCCTTTAGCTTGCCATTTAGAACAGACTTCTTACTAAAGATAAACTCCACCTTGAAGGGGAGGACAAACTCTGCCCCCTCTACAAAGATCAGGATGAATCCAGGGAGCACTTATTCTTCTTATGTAGGATCAGCAAGGAAACTTGGAACTCTATCAAAGAATGGCTTGGATGTAGAAGGCAAATGGCTACATTAGAAAGTGCAATCAAGTGGACTTAGAAAGTTATGGGAACTGGCCCCCTAGCCATTGAAAAAAGAATAGCCCTAGCATGCACAGTGTACAACATTTGGATGGCCAGAAATGCAAAATTTTTTGAGCAAGCTTATGTCCTACCTTCTAGTCTTGCTAAGAAGATCCAAATTGTAATTTACAAAATTGTGTATGCCTTTTGCCCTGAGATTAGGCTGCTGCTGTAAGTCCAGCTTGTTTGCTTTTGTTTTCCTAGCATTGTTATCCCTATGGACTTGCCTAGTTCACTGTAAGCACTCTTTGTAAAGATTAGGCTTCTTTTGTAAGCTGTTTTTCTTTTGTTTCTGTATATACTTTCTTGTAAATCCCCTGGGTATGCCCAGTGATTTTTGTACATGTTTTTGATCAATACAAGCTTTATTTACAGATAAAAAAATAATAATACTAACAGAAATTTTTACATCAATCCTCAACCCTCAATAGGGGAGATACATCATTATGATCTCAACTTAAACATTATATAAAACGTAAAATGCATGAATATTTACAAATAAATTTTTATTTTATTTTCTCATTAGTTTGAGGATGTGGACACGTATGTGGCTTATAGATAATGATTTCGTCTGAACCTCAACTCACAAAACTATTTATCCTGCCTACTACCTGAAATCATTATACAGTGAGCGGTGAGCTTCACAAGCTCAATGAATTAAATTTACTAGAAGTATTCAATTTATATAAATAGTCTTTTAATATTTAATCAATTATATCTCACATAACTTGATAATAGCATTCTACTATCACTACACATATCATACGTCCCATTCTCTATCAATCTCTTCTTCTTATATATTTAGTCACCTTAAAACCATCAATTATCTCATAATTACCTCATTATGAGGTCCACAACATAAAGTCTACTATTTAGATAGTTCTTATCATATCATACTTCTATGTTTCTTTCTCACCATAACTGTCTCTCTGTGAGACTCATTCATCTATAAATAAATTTGTAATAACAAATAACACTTCAGTATTTAGTAATACAATCAATATTTAAAACAGATGCAATGCATGAATTATTAGTAGGGAACGTCTTCCCACATGTCGATATGTTTTATCTTAGACCGGCCCTCTCTCAGTTCTTTTATTTCCAGCATATACCGGCTGTCACGGTTTTCATTTATTTCCAACATATACAGGCTATCACAGTTTTTCAATTAGACTAGCCCCCTCCCGAAACTTTTATTTCATGTGTATGCATATGATAAATGATATGAAATATGCATATGAACAATAATAAAAAACAAACATGAATTCAAATATTTAAATTATCTATCCTGATTATTTGAAAATTTTCATTTAATTTCTCTCCTTATAAATCACATCAAAATCATCGATCATAACTTATCAAAATCCATTAAATTTCCTCTCCTCATAAATCATATCAAATCATCAACCATAGTTCATCAAGAATTTCACTTATCACTTTTATTATTAAATCAACTCATTATTCCAATAATATTATTTCTCATAAAATAATTCTCTACAAATCCACTATTCCTATCACACCTATCAACCAATTTTCATCTATCACCAAAGCATAAGTTAATAATATATTTAACATTATCACTAGATATTTCATATTTATCTTGATTACTTAAAGTAAATCTAACTCAACACGTAGCACTTAGAGCTACCCGTGGATCACCTCCTTGCTTTTCTTACTCTTTTCAGCAATTTGCCCTGGTTGTTGATTGTCAACACCTAATATAATATTTATATTAAAATTTCTAATTTTTTTAAATAAAATAAAAAAACTTTTTTTTTTCTTTTTCCTTCTCTCCACACTAGATACGTCCAGTTTTTTTTTTCATTTTCTTTGTAACTACACCCCAACGCATCCATTTTTTTTCAAAAGAATTATTTTATTCAATACTAAATCCTTTGTGTGTGTGTGTGTGTATATATATATATATACATATGTTATTTTAATTTCATGTCATATTTATTAAATTACTTCTTTAACCTTATTTTACGAATACGGGTATTATAATTTTGCAGCAGGGTGGAAACACTAATTAGAGCATCTTAAGTTGCTTAGAAATACTCTCTATGTATTGAGCACATATTGTAATGAGAGATTTGTGAGGTTGATAATAGTGAAAACTTTTGGCAAGACATAGCTCTATTCTGGGGTGAAGCTGGGTAGATCTTGTTTTGTTTTCTTTATGTTTATAATTCGTGTGATCGGCAAGTCTTGAATCGTTCAATTGGTATTAGAGCTTTGTGTTCGAGGATTAACGATCATGGATGTCAATTGGATCACTGATTGAAATTGAGAAGTTCGGAAAGAAGAGCTTCGAGTTATGAAAACTAAATATGGATGACCTATTTGTGGATAGGGATCTGTGGACAGTGATAGTCGATTAGATGCCAAAGAATACGATGAGCATGGTGGCAGTGTCCATGGCAGAGGCGGTATTGCCAGTGGCAGTTTTGGCATAATCTACAGCAGCTATCAGAAAGTGAGAGAAGCTCGATCTAAAAGCACGAAGTCTGATTCGGCTGTACCTGGCCGATTTTGTCCTGATAAACATTTCTGGAGAGAAGATTGCGAAAGATCTCTAGAAGAAGCTGGAAATCCTTTATTAGAATAAATCTCTGGTAAACAAGCTATTTCTGCAGAAGAAGTTGTACAACCTTCAAATGGCTTAAGGAGATTCTTTCTTTGTTCATCTACATAAGTTCAACACTTTGATAGGTCAGTTGTTGTCTATCAGTGTTGCTATGACAAATGACTATAAGGCTATTACACTGCTCTATTCACTGTCTGATTTGTGGGATAACTTGATAGTTACAATTGGTAGTGGCACGACTGATCTGTCATTTGAGAATATTGTGGCAGCCTTATTGTCTAAGAAGATGAGGCGGCAGGGTACAGAGAACTCATCAAATGATGCCTTATTTGTGAGAGAGCGAACCCATGATAGAAACTACAAGTGGTCTGGTGATAAACCCAAGTTCAAGGGAAGATCGAAAAGTAGGGATAAATTTGAGTTGAAGTGTTGGAAGTATAGGAAGCCCGAACATCTAAAGAAGGATTGCAGAAGTAAGAGTCTGACCCTAAAAAAGTGAACATGTTATATATCAGCTTCAAAAAACAGGAACCAGTATGATGATGATGATGGTGACTTAAATATAACATCTTGTTTGGCTCAATTAGATCGAAGTGTTTGGATAATTGACACAAAAGCATCATTTCACATGACACCTGATTATGCCCAAAGAATAATGCAGTAATTGTAACATAGCTTTGGGGTATCGATTCCATAGGGAAAAGCGAACTACAAGGGAAAATATAAACCTTAACACGAACGATAAAGATCAAGTGAGAGAATCTAAGTTTTGATAATAAAGTAATGTGAGAAAATTGTGTATAATGAAGAATGTAATGGAGAGATAACAAGGTTCCGGGAATCCTCCCTAGGTTCGTTGCCTTATTCCAACCTCGATTCAATTGTTTTTATCTCGATTGTTAGTTTCACATCCCGAATAGGCAATCAACAAATATTCAATCAAAGCACATGAAAACCCTAATGTAATTGCTATAAAGTACTCTTTACTTTCGATTCAAGCACACATGACCTATCTTATAGATCTATCAAAAAACGACAATATATCTCAATGACAATATCGCAGTAATGGACAAACCTAAAAGATAAATCTACCGGAATCAATTACATCCAACAATCTTTACATAAGAAGAGCATGATTAGACTTATATAAAGGAGAAAGATGCAATCACCGCATTAAGGGAAAATCTTTTGATTAAATCAAAAAGTAAATCATAACAATGTTTAATAATGAATCCAAACTACAACTGAATCAAGAATAGAAATAAGAACAACTACACCTAAGAATTCATCATTTCACCTTGCTTAGAGATTAGTTGACCATGGAGCTCATGCTTGAACACCGTAATGGAGAAGAATGTAGCAGCTTTCTTGAGTTTTTCGGCCTTGGCCAGCCTCTCCCTTTATCAAACCCTAAGTGATCTATTTATAATACAAAAGTTTCAAGGGTATTTTCGGGTCCAAACTATCATTAAAACCCTAATTAGGAAACAAGGCACCCCGCTTGCATTGCGACGCACACTAATCCAGGCCGTGGCTCAACCTTGGATAGGCTTCTTTAGAGACTTTGTAGGCCGCGGCTTAGACTGGTCCAGGCCACGACGCATACTAGTCCAGGCTGCTGCTCAGTCTTGGGTCCTGGTTGTTCAAGCTTCTAGAGGCCGCAGCTCAGCTGGGCACAGCATACAGCCTTGGTTCTCTTCGTTTTATCCTTCCGTAATTATGCCTTTACTCTGGTATGCATCGAATCATCGTGCTTTAAGCAACGATAACTTTTCCATCTCTTTTAAACCCAAAACACCTGAAAATACACAGAAATAGATCAATGATCCAAGAATGACATTTTAGAATTATTAAGGTATAAATGTGTAATTCAACCCTAGAACAACCCTAAAATGCTAACAAATAAGTACAATTAAGATGCATTTTATGGCTCTCATCAACACCTCACAGGGACTGGTTTCGTGAGTATGAAACCTTTGACGGGGGAAACATTTTATTGGGAGATAACTCTCCGGTGAAAATTATTGGTCATGGGAAAGTGAAGTTGAAGATAAATGATAGGACAGTCAGGACACTTCCAGATGTGATACATATTTCGGGCCTCAGCAGGAACCTGATGTCAGTCAGCAAGATGATAGATGGGGGAGTCAATTTCAGATGTCAGTCAGCAAGATGACTTATGGATTTCTAGTAATCACACAAGGTGTTCGGTATGGTACATTGTACAAGTTGCTAGAAAGTACAGTACAAAGTCAATACAGTTGAGGTTTTATCTTTGAGGAGGCGACTGATGATGAGGCAAAGTCCTCTATGTTGTGGCATTAGAGGCTTGGGCATATCAATGAAAATGGACTATCTACTTTATCATCGAAGCAAATGGTGAAATGAGTCCCATATTGCTCCATGGGATTCAGTTTCTATGAGAATTGTCTACAAGGCAAGCAGAATCGTGTGAGTTTTAAGTTCGCTGGCATGAGGGTAAAAGATATTCTGGTTCCGGTCCAATCTCTTAGAAAATCAAGGTATTATGTCTCTTTCATTGACTATTTTTCAAGGCATGAATGGATTTATTTCATTAAGAGTAAAGCTAAAGCATTCGATAACTTTCGTGAGTTGAAAGCATTGGTAGAAAATTTGATGGAAAATTAGATAAAGGTACTGAGATCAGATAATGGAGGGGAATTTTGCTCAGAAAAGTTTGAGTAATTATATGTGGCAAGTGGCATTGCAAGACAGAAAACAACTCCATATACACTTCAACAAATTGGGGTAACCGAAAGACTCAGTTGGTCACTCATGGAGAAATCAAGGAGTATGCTGAGTTATGCAGGTTGGGAGCCGCAGTTATGGGAAAAGGCTGTGGCTACAGTATATTATCTGAAGAACATGTTACCTACATCAGATTTGCAGGATCAGACACCGTTTGAGGCACTATTCGGGAAGAAACTGAGTTTGGCTCATGTTAGGGTGTTTGGTTGTGATGCTTATATACAAGTGCTAAAAAAAAAAGAGGAACGAACTTGACAGCAAATCAATGAAGTGCATTTTCATTTGTTATAAGGATGGGGCAAGGGGTACAAGTTATAGAATCCAGAAAACAAGAGTACAATTTTCAACTGAGATATTGTATTTAAAGAAACATAAAGGGATGTGACAACTGTCCAAGATGCACTGGAACAGCTAAATTCAGATTGTTCTTAGCCTAGAAGATAAAGAGTGGGAGACTATCCCATAGACTGCATCAAATACTTCAAATTTTGAGTCAGTTAGGTGTGAGCACTATATTCATGTTTTTTATGTAGAGGATAAGGATTCAAATGCTGCCTCAGAGGTAGAGACCACGCCTGTCATAAGGAAATCCACACGGGTTAGGAGCCCACCCATCAAGTATTCCCATAGTGCTTGTAGTGCATTATATGCTTTAAATATTACTGGTGATGATCCTAGTATAGTGAAAAAGATAAGGACCTCAGATGATGCAAGTCTGTAGGAGAATGCTATAAAAGATGAGATGTAGGCACTGGACAGGAATGAAACATGGAGACTTATGAAATTGCCTAGGGATAGGAAGACAATTGGGTGCAAATGGGTTTTAAAAAATAAAACAAATGCAGATGGAATGGTAGAAAAGTACAAGGCACATCTGGTTGCAATGAGGTACTCACAAATAGAGGGAATTGACTATGGTGAGATATTTTGCCCAGTAGTAAAGTTGATATCTATCAAATTTGTCTTATCCATGGCAGTTGCTTATGATCTAGAGGTTGAGCAACTGGATGTGAAGACAACTTTCCTTCATGGGGACTTAAAGGAGGAAATTTACATGAAACAACCTGAAGGCTTTGTGAGCAAAGGCAATAAAGAGCTGGTTTGTAAATTAAAGAAATCTTTGTACGGACTAAAGCAGTCACCACAAATGTGGTACCAGAAGTTTGACACATATGTCATTCAGCTTGGGTTCACTCGCAGCTATGCTTGTAATACCTGTATTTATAAAATAAGGGTAAAGAATTAATTTAATAAATATTACATGGAGTTAAAATAATATATATATATATATATATATGCAAAAGAACTAATTTTTTTTATATAAAACAATTCTTTTGAAAAAGAAAAAAAATCATGGGTAGCATGTAAGAAAAGAAAAAGAAAAAGAAAGAGAAAAAAGAAAGAAAATGTAGCAACACTTGGAATCTAGAAGTTGACAAAAGAAAAAAAAATAGGTGTTGTGTATCACTGCATGATACATAGCACAAAAGGTGAACAGTGGGGCGGCAAAATTTGCATATATATACTTTGTTTCTTTATTTTTTTTATACTTACCAAATCATGATTGGTTTTCTTCCTTTTACAATTCAAACTACTCTATTTCTCTAAACACTTGGGGACTGAAAGAAAGATTGAAAGAATAAAATTTTGAAGAGGTTTACGGGAGAATTTTATAGAGAGTCACGGGAAACTCTAAGAAAAATAAAAGATAATAATGTGAGTTTTATTTTTGAGATCTAGCATATATACTTTGTGAGTTTTATTTTGAAATTTCTTGGAATTCAATGTGGGAATTTTAAAAGGTTGTGAATTATGAAGGAATTGAAGAATAAATTAGAAATTTTAATATAAATATTATGTCACGTGTTAACTATCAACAATCGAGGGAAATTGCTGAGAGGAGCAAGAAAGGCAATGAGGTGATCCACAGGTAGCTCTAAGTGCTACGTGGTGAGTTAGATTTACTTTAAGTAATCAAGATAAATATGAAATATATAGTGATAGTATTTGTATAAATCATTAACTTATGCTTTGGTGATAGATGAAAGTTGGTTGATAGGTATGATAGGAAGAGTTTATGCGTAGAGAATTATTTTATGAGAAATAATATTATTGGAATAACGAGTAGACTTAATAATAAAGGCGACAAGTGAAATTCTTGACGAACTATGGTTGATGATTTGATATGATTTATGAGGAGAGGAATTTAGCGAAATTTTTCAAATAATAATTTGAGAATAATCAGGATAGCTAATTTGAATGTTTGAAGACATATTTGTTTCTATATTATTGTTAATATGCATATTCATATCATTATTCATATGCATATGCATGAAGTAAAAGAACCGGGAAGGCAGCAGTCTAAATAAAAATAAAAGAACTAGGAGGGTAAACGATCTAAATGAAAATCGTGACAGCTGGTATATGCTAGAAATAAAAGAATCGGGAGGTCAGCCGATCTAAATGAGAATAAAAGAATCAAGAAGGCTGTCGGTCTAAGATAAAAACATGTCGACATATGGGAAGACATTCCCAATAATAATAACATTTAAATTCATACATTGTGTTTGCTTAAATATTGATTGTTATTACTTGAGATGCTAAAGTGCTGTTTGTGATTGTAAATTTATTGATAGAAGAATGAGTCACGCAGAGAAACAATTATGCTGAGAAGAAATATGGAAATAGGAAATAATGAGAATTATCTAAGTGATAGATTATATGTTATGAACCTGATAATGAGGTAATTATGAGATAGAATTTATAGTCTCAAGATGATGATTAACTTTATGAGAAGAAGAGATTTATAAAGGATGAGGATTTGATATGAGTAATGATAATAGAATGTTATTATCAAAATATATGAGATATAGATGAATGAATATTGGAAGACTAATTATACAAATTGAATACTTCTAGTAAGTTTAATTCACTGAGCTTGTGAAGCTCACTCCTTATTGTACAATGATTTCAGGTAGTAGGCATGACAGATAATTTGGTGAGTTGAGATTCAGAAGAAATCATTTTCTGTAAGCCACGTGGTCCACATCCTCAGACTAATGGAATATAAAAAACTATTTGTAAACTTTCATGCATAATATGTTGTATATAATATTCAGTTGAGATCTGAATGATGTAACTCTCCTGTTAAAGGTTAAAGATTTAGGATGTAAAAATTACAGTTGGTATTGTTTTTATATTGTTGCATATATGTGTCGTGTTGGGATTTCAAAAAGTGACGACACCGTCTCGAGGGTGGCCAACCCGGGATGGGTCGTTACAATTTTGGTATCAAAGGATTAGGTTTTATGATTCTATAGATTGCATAACAAGAAATAAAGTGAAAGATTAAAATAAATTATATTTTAATGAATAGTCTGAGGATGGCACATGAAGGTGATAGAACTAGAGCTAGAGTTAGAGTTCTTGATTTGAGAGGGCGTGGTAAGCCCCTAATATTTTTACAAATCAAGGTTGAGTTTGAATATGTGATTCCTTGAAGGGAACGTGTTGACAGTATAATTGATATTAGTAGAGGTGTGAGAGAATCTGAAGTTAAAAGAGATAAGCTAAGATATAATCTTGCACATACTTTTAAGAAAATGGATGTAACAGATGGTAGAGTTGATAGTCTATAGTATAGAATTGATGAACAAGCTGGAGCGGTGCCTGAGGTAGTTGTAAATCCAGTAATGGTAGACGTTCAAAAAAAGGAAAGGTAAATTTATGCACTAGATGCAGTGAGATTGTTTTGTTAGATATATTAAGTTGAATGCTTTATTGTCTAAAGGATTTATGAATCCTTTTGAGCGTGAGCTATGGGTGAAACATGTAGAGAGATTATTTGGTATTTTACCAGCAATTAACAGGCAAAGGGTTGCCTTTGCTTTGTTTGAGTTAAAAGGAGAAACTTTGGAATGGTGGAAGAATACTCTTCCCAGAGTAAGTGCTTATGTTGATAGACCCTTAACCTGGAATAGGTTTAAGGAAGTTTTCCTTGATTAATACTTTCCTTATACCTTTATAGCCCAACAAGATAGAGATTTTATTTATTTGAGGCAAATGTGTTGACTATGACTCGGTATGATAGCGGATTTATGGCTTTGACAAGGTTTGTATCGAAAATGGTAGACATAAAGAAGAAGAGGTGTAAGATGTTTATAGATGGACTACATTTTGAGATTAAATCAAAATTAATTTAAATGGGGCATATGAATTATGTTACATTGGCGAATATAGCACTTCAGATTGAGAAAGATATGATGGAATTTAGAGGTAGAAGGAATTGGCGGAAGAGGTCTAGATTTGAAGAACCCAGATGTGGAACCAGTATGAGTGTGCGGGGTAGGAGACCACCCAAATGAGGTGTTCTTTATCCCAAGGAACTGTAGTACAGAGTTAGAGGCAAACAAGATCTATTACTTTTGTAGCTCAGAGTAATATTGATAGGACCCCTAGATTTAGGAGACAAGTTATGGGAACTAGGAGTCATGGCAGAGGAAATAAGTATGCCACCAAGAGGAGGTGGTAATCTGATGTATGATCGAGAGATAGAAGTTCGTTATCGATGTATTCAGATAAGATATTTATCCTAGAATTGTCCTAATTTGAAGTGCTTTGTATGTAGAAAAGGTGGACATATCAATGTTGGTTGATCTTAGTGTAATCCATTCTTTTGTATCCAGTATTCATATGAAGTTTATTGAAGTATATATTAGTAATTTGATGCATAATGTTATTGTTGAAGTTCCCACTAGAGATAGAGTGATAATCATAAATGTTTACAAAATTTTGTGTGATTTGTATCAGTGATAGAGAGTTTGAAGTTGATTTGTTTTCTTTGAATATGGTTGACTATTTTAAGGAAAATGTGCTGTTCAGGATACTTGGACAGGAGGAGTTTAACTTTCAAGAAAAAACTTAAGATACTTGTAAATTGTCTTATTTTTGCTCTGACTACTAGTAGATGGTTGAAAAAGGATTGTGAGGAGTATTTGGTATACATAATGGATTCTAAAAAGGAAAATAAGAAGTTAGAAGAAATCTTAGTAGTGACTGATTTTTCTAATGTATTTTTTGATGAGTTGTCTAGGTTGCCTCCCAGTAGGAAAATTAAATTCTCTATTGATGTAATACCAGATTCATCACATATATCGATAGCACCCTACAGACTAACACTCACTGAGTTAAGAGAGTTGAAAGTTTAAGAGTTGTTAGATAAACAATTTATTCGATTTAGTGTGTCGCCTTAGGAAGCCCTATGTTGTTTGGGAAGAAGAAAGATGGAATAATGAGATTGTGTATAAACTATAGATAGTTGAATAAGATAACTATTAAGAACACATATCCTTTACCTAAGATAGATGATTTATTTGAGAAATTGCAAAAAACAAGGGTATTTTCTAAGATAGACCTGAGATCAAGTTATCACTACTTGAGGATAGAGAAGGGAGATGTGCCTAAGACTGCTTTTAGGACACATTATGGTCATAAGTTTCTTGTGATGTAATTTAGATTGACTAATACTCTAGCAACATTCATGGATTTGATGAATAAAATGTTTAAACAATTTCTTGATAATCTTGTGGTTGTGTTCATTGATAACATCTTGGTGTATTCTAAGACTAAGGAAAAACATGTAAAATATTTAGATATTGTGTTGGAAATTTTGATGAAAGAGAGATTGTATGCTATAATTTTCTAAATGTGAATTTTGGCTAAATGAGATAACTTTCTTGAGGCATGTAATATCTAGAAACGGCATAACAGCTGATCCATAAAAGGTACAGGCAATGTTAAGTTGGGAGAGACCAACTAATGTGACTGAGATTAGAATATACTTGGGGTTAGCTGGTTATTATAGAAGATTCTTTCAAAAATTTTCCTATTATTATAGCACTGTTGACTAGACTGACTAGGAAAGAGATGAGATTTGTATGGTCTGGGAGCGTGAGAAAAGTTTCCAATTTCTAAAAGAGAAATTGACTATAGCTCCAGTATTGGTGTTTCCTTCTGGTGATGAAGGATTTGTGGTGTATAACAGTGCATCTTATCAAGAGTTGGGATGTGTGTTGATGCAACATGAGAAGGTAATGGCTTGTGCTTCTAGGCAATTGAGGAATCATGAGAGAAATTATCCTACCCATGACTTAGAGTTGACTGCAATAGTGTTTACTTCAAAAATTGGAGACATCATCTGTATGGAGCCACTTGTGAGATATTCATTGATGTTAAGAGCTTGACATACTTACCTACCCAGAGAGAGTTGAATTTGAGGCAAAGATGGTGGATGGAGTTGATTAGTAACTATGATTGTACAATTCTCTATCATCTAGAAAAGACGAAGGTGGTAGTTGATGCATTGAGTAAAAAATCTACAAGAAGATTGACTGCTATTGAAAGTCATGATGTGTAATTGATGATAGATTAAGAGAGATAAGAATGAAGTTGAATATCAGTGATAGAGGATCATTGTTAAGAAATATGGTTATACAGTCATCCATAGTAAAATGCTTGTTAGAAATGCAAAGTAGAGATGAATAGATAGAAAAGATTAAGCACTGAGTGCTTACTAGAAAGCAATATGAGTTCAAAATTTAAAATGAGGGTATTTTGGTATTCGAAACATAGGATTTGTGTTCCCAATGATGCGGAGTTGAGAAAGAATATATTGAGAGAGGTACACGATGATGTATATTCGATGCATCCGAGTAACAATAAGATGTATAGAAGGTTGAGACAGAATTACTGGTGGTCAAGATTGATGAGGGATGTAGCCGAATATATTTCTAGATGTTTGGTTTGTTAGTAAGTGAAGTTAGAGAATAAACATCCAGGAGGTCTTCTACAGCCTCTTCTTGTGCTTGAATGAACATAGAAAAATGTGAGTATGGCTTTTGTTTCTGGATTTACCCATACTCAAAGAGTTCACGATATAGTGCAAATGATAATAGATAGACTTTTTAAGTCATTTCAATTTCTTCCAATTAAAACTAAGTGAAATCCTTAAAAGTTGGCTAAAGTGTATGTAGTTGAGATTATGAGGTGGTATGGAGTACTATTGAGCATAGTTTCATTCAGAGATGCTAGATTTACATCTTGGTTTTGGAAAGGTTTTCAGCAAGCTATGTGTACACAATTGCAGTTTATTACAACTTTTCATCCTCAAACAGTTGAACAGACAAAAAGGATTATTAGAATACTAGAAGATATGTTAAAGGAAAATAAGATGAGTTTCTCAGTAAATTGGGATTCTTACTTGCCCCTGGTTGAATTTGCTTATAATAATCAGTATCAAACTAGTATTGGGATGACATCGATTGAGACGTTGTATGGTAGAAGGTGTAAAACTCCTATATGTTGGGAAGAAGTGGGAGAGAGAAATATATTCGATTTATAAATTATTGAGTTAACAACTAAGAGGTTAAAACTGGTTAAAGAGAACCGTAAAGTAGCACAGAGTAGACCGAATAACTATACTGATAATAGGAGAAGACCTCTTGAGTTTCAATTAGGTGATTGGGTATATTTAAAAATATCTTAATGAAAAGGTGTACTGAGATTTAAACATGAAAGGAAAGTTGAGTCCAAGGTATGTGGGAACCTATAAGATCGTTGAGAATGTTGGGCTAGTTGTGTATAGCCTGGAATTGCCTCCAAAGTTGAAGCAGTTACATAACGTATTTCACATTTCACTTTTGCGAAATCGCTTACATGATAAATCTCATAATATTTCGAGTCTAGCTGTAAAAATTCAGGAAGGTTTGACTTTTATACAAGTACCTATAAGAAATTTAAACAGAAAAGAACAAGCCTTGTGCAATGAAGTAATTCCAATAGTTCAAATTCTATAGTGGAATAAAGATGTTGAAGAGATTACCTGAGAATGTTAAGCAACTATGAAAAAATATTATCCACAATTGTTTCTTGAGTTAGATAAAGAAATTTCGGGGATGAAATTTTTGTAAGGTGGGTAGAATTGTAATACCCATATTTGTAAAGTAAGGGTAAAGAAGTAATTTAATAAATATGACATGGAATTAAAATAATAAATATATGCAAAAGAACTAATTTTTTTTTATATAAAACAATTCTTTTGAAAAAAAAAATTCATGAGCAGCATGTAAGAAAAGAAAAGAAAAAAAATTCATGGACAATATGTAAGAAAATAAAAAATAAATAAATAAAACGTGGTAACACCTGGAAAGAGAAAAAATAGGTGTTGTGTATCACTGCATGATACACAGCACAAAAGGTGAACTGTGGGGCGGCAAAATTTGCATATATATACTTTGTTTCTTTATTTTTTTTATACTTATCAAATCGTGATTGGTTTTCTTCCTTTTACAATTCAAACTACTCTATTTCTCTAAGCATTTAGGGACCGAAAGAAAGATTGACACAATAAAATTTTGAAGGGGTTTACAGAAGAATTTATAGAGAGTCACAGGAAGCTCTAAGAAAAACATAAGGTAATAATATGAGTTTTATTTTTGAGATATGGCATATATGAAATTTCCCGGAATTCAATGTGGGAATTTTCAAAGGGTGTGAATTATGAAAGAATTGAAGAATAAATTAAAAATTTTAATATAAATATTATGTCAGGTGTTGATGATCAACAACTAAAGGAAATTGCTGAGAAGAGCAGGAAAGGCAATGAGGTGATCCACATGTAGCTCTAAGTGCTACGTGGTAAGTTAGATTTACTTTAAGTAATCAAGATAAATATGAAATATATAGTGATAGTATTTGAATAAATCATTAACTTATGATTTGGTGATAGATGAAAGTTGGTTGATAGGTATGATAGGAATAGTGGATATGTAGAGAATTATTTTATGAGAAATAATATTATTGGAATAATGAGCCGATTTAATAATAAAGGCGATAAGTGAAATTCTTGACGAGCTATGGTTGATGATTTGATATGATTTATGATGAGAGGAATTTAGTAGAATTTTTCAAATAATAATTTGAGAATAATCAGGATAGTTAATTTGAATGTTTGAAGACATACTTGTTTCTATATTATTGTTCATATGCATATGCATGAAATAAAAGAACAGAGAAGACAACTGGTCTAAATGAAAATATATGAACCGAGAAGGCAGTTGGTCTAAATGAAAATAAAAGAACCGGGAGGGCAACTGGTCTAAATGAGAATAAAAGAATCGGGAGGGCAGCCGGTCTAAATAAGAATGAAAGAACCGGGATGACAACCGGTCTAAGATAAAATCATGTCGACATGTGGGAAGACATTCCCAATAATAATAACATTTAAATTCATGTATTGTATTTGCTTAAATATTGATTGTTATTACTTGAGATGCTAAAATAATATTCATGATCGTAAATTTATTGATAGATGAATGAGTCACACAGAGAGACACTTATACTAAGAAGAAATATGGAAATAGGAAATTATGAGAATTATCTGAGTGATAGATTATATGTTTGAACCTCATAACGAGGTAATTATGAGGTAGAATTGATAGTCTCAAGATGATGATTAACTTTATGAGAATAAGAGATTTATAAATGATGGGGATTTGATATTAGTAGTGATAATAGAATGTTATTATCAAAATATATGATATATAGATGAATGAATATTAGAAGACTAATTATACAAATTGAATACTTCTAGTAAGTTTAATTCACTGAGCTTGTGAAGCTCACTCCTCATTGTAGAATGATTTCAAGTAGCAGGCAGAACAAATAGTTTGGTGAGTTGAGATTCATACAAAATCATTTTCTATAAGTCATATGGTCCACATCCTCATACTAATGGAATACAATATAAACTATTTGTAAACTTTCATGCATAATATGTTGTATATACTGTTCAGTTGAGATCTGAATGATGTAACTCCCCTGTTGAGGGTTGAGGATTTATGATGTAAAAATTACAGTTGGTATTATTTTTATATTGTTGCATATATGTGTCATGCTGGGATTTCAAAAAGTGACGACACTGTCTCGGGGGTGGCCAACCCGAGATTGGTCGTTACAATGCTGATCACTGCGTCTATGTGAAATGATTATGGATTGATTTTGTCATTTTAACCTTGTATGTTGATGATATGTTGTTGATTGGAAATAATAGGAAGATGATTAGCACTGTGAAAGCATCGTTGGCAAGACAGTTTGACATGAAAGACCTAGAGCCAGCAAACTCTATCTTAGGCATGCAGATAAAGAGGGATTGTGAAAATAAAAAACAGTGGCTAAGTCATAAGAAGTATTTTGAAGAAGTGTTGAAGAAATTTAACATGTTTGACAGAAAGCCAGTAGGGACTCTCATACCTTTGGGAACCAAGTTATCTGCGGAACAATGTCTGAAGATAGAGGAAGAAGCTGAAGAGATGGCGTACGTACCTCATGCTAGTGCGGTTGGAAGCTTGATGTATGCCATGGTGTGTACGAAACTAGATATTGCCCAAGCATTGGATTGTAATCAAGAGAGTTCTTAGATATCTTTGTGGCACGTCAGAGTTTGCATTGTGTTATGGAGGTATGGGAGGTAAGAAGAATCTTGATATTGTAGGAATCGTTAATGTTGACTGGGGAGGAGACATTGATAGCAGAAGGTCTACAAGCGGATATGTGTTCAATCTGTTTGGTAGGGCGGTGAGTTAGATGAGCAAAAGGCAAAGTGTTATTGCTCTTTGATCCACAAAAGCAGAGTATATGGCGATAACTCATGCTAGAAAGGAAGTGGTTTAGCTTCAAAGGTTGTATGCTGAGCTTGGGTTTAAACAATGAGCAGTGAAGTTGAAATGTGACAATCATTGTGCTATCTTCTTAGCAAAGAATCCTGCATTTCATTCACGGATGAAGCACATTGATATCCAATATCACTTCGTTCGAGAAAAGATTGAAAAAAATGTGATAATCTTGGAGAAAGTCGATATAACAGTGAACAACTTAGATTTCTTGACTAAGGCAGTTGATAGACGCTTAAATATACATATTTAAGCCCCCTTATTTACACTTGTTAGATCATTTATTACGTTAATTTGGTATCTTTTACTCCATTTGTGTGTTTTACATGTTTTTATAGGGTTTTGGAGAAAAAGAAGCAGTTTTGGCACTTTAAGGAAGAAATCTAGAAGCCCTGGAGCACTTTCTAGACAAAGTGCGATCGAGCGCACACGCAGTGCGATCGAGCGCACATACGATCATGCGCACAGTTGTAGGATCGAGTGCACCTTGCGATCGAGCGCAAGGACACATTCGATCGAGCGCACATTGCGATCGAGCGCAAGGACACATGCGATCGAGCGCAAATATACGGGCGTGAACAGTAAACTGCAGAACCTTATTTTGGAAAATACAAGATTTTCGTTTTAGGAAAGTTTAGGACTCATGGGTCTATTAGGACTTCTCAAAGACCTATAAATACACTTGTAACTCACACACAAAAAGACACCTTAGATAGAAAACACTTTTATCTTTTCTTTTACTTGGAGTGGAGAGCTTGGGAGAGAATTGACGCCTCTTCTCTCGGGTTTATTCTTCTCCCTTATGTTTTGTTTAATTATGTTTACTTCAGTTAGTATGTGTAACTAACTCTCTTATAGGGCTCGATTGAAGCCCTAGTTATGCATTCCCATATTTTTATTTATTGATTAAATCTTTGCATAGCTTACTATGTTACTTAACTTGATTAACACCTGTGCTTATTTAAATTCCTCATATGTATGTGTAAGGCCAACGTATGCATGTGGTATGGATGGGTTAGTTAGATCAATTTGGATGACCGAGTCTTGGGTCTAACATCAGTAACAAGGGACCATCTTATCCGGATACCCGGGTTAATCAACATGGGAAACCGGGAGTAGATACCATGCCCTAGGTCTCATGTGGTTGTCGATTTCCACAGTACCTATGTTTTCTTAAGGAACAACTCAAGCAGATACCATGCTGAATCCCTTAAGGAAGAAAAGAGTTAGAGTAGATACCATGCCTAACTCGTTGCTTAGGGAAATCAATAGCTTAAGAGTAGATACCATGCCCTTAGGTTGGCAACCAGTAGGTACACGTAATAAGGCTAGAGCACTGATACCTTATACAAAATCGAGAATGTATGACTAGTGGTGGATATCAAAGCCCTATGTCTTTATTATTATCGAATCACCCTTCAGTTTATTATTTCTATCTTTTTACATTGCAAATATAATTCTAAATCGAACTTTACCAATCCCTGTGGAAATGATCTTGCATTCGCACACTATGCTACACTATTGACCTTGTGCACTTGCAAGTAAAACAAAGTACGATTATTCACCTATTTATTTAGGTATATAAACGCACAACAGCAGTTAGTCTAGTGAAGTTTGAATGGTGTGCTACTGAGATGGGAACAGAGTTCTAGGAAGTTTGTCATGTCTATTAAGTATTTACCAAATGGGAAATTGTTAAAGTTTATGCATACTTCAACGAGTCCCGATCTGTAGAACCCCGACAACCATGGGGTCTCGCTCCCCAGAGAACGGGTGGGGATTAGGGGGCAATGCCCCCGAAACTTTTAGGCCCTGTACATGAGTTGGGTCTAGTTTTTTGCTTGGCAGTTTGGGCTTGGGCCCATGAATAGCCGTGGTTTTGCAGCAGGGTGGGGCGTCTTAAGTTGCTTATAAATACTCTCTATGTATTGAGCACACATTGTAAAGAGAGATTTGTGAAGTTGATAATAGTGAAAACTTCTGGCAGGATGTAGCCCTATTCTGAGGTGAACCTGGGTAAATCTTGTCTTATTTTCTTTCTATTTATAATTCATGTGATTAGCAAGTCTCAAATCGTTCAATACTTTGACTATATGATCATAACCACAAAAGGTCGGTGAAGTATCAGTTAATTTGCTTCTCCAAATTTAGGTCCCTTTTGCCTACACCATTTGTGGTTCATAAAACAATTTTTTAAATGGTTTATGGTAAAACAATGAAGCTAATAATTGTTTAGCATTTTATTTGACAAATTCAGTTTCTTGAAAAAAGTTATTTCATAAGTTCATGGGTACTAGTTTATTGCAACTAGACATAATAAATACCAAACTTTTGCAAATTTAGCCAATTTTTTTGCAGAACTCCATTGAATATACTACATTGTACACCTAATATCTAGCTGAATTGATACGGGCTAAAACTTGATTGGTTAACCTTTTATGCAATCTGGTCACCTACCTGTCCAAGATTTGAGAGTGACCTTCAAAGTAAACAGGGTGGTGCTTTGATTGGAATGAAACATCAATGATAAATCGTGTTCGCAAACTGGATTCATAAATATTTTCTAATGGTTTGAAGCATTTCATTTGAAGTGTGAAAACCCGGGAAGATTCCATTGGGGCTTGGAAGAAAACGTTGAAGCTAAGGTATAAAAGTTGAAAACAACACTTGCAATTGATCATTAGAAATGGGGAATTGAAACATATATGATATGATAATTGGTTAGCAGAAGATTCTGTGTTTGAATGGTGAATCAACCCTAGAAGAAGCAGGTTTCAATACGAATAAAAACTGGAAAAAAAGTAATGAAGTGAGAAACTTGTAAAACCAACTATTGAAGAGGTAGAGGAGTTCCTATCTGTGAAGTTGGACCCCCTAAGAACGTAATTATGAGATGATTGTAAAGGTTCTTAAGCATGTGTACTTAATTTTATTTAATGGAAATCATTACACAAATGCACTTAAATTACCAACGGTGTAAACACTAAACAGTTCTGGGGGTGGGGGGGATGGAATTACTAGCAACATTATCGTTCAAACGGATTAATGTTAGTTGTGTGTTAGGAAACTTAGTTTGTTTGAATGGAATAAACATCAAAACTATATATAAAGAAAAAACATCAAACCTGTTTAACAAAAATTGTTTGTACTCAAAATTTGCAGAGATATAATGGAGAATTAAGGCTCATAAATTAGGGACTACCTTGTTCCAATTACTATCTGAGGCACTTGGGCTAAAGTCTGACCACCTCATAGGCATGGATTGTGCAAAAGGGTGCTGTCTTTTGAGTCACTACTACCCGGCATGCCCTGAGCCTGAACTTACCATGGGCACTAGCAAACATTCCGATCCCGATTTTTAACCATTCTGCTTCAAGACCATATTAGTGGACTCCAAATTTTTCATAAAAATCAATGGATCGATGTCACTCAGGTGCCTGGAGCTCTAGTTATAAACATCGGAGATCTCTTACAGGCAAGCTCTTTTAATATCAAATTATGTTTTCTATTAATCTTTCCCATCCTATCAATTCACATTATCATCTATAATTATCTTGGTCAAAATAGATAGTTGCATATTTTGGAAGGAATATTCGTCAAATCAGTGATGAAGACATAATTAAATTTGAAATTAACAGTTTTTCTGTCTTCTGTTTGTTTTAAATCCTACTTGCTACTTTCTACTAATTCTTTCTCATAATTTTTCAAGTGAGGAAAAGCAAATTAATGCGTGTTAGTGAACTTGTTTACATAATTCTTGTGTGTACAGCTGATGTGTAATGACAAGTTCAAAAGGGTGGAGCACAAGGTGTTGGCAAATCATATAGGCCCCAGAATATCTGTAGCTTGCTTTTTCACTCCATATCTTTACCCTACAGAGAAGATGTATGGCCCAAACAAGGAATTGTTATCAAACAAAGACTAATGGATATCTCAGCTGCTGGAAAATCATCTACTCAAACTGTATCAGTTTATGACCGGGCTAAAGAGCTCAAGGACTTTGAT
Organism: Bretschneidera sinensis; assembly: GCA_023935145.1. Lineage (NCBI taxonomy): Eukaryota > Viridiplantae > Streptophyta > Magnoliopsida > Brassicales > Akaniaceae > Bretschneidera > Bretschneidera sinensis. The sequence goes on along the minus strand of CM043699.1, from coordinate 144,146,381 downwards.
GATACAAAAGCTGGTGTTAAAGGTCTTGTTGATGCTGGGATTCTAAATATCCCCAAGATATTCATTCGGCCATCCGATCAGCTTGCCAAGGATCAGTTGGATTGTCCTCTGATCAACTGTCAAGTTCCAATCATAGATCTTAATGGCATCGGAAACAATCAGCATAAGGAGATCGTTGATGAGATCCAGATTGCATCCGAGACGTGGGGCTTTTTTCAGGTGGTAAATCATGGTATCCCCTTGAACGTGTTAGAAGATATGATCAAAGGAATATGCAGATTTCATGAGGGAGATGCTGAGGTGAAGAAAGAGTTTTATTCTCGTGACCGGACGAGGAAAGTCAGATTCAACAGCAATTTTGATCTGTATCACTCACGAGCAGCTAATTGGAGGGACACGTTGATTATCTCCATGGACGCTTCTAGTAATTTGGATCCTGAAGAATTACCAGCAGCTTGTAGGTAAACCCTTACTCTACCTATATGTGTTAATTTTCTTGCATAAATTGTTAATTGAGTTTTATCAGTCTCTAGTAATTTGGATCCCATCTACGAATTTTTCTATCAGACGTGGCAGATTTTACTGCATAGCTTTTTAACTTTACACTGAAGTGGTAACTCTTGAACAATCAATTATATGGTTTATGACCTTTACATCTTCATTATGACGATCAGCCAACTCACATGATAATCAGATTTCATAATGTTATTTGGTGCCTTAAAACTGATTTAGTTGGTTCTTCGATCAGGCTGTGAAAATTATCATATTACCAGCATTACATGGCTGCTGCTAATTTCAGTTGCTCAAGTCAATGAAACTTCGTGTAAAAGCAAATAATGCGATATATTTATGAACTTATTTTGTATGGAGAAGTCTCCCTCATCCTCATCATGAATACTCAGACAAAATGGTAGGGAAATATATCAAAAAATACTGCAAACTGTTCAAAACTCGGCAGGTAAATTACTTGGAAAGCATCACTAACTTAAACATTTTCCTTGACATTTAATCAAATTATTTAGTCCTATAGGAGCCTCTATCCATTAAGAGATGATTCTATCAGCTTATTCCTCCTTTTTGTGCAATCTAGATTGGTAACTATGGCTAATTTGTACTATTACACAACATAACATTAACTTTATATGTATACAGAGCTTCTACAATTGAGTATGTAAATCATGTGAAGGAGTTGGTGACCACTCTTTTCAAATTATTATCAGAGGCGCTAGGGCTAAAACCTGACCATTTACAAGCCATGGAATGTGCCAAGGGGTGTACCTTTGTCTGTCATTACTACCCTCCTTCCCCTGAGCCGGAGCTGACCATGGGAACTAGCAAGCACTCCGATCCTGCATTCCTTACTATTCTTCTGCAGGACCAAATTGGCGGCCTTCAAGTCCTTCATGGAAATCGTTGGGTTGATGTTCACCCCATTCCTGGAGCCTTGGTAGTAAATATAGGAGACTTTCTCCAGGTTTGTCCTTTGTAGTTATCATCGTCATTATCATTGCCATTATTATGATAATTATTTATCTATTACTAATCTTTTTAAGGTCTCTTAAATTAATTCAGATTGTTTCAAATGACAAGTTCAAGAGTGTTGACCACAGAGTGGTTTCCCAAGGTGTTAGTCCAAGGATTTCTGTGGCGTGCTTTTTCAGTGGATCAGCTGTATTACCCCCAAAGCCTTTTCGACCAATCAAGGAGTTACTGTCTGAAGATAATCCAGCTCTTTACAGAGATTTTCTGGTAAGTGAATATTTATCTAATTTTTTCTCCAAGGGACTTGATGTGAATTCTGGCCTCGAATTGTTCAAGCTATGAAGCTGGAAATTATAGAATCAAACGATCGGAATATGTACCAATAATTTGAAAATTTTGTTGAAGCACTTTGGTGAGTTGTTTAGAACAATTTTCATTGAACAGTAGTAAAAATCAGTATTGATTTTCGCTTTATTCAATCCATGCTCAGCATCCAAGTGTATACTTTGGATGAAAAAATTTCATGCTGCAAAACTAGATAGCATAATCAACAAATCTCCATGGTGATAAAGTGATTCCTTTAATCTCACCTCTCTCAGCCCTCGTTTGGGACTGCTGATGTTCAGCCCTTTACGTCTTAAATGAGCTGAATAAACAGCTTATAAAGTTGGAGAAACAGCTTATAAGCAAATGTGCATGGATGCATCATGCATTTGTATTGGTTAACCAACATCTTACTCAAGCTGGACCATTTGCTTGATACCTAAATTTTTCTGCTTTTATATATATGCAAATAATTATGTCACTGGTAACTAGCAGTGTTATGATTTCCAAGGCTTGATTAATCATCAGATTAACTGCTTGTTCACCTGGTTCAGCCTCCAGTCGATGTTGCTCCTGTCAATCTTATGGATGACTTCTGGTAAGGGTATCAAAAATCAAATGAGTCGATTTCTGATATGGATTACAATGTCAGGCTTTAGTGTTTTACCTATTACTTTGTCCATGGTTGCGGCTTCGTCGGAGTCCTTCAGATATGGATTTCTCCGGGAGATCTTGTGGCAGGAGATTTTGGAGCAATGCTGTTAAGTTGTCGATTTTTTTCATCCAAAGCATTGAACTGTAGTCATGTGATTGAGACATGTTAGGAAATATGATGATTAAAAGAACAGATTAATTTAGTTAGAGCAATAATCAGATTAATATGAGCAATTAAAATTTTTTAATAGAAATAGAGAAAAAAAGACACAAGGATTTATAGTGTTTCGGCGATGAGCCTACGTCCACTTCTTCAATAGGTCTCCTACCGGTTTACTAAGTTCCACTAATCTCAACGACTACATCTGGCTTAGATTTCCAAGTACCAAGAAAACTTTTACACCTTGTCTTGCTTTGCGGGTAGCAAGAAAACCTTACAAAAGATATCTCTCTCAAACTCTCACTTTTACACTATAGATTTAAACACTACCAAAGTAGTAAACATTGAATCTTTAGGCTCTGTCTAAAACTTAGACTGAATTTTTTCTTCTTGCTCTTGTACTGAACTCCCTTCAACAAACTCTGATTTATAGTTTCAGCCAAGCTTTCCAAAAATGAAAGCTTCCTTTTCAAACTGATATCTCATTTATTGTAGATCCTCTGATCTCCAACGGTCACTTCCAGTCTACTCCCTAGTCAACTGATCTTCTCCTCAGTAGACTGAGTCTTCTTATTGATCTTTATAAAATGTTGAAATTTCTATTGATCGACTTACAGATAGACTAGTTCCACCACCAATTGAGTCACCAGTCGACTACTTCTCTCTTAGTAGTCGACTGGCTCTGCTTGGTAGTCAACTCACTAGTCGACAAGTTCTGGTACACTACTGGTCGACTGCCTCTATCAACTTCACTCTTGCCTCTAATTCTCCTCTGGTCTCATGTGCATTAAATGTAGTCGCGTTCTGTGCTGTTGTCTCCCATGTGATTCCCTTTGATTACATTTGTTCAAAAACTTTAGTTTATTTAATAAACTTTTGATGGTTGCCCCTCCACTCAATTTGTAGTAAATTGTCTTCAGGAAATTCTTGTATATTCTTTGGTTAATGAAATCATGTGATTGTGATCTCACCAAATTCGTATGTTTGCTACACTTTGAAATCAATGATGAAACTGTCTTTTTTCTATTTTTCACGTGTTGTAGTCCTCTTGAAGATTAAGCCGTTGATGTGAGATCAAAGCATCCAACTTGATCTGTTAGTTTGAAAGGCTTGTTTGGTTTGCTTTTAAAGCAAACACTTTATTTGCTAAGGCCTATTTGGCTTGTTCCTTTGCAAAATAAATAATTAAGCCTGCACAATCAAATTAACTTGTTAGTTAAATAGATATGTTTTATCTACATCAAAATTAAACATAATAGGATATAAAATATCTTAACAAGACATCTTTCATGGTAACTACCTTATGGCGAGAGTCCAATTGGGAACGAACCAATCAAGATTGGTTGAATCTCTCAAGGTCAAGTTGTTAGGGTTAGGAACCTCCATGACTCCTTGATGGTTATTCGGAGTTACAGTAGTCTCCGGGATAGGTAGAGGGTTTTGCCTCGTAGGGTTAAGATCTTCATGGCTGGAGGTGATGATGGCACTTTTGATATGTTCTTCCAGTGGCATATTCCATATGAGATTTCTTGTCTTTTTCCATATAGTGATGTCAAAAATCGTACGAACGATTAAACCAATGCTTGTGCATGAAAGCACATATACTAGAACTCTAGGACTTTCAAGTTAGAACTCAACTAAAGTAGAGAATCTAGTGAAAATTGAGAGAACTAGAGAGTTATAAGACAAACTTCTTTATGTAGTTATGAGAAATTACTATTTGCCGTTTTCCTAATTGTCATGTGTTGTTCATTGATTGGCTAGTGTCTTTCAGGCGTGAAACTACTATTACCCTTCAATTGAGTTCACCCCTTTTGACAATTTTGATTCAATCAGATATTAATTAGAATAACTTACTTTTTTGAATCCTGCTTTTAACAGAACAATTTGATGTTTTTTGTTTGTTCAAATCCTGCTTGCTATGTTCTACTATGATTTTTCGACTTAGAGAAACAATTTAATGTGTTAGTGAACTTGTTTACATAATTCTTGTGATATAACGGCTGATATTTAATGACACGTATAAAAGTGTGGAAGATTTGAGTGTCGGCAAATTTTATAGGCCCCAGAATATATGTAGCTTGCTTTCTAACGACAAGTTAAAAATGTGGAACATTTTAGTGTTAAAGAAATTGTTGTCCAAAGAAAATCCCCCTGTTAATAGGAAAACTCATTTCAAGTTGCAAAAGTAATCATGGATGAATATGTGGTACTTTCCTTGTTGTTTCAAGTGCTAGGCGTCCTTTAGCTGGGCTTCTCCCATCTATGAATTTTCTATTAAACTGACAAGCAGATTTTACTACCTAATGTTTTACGTTACATATATACCAAGTCTTTTTCATTCCTTTATCGATGAGGGATGTGAATCATCAGACTTTCAACCCTTTCCTACAGTCTAAATTGATAACTATGGCTAATTAAACCTCCACAACATTAAAAATTTAGAGAGAATTGTGTAAGAATTGTAATATGTTAATGTTATTACAATTGTCAACTCTTATACATAATTACAGAGAAGACTTCCTAGAATACAGTGATATGTTTCGTAGATTGTAGCTACAAAGGAGGAAACAAATCATAGGTAATTAAGAGAATGATACACAATAATTATAGGAGATTATAGATGAGAAAAATAAACTGATTGTCCTACAATTACGTTCTATCATGCCCCCGTAAGCGCAAGGATCAAAAGTGGATACCAAGCTTGGAACGATGAGATTCAAACAGCTTCCGAGCAAGAGGCTTCGTTAGTGAGTCGGCAAGTTGATCAGCAGTGTGTACATGTGAAACACGCAACAATTTCTTTGCAACTTGGTCTCAAACAAAGTGAAAATCAATTGCTACATGCTTCATCCTAGAGTGGAAAACGGGATTAGAGCACAAATACGTTGCACTGATATTGTCACAATAAACCACTGGAGAAAAAGATGAGTAGACACCAAGTTCATTGAGAAGATGAGTGAGCCAATTAATTTCTGCAGTTATAGAAGCAATAACCCTATACTTGGCTTCAGTAGTAGACTGAGCAACAGTTACCTATTTCTTAGAGCTCTAACTTATTGGATTGGTGCCAAGTAGGACAACATAAGTTGAGGTTGATGTTCTAGTATCGATATCTCCTGCCCAATCAGCATTTGCAAAAACAATAAGAGAAGGTGGAGACCGACTACTTAGAAACAACTCAAAATCAGAAGAGCCCTTTAAGTATCGTAAAACTCATTTGACAGCATTCCAGTGATTAGTAGATGGTCTGTGCATGTATTGAAAGAGCTTATTGACCGTAAAGGACACATCCGAGCGAGTCAGCGATAGATACTGTAGAGATCCAAGGACTTGTAGATATTCAGTAGTATTATGAGAGGGGTAACCATCACCAAGTTTCAAGGTTTCACTTGAAGACATTGGAGTACTGATCGCTCAAGCTTCATGCATGTTTGTCTTTACAAGAAGATCACAAATATACTTGTGTTGAGACAAGAACAAGCCTCTAGTTGTTCGGGCAGCCTCCACCCCTAGAAAATAGCTAAGTTGGCCGAGATCCTTCAGTGAGAATCGAAAAGCTAGAGATTGAACAAAGGCATTAATAGAGGTAGCATCACTACCGTTAACAATTATATCATCGACGTAGACAAGCAAATAGATAGTATGGCGACCGGTTTGCAGAATAAAGAGAGATGTGTCACATTTAGAATTGAGGAAACCTTGAGCCAACAGAAATAATTTAAGCTCATTGTACCAGGCACGAGGGGCTTGGTGAAGACCATAGATAACCTTGTTTAACTTGCAGACATGAGAGGGTAACTTGGAGTCAACGAAGCCTTACGGTTGCTGCATAAAAATAGTGTCAGTGAGAGTACCCTGCAAAAAGGCATTGTTAACATCCAATTGTTTCAAAATCCAACCACGAGACACCGCTATACTGAGAACAAGGCGAATAGTGGCAGGTTTCACGATCGGGCTAAAGGTTTCATTAAAATCAATACCCAAGCGTTGATGAAATCCTTTGGCTACAAAACGAGCTTTATAACGGGTAATGGAACCATCCAGATTTTCTTGATCCTAAATACCCATTTACATCAGACAATATTTTGTGTGGGAGAATACGGTACAAGTGACCATGTATTATTGTGACAAAGAGTTTGGAATTCCTTAGACATGGCAGTTCGCCATTGAGGAAATTTGTTAGCTTGTAAGAATGAGGTGGGTTCGATGGAGGGATTGATAGAGGTTGAAGTAGTGGTGGTAAGGGTGAATAATTTTTTTGGTTTAAGGATTTGGTTTTGAGCCCTTGTAGTCATCTGAGTGGGTTGACGTGAAGAGGAGAGTTGAGGAGAGTTTGATTGGGCAAGTACTGAAGAAGATGAAATAGAGTTACTTACCTGTGAGGGAGATAAATTGGAATCATCCCGAGGGAGAGATGGAGAAGGAACAATCTGAGATAACTGATCATGAGAAGAAGAATCACCATCTGAGGAACTTGACCGTGTCACATCTTTGGAGAGATGTGAAGAATTTTTGGTGAAATTAATTGGTAAGAGAGAGGGAGGAGTTGTTGCCATGTCTATGGATGTGGGTTCAGTTGATAGGGGTGGTGAATTTGGTAATTTGGAGAAGTCATCATAAATACTTGCCAGATTTTTGCCTGTAAAAGTAGAAAGCAATCTTGCAAATAATTGATTAGTGACACACAAGTCAGAAGATGATTTTTTTTTTTAAAAGGGAAGTGATTTTCAAAAAATACAACATGACATGAAATAAATATTTTGGGTGATTGAAAATCAAAGCATTGAAAAGCATGATGTTTGACTGAGTAACCAAGAAAAACACAAGGCCTGGAACGTGGTTCCAATTTATAAGCTGTGTAGGGTCGTAGCCAAGGATAACATAGGCACCCAAATACTCTTAAAGAGGTGTAGCTGGGATGGTGGTGAAATAGTGTGTGATAGGGAGTGTTATTTCTTAAAGTGGGTATAGGCATGCGATTTATGAGATATGTGGCGGACTGGAAGGCATAGGACCAAAATTTGATCGGAGCGAAAGCAGTATGTAAAAGAGTGAGACTAGTTTCAACTATATATCTGTGTTTGTGTTCAATGGAACCAACATGTTCAGGTGTGTAAGGAGGCGAGGTGAGGTGTTGGAAACCAAACCGTTTGAGAGTGTGAGAGAGGGCTTGATATTCACCACCACCATCACTGTACACTCTTTTAATTTTAGCATCAAAAAAATTTTCAATTAATTTCTTAAATTGTTCAAAGACAGCTGGCGCATCAAATTTTAATTTAAGCGGATAAAACCATGTATATTTAGTGAAATAATCAACAAAAATAATATAATAACGAAAACCATCAATTGAATTATCAGGTGTTGGACCCCAAACATCTGAGTAAACAACTTGAAATGGTTTATCACAGACTAGTGAAGAATTTTTAAAAGAAAGTTTGTGACTTTTGTTACAAAGACAAGAGTCACAAAAATCAAGATTATTGAATTTATTTGAAACAGAAATATTCTGACTGGCAAGTAACTTTTGCTGGATGGGTAGTGTAGGGTGACCAAGACGCTTGTACCATTGTTGAGAAGACGAGGTAAGGGAAGTTTGAGGGTGAGGAGATGGCCACTCATACAGATTGTTCCTACTCCAGCCTCGGACCAAAGATGCCCCCGCGCTCAAATCCTTCACAAGAAAAAAGTTAGAAAAGAATTCTATAGAAGTGTTATTTTGTCTACAAAATTGAGAAACTGAAATTAGATTTTATTTTTTTATATATAGAAGGTGTACACAAAATATTATCTAAAGTAAATGAAGTAGATAGTGAATCAATAGTAGAGTAACCAATATGAGAGATTGAGATACCATTACCATTGCCAATTATTACATCCTCACTTCCAGTATAATCAGAGTGCATGGACATATTTTGAAGATCAGATGTTATGTGATGTGTAGCCCCTGAGTCGAGTACCCAATTGTTTTTCGATGATCCAGAGTTACCATCCATGTAATGAGCTTGCGGCCAGGAGGGTTTACCTCGGGAACGACAGGTTTTTGCACCATGACCAGACTTTTCACAAAGCTGGCTGTTGAGCGAGTATCTACCTAAATAAATAGGTGAATAATCGTACTAGTTATACTTGTAAGTGCACAAGGTCATCAGTGTAGTCTAGTGTGCAAAAACAAGGTCATCTCCACAGGGATTGGTAAAGTTACTTTTAGAATCAGTTTCTCTAAAGTAAAAAGAGATAAATAACTGTTGGAAGGTGATTTGATAATAATAAAGACATAGGGATTTGATATCCACCACTAGTCATACTTTCTCAATTTGTATAAGGTATCAGTGCACTAGCCTTATTATGTATACCTACTGGTTGCCAACCTAAGGGCATGGTATCTACTCCTTAAGCTATTGATTTCCCTAAGCAACGAGTTAGGCATGGTATCTACTCTAACTCTTTTCTTCCTTAAGGGATTCAGCATGGTATCTGCTTGAGTTGTTCCTTAAGAAAACATAAGTATTATGAAAATCGACAACCACATGAGACCTAGGGTATGGTATCTACTCCCGGTTTTCCATGTTGATTAACCCGGGGATCCGAATAAGATATCTCTTGTTACTAATGTTAGACCTAGGACTTGGTCATCCAAATTGATCTAACTAACCTATCCATACCACATGCATACGTTGGCCTTACACATACATATGAGGAATTTAAATAAGCACAGACATTAATCAAGTTAAGTAACATAATAGAAGCTATTGGCAAAGATTTTATCAATGAATATAAATATGAGAATGCATAACTAGGGCTTCAATCGAGCCCTATAAGAAAGTTAGTTACACATACTATCTGAAGTAAACATTATAAATAAACTAAACATTAAAGGAGAAGAATAAACCTGAGAGAAGATGCGTCAATTCTCTCCCAAGCTCTCAACTCCAAGTAAAAGAAAAGAGAAAAGTGTTTTCTATCTGAGGTGTGTTATGTGTGTGAGTTATAAGTGTATTTATAGGCCTTTGAGAGGTCCTAAGAGACCCATGAGATCCTAAACCTTCCTAAAATGAAAATTCTCTTATTTCCAAAATAGGGTTCGCAGTGTGCGCTCGATTGCTCATGTGTGCGCACGATCGCAATGTGCGCTCGATCGCATTGCATGGTGCAATCGATCGTAATTTGTCCAGAGAATGCTCCAGGGATTCCAGATTTCTTCCTTTAAGTGCCAAAATTGCTTCTTTTTCTCCAAAACCCTATAAAAACATGTAAAACACACAAATGGAGTAAAAGATACCAAATTAACGTAATTAAGGACCTAACAAATGTAAATAAAGGGGCTTAAATATGAATATTTAAGCATCTATCACACCCCCAAACTTACATATTGCTAGTCCCTTAGCAATACTAAATTAAAAACTAAAATGAAAAACATAGATAAATCCAATGTTCATAGTGTCAATCAAAAGTCTAGATTTTACACAAAACTATGATGCGCATTCATGAGCAAGCTTAACAAGTGTAAACATATTTTTGCAATGAATAAGAGTTTTGAACGTAAATCATATTCATGAGGTAGTTTAAGATATCACAAGTTTGACTTTAGTGTGTGGTGACTAGCACACAAAAGATTGGGTTTCCAAGAAATTCAAACGTGTAGTGTTTCGATGACTTAAGATTCACCAAACTTCCTATTAGAGTCAACAAACATGGCATAGACTTTTATTTGCGAGATTTTTGCCATGTCAGTTCCCTTAAACTTTCTTGTTGACTCGTGTAACGAGTATTTAGCCAATGACTCCTAAACCAGAAGGTTTTAGGGCATTAGGTGTAAAGACACCCCTAAGGACTTACTAGCTCGAGTCAATAAGGCTACGAAACTAACTGGTTTTAATGCTACTACTTAGAATTTTCCACCTTTTGATGTGACACTCAATGCTTACTGAGGCAAGAGGGCCAGTTACTCGGCAGAAGATTCTTTTTAATGATTACTTAGAATTTTCCACCTTTTGACGTAACACTCAATGCTTACTGAGGCAAGAGGGTCAGTTACTCGGCGGAAGATTTGTTTTTATTGATCATTAGGAGCATTTTTTTTTTCTTTTGAGAACTTAATCAATCTTTTCTATTTTTATATGCCAAAATGTCAATCTAATAGGTCATCTAATTCACAGTCAAGCAAAAGAAACATACAAATCCAAATAACATGTCATACCCCACACGATCATGTGCTAATGTGTTTGTGATAGTTTAAGCTAAACTTGTGAATTCTTAAATGCCTAAAGGGTAGTGATCTAGGTTCAAAAATTGATTATTGGCCTATATGTTCAAAGTGTTTAAGCTCACTGATGAAGTCGAATCATACAGTTTTGTTTAGATCACAAAAAATTTATTGGACAGAATGAATATGTATTTATCTATGAAAATAACAATAGAAAAGAAAAATGTGGGACATAGTGAGTGTGTGAATGTGTCCCCATACCCCCAAATTTAAATTGCACATTGTTCCCAATGTGTGAATAGAATGGAATGAGCTGACCTGGGAGATGGAGAACTGATGGATAGCATGGCTCATATCACACCCCCAAACTTCAACTAGATGCACTCACGCTGCCCATAAAAAAAGAAAAAAAACAAACATAAAATGGAAAACAAGTAATAATAAACAGATAGAAAAAATAAACTAGGAAATACGAATAATAAAATGAAATAAACTAAGAAAAATGATATGCTTTAGGGTGCCTCCCATGAGTGCTAAGTTTAACGTCTTCAGCCAGACGTGGTATCCTCTCACTGCTGATCATCAGGTGGTGCAGTCGAAGAGGTATCGGGTGTCGGAGGTAGGCAATCAAGAATGGCCTGCCGTATAGCCTCCTGGTGTGCTAACCGTGCCTCCAAACTATCCATGCGCTGATGTACGAGTGTGGCAGCAGCGGAGGCCTCACCTCGGAAGGAGGACAGCTCAGCTAGAAAGTGCTGGGACTCGGTGGGTCCCATGTCCGAATAGTCCTCCTCATGTACTGGGCTAATGATCGGGGTCTCGGTCTCCATGCGATCCTCCTCAACTCTCTCAGCTACTGGAGCGGGTGCCGGGAGTCCTCGTGGCATATGCGAGATGATATGTGTCCACTGAGCTCTCCCGAAGAAAGGATGCTCTCGTACTGGTCCGTTGCTGTGGGTCCCCTTAATCCTCTTCTTCTTGAGGATGGAAGAGAGTAGGAACGGGAAAGGGAGGCAGCAAGCATTAACCGTGGTAGTCTGACGGCCATGTACGTGATCCCAGAACTTGTGCAGCTGGCTCCAAATAACAGCCGGAGTGGAGTACCAGTGGCCTCTGTGGAAGGCATATAAAGTCTGGAGAAACTAGTCTCGCCGCTATATCTTGTGCCCCAAGGGACACACATTACACTGTAGGATCGTGTCGGCAAGCCATAGTCGTGGAGGCAACTTGGACTGGCTGGCCGCATTGTTATGCCTGTCGGCATACTGACCAGTGCACATGTCCATGATGATCTCAGCCAGGGCAAAAGACTCCGGTTGCTCCTCGATATCAGTGTCCTCAGGAGGGGACTCATCGATGCAATGAAGAGCAGCAGCGATATCGGCACTAGTCACCTCGATGGACGTGCCCTGGACTGAAGAAGTGAGAACTCCCAGTCTGCTGTAGTCAAATGAGAGGCTCGCATAAAACTGGACCACGAGCTGGGAGTAGACAGTGGAACACACCGGCTTAAACAGCCTCTTCAACCCTCGATGTCAGAATTCTTGGACGGCCCATTGAGTGGCGTCCATGTGTCGGAATACATCATCGATGGCGAATGAGGTCTCAAATAAAAGCTCGCACTGCTCAATACTGGGCCGAGATGATGAAGCACGTTTGCTGGATGCACCGGAGGTGGAAACTGATGGTCTTGACATGCTATGTTCTAGGTTCTGCCTGATTTGCGATCGATCTCAATGATGTGCGCTCGATTGCACACTGGACTATACGTTTGATCGCAGATACCGTGTGCTCGATCGCACACAAACAGGCTTTTCGTCGAACAGCTTGTGTGCACCAAAAAGACAAGCTATGGTTTGCACGTGTGGAACTCGTTCCTAACCCCCTGCAAACGAACAATCATACAATCATACACAAAATAACATATATGTAGAATGCATTGTGTAGTTTCTATTATTAAAATTTGTGTGTGTGTGCAGAGTACCTTGTGGATTAATGGGGATGGGAATGGAGGCAATGGTGGTTGACGGTGATGGAGCCAATAGATGGTGATAGAGGATGGTGGAGATGGAAGTGGTGATGAATGATGCTGTGTGGTAATGGTGAGAGGGAGTGGTGCAAGTGCAAATGAGAGTTTCTGAGCGCGAGTGCGCGAGTAATTAGTGATGAGGGAGTGAGTGAGTGTGAGTCTGAGTGTGAGTGAATTTTCAGACTTATAGCGAAACCACTGTCTGCCGCGAGTGCGCTTGATCGCACGTGAGGTGTGTTTGATCGCATCTGTGCGCTCGAGCATATGGAAAGACACGCTCGATCGCACACATGCGCTTGATCGCATTGGATGATGCGATCGATCGCAAGTAGTGTGCATGAGACAAAAGAAAAAACGTGCCTTTAACTAAAAAATGATAAATTTGGAATGATACATACTTATCATGTGTCAGTGGCCTCAGTACCACTAACCTCCGTAGAGTTGCTTGAACTGTATGAGTAATTAAATTTGCGCTTGCTCAAGCACTCTAGTGTCACCATGTTATTTGTTTGGAGGGGGCACTTAGAGCCCACCTCTTGTGGCTCTAATGCCTGTATGTCTGCTGTATACTGAACCTCTTCAAGTGCCAAGTCTTCATCTCTTGGAGGCAATTGAATGTCAAGTAAGGTTTAGCTCTGTGTCCATTTTTGTAAAGGGCTGATTCCCGCTTGGGCCACAGACTTCTAATGCACCATGAGGGAAGACCTTAGTGACCATGTATGGACCGTACCATCTGGATTTGAGCTTGCTTGGAAATTGTCTTAATCGTGAGTCATATAGCAGCATTTTTTGTCCTACATGGAACTCCTTCCATACTAGTTTTTTGTCATGGTAAACTTTTGTACGTTCCTTGTACAATTTTGCATTCTCATAGGCATCATATCTCAATTCTTCAAGCTCATTTAGATGCAGCTTTCTTTTCTCACCCGCTTGCTTCATGTCAAAGTTGAACTGCTTTATGGCCCAATATGCTCGATGTTCTAATTCCACCGGTAGATGGCATGCTTTTCCAAAAACTAGACGGTAGGGAGACATGCCTATTAGGGTCTTATAAGCTGTCCTATATGCCCATAGAGCATCATTTAGGCATAGAGACCAATCCTTCCGGTTAGGCTTCACAGTCTTTTCTAATATTCCCTTGATCTCTCGGTTACTAATCTCCACTTGGCCACTGGTTTGAGGATGATATGCAGTGCCAACTTTATGAGTGATCCCATTCTTTTGGAGTAGTTCGGCAAAAGAACGATGATGAAAGTGACTGCCCCCATCACTGATGATTGCTCTTGGAGTTCCAAACCGAGTAAAAATGTTAGCCTGCAAAAACTTGATAACTACTTTGTGATCATTAGTCCTTGAGGGGACAGCCTCTACCCATTTAGACACATAATCCACGTCCACAAGAATATATAAATAGCCGAATGAGTTAGGAAAGGGTCCCATGAAATCAATGCCCCACACGTCAAAAAATTCTACCACATGAATATTTTGTAAGGCCATCTGATTTCGGGAAGAGATGTTACCTGTCTGCTGGCATCTATCACATGAGCTACAAAAGGAGAAAGCATCTTTAAACAGATTAGGCCAATAAAAATCATATTGGAGTACCTTAAGAGCTGTTCATTTTACCGCAAAATTTCCTCCATAGACAAACTGGTGGCAGTGTTGCAATAAGCTAAAGTGTTCATCTTCTGGGATATATCGTCTAATGATTTGATCGGGGCAAGCTTTGAAAAGATAAGGATCATCCCAATAGTAATGTCTTGACAAAGATATTAGCCGTTTCTTTTCTTGAGTAACCATACCTGGGGGAAAAACTTTAACAGTTAGATAATTAACTATATCAGCATACCATGGAAGTTTTACCTCTAGTGTAAATAGTTGTTCATCGGGGAAGTTCTCATTCAAAGATAACTCTTTATCATCACTCTCATATGGGAGTCTTGACAAATGATCCGCAACTACATTCTCACTGCCTTTTTTGTCTTTGATCTCTAAATCGAATTCTTGGAGTAGGAGTACCCATCTGATTAGCCTAGGCTTTGCATCTTTCTTAGAAAACAAGTATCTCAAAGTAGCATGGTCAGTGAATACAATAACTTTAGAATCAATAAGATATAATCTAAACTTCTCTAAAGCAAAAATAACAGCTAACAATTCTTTTTCAGTAGTAGAATAGTTAAGCTGAGCATCATTTAACGTTCTAGAAGCATAGTAAATAGCATGAGGTACCTTATTGATTCTTTGACCTAAGACAGCGCCCAAAGTGAAGTCATTGGCATCACACATTAATTCGAAAGGGAGATTCCAATCTGGTGCCATCATTATTGGGGCAGAGGTGAGAACATTCTTCAAGGTGTTGAAAGCTTGCATGCAATCATCGTTCCATTCAAACTTGGTATCTTTAGTCAATAGTGCACAAAGAAGTCTCGAGATTTTGGAGAAGTCTTTGATGAATCTTCTATAAAAACCGGCATGTCCAAGGAAACTTCTAATGCCCTTGACCGTGAGAGGGGGAGGTAGCTTTGAAATGATGTCAATCTTAGCTTTTTCTACCTCAATACCTTTGTTTGAGATGGAACACAGAACCTTGTTGAACCATGAAGTGACATTTCTCCCAATTCAGTACTAAATTACTCTCTTCACATCTCCTTAGGACATTTTCCAAATGATTCAAGCACTCATCAAAATTAGATCCAAAGACACTAAAATCATCCATGAACACCTCAATATATTTCTCTACCATATCAGAAAAAATGTTCATCATACATCTTTGAAAAGTGGCTGGTGCGTTGCATAAACGGAATGGCATTCTTCTATAAGCAAATGTACCGAAAGGACATATGAATGTAGTTTTTTCTTGATCCTCAGGTGCTATGGCAATTTGATTGTATCCACTATACCCATCCAAGAAGCAGTAATAACTGTGACCGACTAACCTATCTAGCATTTGATCAATGAATGGTAGGGGAAAATGGTCTTTCTAGTTACTTTGTTTAATCTCCGGTAATCAATGCAAACTCTCCAACCTGTTGTTTTTCTTGTAGGTATGAGCTCTTCATATTCATTCTTTACCATGGTAATCCCACTCTTTTTAGGAACAACTTGGACCGGACTCACCCATTTGCTATCCGATATAGGGTAAATGATGCCAATATCTAGTAGCTTCAATATCTCGGCTTTTACTACCTCCTTCATGTGTGGGTTAAGTCGTCTTTGAGCATCTCGAGTGGGCCTTGCTTCTTCAAGGTAAATATTATGCATGCACTTTGCTGGACTTATCCCCTTAATGTCAGCAATGGTCCACCCAATGGCAGTTTTATGCTCCCTAAGAACTCTTAACAGCTTCCCTTCTTCCCCACTACTCAAGTTAGTAGCTACAATCACAGGTAAAGTCGCATTTTCTCCTAAGTAAGTGTATGTTAAATGTTTGGGTAGTTGTTTTAGTTCCGATGTTGGTGCCTGCACAATGGATGGAAGAAGAGTAGTATTAGTGGGTATGAGAGATTCAAATAGAGGAGGATACATACTGGAGTATTTTGGAGAGGTCACAAGAAGGTGCACAGCTGTGATGATGTCATCAGTAACATCTTCATATTCTTGCTCAATATCTATCTCCGTGAAGCTATGAGTGAGAGTAATCTCCAATGGATCAATGTGTTGGACCTGAAAAGCTTGCTCAACAAATTTTTGTATCATACAAACATTAAAGCATTCCAAGTCATCTTGAGGAAGTTTCATTGCATCAAATATTTTAAACTCTATTTTCTAACCATTGATTTTCATACTTACTATACCATTTTTTACACAGATCTTAGTGTCGGCAGTTTTCATAAATGGTCTCCCTAATATGATAGGCAAAGGTAATGGCATAGGGCATTCCTCCATGTCTAATACAATGAAATCAGCCGGTAAAATAAACTCACCAATTTTCACTAAGACGTCCTCGAGAACACCCCTAGGTCTTTTTATACTCCTATCTGCCAACTATAAGGTAATAGAAGTTGGTTGTAGCTCCCCCAAACCTAGGGTTTCGAATACTGTGTAAGGTAGCAAGTTTACTCCCGCTCATAAGTCTAGCAATGCCTTGTCAAATAGCTGATCACCTATTCTACAGGGAATAGTAAAACTACTCGGATCTTTCAGTTTTGGTGGGAGTTTTCTTAGTAGTACAGCACTTACCTCCTCAGTTAATGCTACAGTCTCATGCTCTTGAAATTTTCTTTTATGAGTGCAACAATCTTTTAGGAATTTAGCATAGACAAGTATTTGGTGAATTGCATCTAATAATGGAATATTAATTTCAACTTTCCGCAAGGTCTCAAAAATATCAAGTAGTTTATTATCTTTCTTTTGTTTTACTAACCTTTACGGGAAAGGTGGTGTATTCACCTTCTCTGTCTCACTTACCCTTGATACTGATGGTGTCTCTTTGGATGCTGCTGGAGATTCCTCGGATCCGATCACTTTGCCATTTCTCAATGTTGTGATAGCCTTTAGTTGTTGATACCCCCCAGGGTTGGGAAATGTTTGAGCTGGGAGCTCCCTTTGCTTTCTGCCACTAAGCTCTTTAGCTAGTTGTCCCATTTGTACCTCTAGTATTTGAATTGCTTGCTCATGTGCCGTATTAGTTTGTTTTTTCTGAGTCATGAACTGTTCTTGTGACGTCACCAGTTGTCTTACTATACTTTCGAGGTCATTCTTCTTTGGTTTAGGAGTAGCATGAGCAGTGGGATGGGGGTTTCGTTGCTGTCCTTGATTGTTCTGGTTGATGTTCCACAAGAAATTTGGGTGGTTTCACCATCCAGGGTTGTACGTGTTGGCATATGGGTTATTCTTCGGTGGATAGTTGTTAGGCCCCACGTAGTTGGCTTGTTCCGGATCTGCAGATGAGTACAAAGGACACGTATCAATATTATGGTCGTATTGAGAACAAATTGCACATACCTGGAGTGGGGTGGATGGTAGGCTGGATGAGGCATTTTGAGTAGTTATAGCTTTTACAATCATATCTAGTTTCCTCTCGATTGCTGCCATTTGAGGGGAAGATCCTCCATTTTTATTTACCTCATACATTATTTTACCCTTGGTCACATGTCTACCTCGATAGGAGAATTGTTGGGTGTGCTCGCTGAGGGTTTCGAAGAGCTCCATTGCTTCTTCACTGCTTTTCTCCATCAGGACTCCTCCACAACCCGAATCAACAATACATTTGTTAGTATCATTTAAACCTTCATAAAATGCTTGTACCAGTTCATCTTGAGGCAGGTTATGGTTTGGGCATTTGAGTAGCAAGTCATTGAAGTGTCCCCATTCTTCGAATAAAAGGTCCTCATCCTTTTATTGAAAGGACTGGATCTCCTTCCTCATTTATCTCGTCTTTTGGGCTGGGAAGAACTTCTTCAGGAACTTGTTTGCCAACTCCTCCCAAGTGTGGATGGAAACTGTAGGCAAAGAATTATACCAAAGTTTAGCATTATCTTTCAAGGAAAAAGAGAACATAATTAACCTTATTCCTTCTTGGTCTAGTCCTTGTATGTGCTGGAACTTGCAAAGATCGAAAAATTCTCGGAGGTGTAAGTGTGGATCTTCGTTAGGAGTGCCTCTAAAATGAGTCAAAGCATTCAAGATTTGCAGAGATATGTAATAATTTCCCATCGCCTTAGGTTGATATGCAATGCGTGATGGTTGATCAATGTTTTGAGGGATGAAGGAGTGCTTCATCGGTACTCGTGCAGGTGGTTGCTGGTTTTCGAGCTGTTCTGCCATTTGTGTTTCGTTCTCGACTTCTTCTTCGTTCTCCTTGAGGTTGTTCCTTAGCATTTATCGGATAGTCCGCTCAAGCTCGGGATCAAGGGGAAAGAATGTTGGATGTCGGGATCGCAGTCCGTGCATAAATCAGAAGAAACAGCTTCAGTGCAGCAGTTCAACTCTGCTGCTCGGACACTTTCTGCCCTAAATGCGCTCGATCACATTGGAGGTTGTGATCGATCGCAAGTACCACAAAAAGTGTGAGTTAGTGTTTGATGTGTCTGAAACAGAAAATAATTTAATTAGATTTTATGAAAAATAAAGATAGTAAACAATACTAGCGTAATAATAATGAAAGTAATTCTAAAAAGAACTTTAGCGCAATCCCCGGCAACGGCGCCAAAAACTTGTTGAGCGAGTATCTACCTAAATAAATAGGTGAATAATCGTACTAGTTATACTTGCAAGTGCAAAAGGTCATCAGTGTAGTCTAGCGTGCAAAAACAAGGTTATCTCCACAAGGATTGGTAAAGTTGCTTTTAGAATCAGTTTCTCTAAAGTAAAAAGAGATAAATAACTGTTGGAAGGTGATTTGATAATAATAAAGACATAAGGCTTTGATATCCATCACTAGTCAAACTTTCCCAATTTGTATAAGGTATCAGTGCACTAGTCTTATTATGTATACCTACTGGTTGCCAACCTAAGGGCATGGTATCTACTCCTTAAGCTATTGATTTCCCTAAGCAACAAGTTAGACATGGTATCTACTCTAACTCTTTTCTTCCTTAAGGGATTCAGCATGGTATCTGCTTGAGTTGTTCCTTAAGAAAACATAAGTACTATGGAAATCGACAACCACATGAGACCTAGGGCATGGTATCTACTCCCAGTTTCCCATGTTGATTAACCCGGATATCCGGATAAGATATCCCTTGTTACTAATGTTAGACCCAGGACTCGGTCATCCAAATTGATCTAACTAACCTATCCATACCACATGCATACGTTGGCCTTACACATACATATGAGGAATTTAAATAAGCACAGACATTAATCAAGTTAAGTAACATAATAGAAGCTATTGGCAAAGATTTTATCAATGAATATAAATATGAGAATGCATAACTAGGGCTTCAATCGAGCCCTATAAGAAAGTTAGTTACACATACTATCTGAAGTAAACATTATAAATAAACTAAACATTAAAGGAGAAGAATAAACCCGAGAGAAGAGGCGTCAATTCTCTCCCAAGCTCTCAACTCCAAGTAAAAGAAAAGAGAAAAGTGTTTTCTATCTGAGGTGTGTTATGTGTGTGAGTTACAAGTGTATTTATAGGTCTTTGAGAAGTCCTAAGAGACCCATGAGTTCCTAAACCTTCCTAAAATGAAAATTTTCTTATTTCCAAAATAAGGTTCTGCAGTTTACTGTTCATGTCCGTACATGTGCGCTCGATCGTATATGTCTTGCACTCGATCGCAGTGTGTGCTCGATCGCTCATGTGTGCGCACGATCGCAATGTGCGCTCGATCGCATTGCATGGCGCGATCGATCGCAATTTGTCCAGAGAATGCTCCAGGGATTCCAGATTTCTTCCTTTAAGTGCCAAAACTGCTTCTTTTTCTCCAAAACCCTATAAAAACATATAAAACACACAAATGGAGTAAAACAGACCAAATTAACGTAATTAATGACCTAACAAATGTAAATAAGGGGGCTTAAATATGAATATTTAAGCATCTATCACTGGCACACAATTCTGGGTTACCTTGATGGTGTAGAGGACCGGCCCTGGTTGTGAAAGGGACGATATTGTTGTTGCTGTCCCAGACCTTATTTATAAGGTCAAAACAAAATAGGAAAAAATAAATTAAGGCTGAAATTAAAATAACTATAATAAAAGTTTCCTAAAAACATTAAACTGCCAATTCGAGGGCTTAAACGTCGTTTTTTGGCTTAAAAATATCGAGGCTGATAAAAATCAGGTTTTGTTCATTGGCCCGTTTCCAATCAGACTATGGTCTTTCGGGCCTGATCTGAGCCCATGGCCCGTTTTAAGCAGTCCACCGGTCAGTTCTGCGCTGATCTGCCAACTCTGTATCATCTTACTTGGATCCTCCTGCGTCACCCTGAGCCCCTCCTCCTCCGTACTTCAACCCTCCCTTTCCCTTGTCCTCTTCTTTCTCTCCTTCTCATTCTCTTCTCCCTTCTTCTTCTTCCTACATATCTGCAATAGACCCAAATCATAAATCCAAATCTTAGAACTAAATCAAGACTCAAATCAAGACCACAGAGGAGGAGGAAGAGAATGAAGATGGATGAAGAATAAGGAAAAAAAATATCTCTGATTCGCGAGAAAAAAGACCAAAAATGAAGGGAGAAAAACTTTTTGGACTTTATATAATATATATATATATATAATTTAATATAATTATTATATATATAAAGGATATATAATAAAATATACAAATAGTATTTTAGTCTTTTATTTGTTATCCCACTTTAATCTCAATCTTGAAATTTTATAAACCAAATATAGTATTAAAGTAGTTTCACTTTAATCCATACTAATCCTATCCCACTATAATCTTAATTCTATCTTACTGTAATCATGTTCATGAACCAAATAAACTCTATAAGATATTGCTTCTATTGCTTTATAAAAAGTTCAACTTGATATGAAAGCCTTTGTAGGATAAGGCTGCCCCAATTTGTTTTGCCACCTCTTTTGGGCCCATGCCATTCAATTATTTTTGGGTCTCTATGCCTCTCTTTAGTTTCTTTATCCAATTTCCTACCCAGTGAACATTTTTTTCGCTAAACTACACAGTGAACATTGCTGAAGTAAGTGAATAAATTTGTCCCTTTGAGAATTTAAGAAAACCAAGACAAAAGTGAAAAGAAAGAAACAAAGGAGAATCTTAATGAATTGAAGGACAAAGAACATTACTACTTAACAAAGGAAAAGGTCAATAAGAGAATCCTGCTTTTGAGCTGCAATTCGCTCACCTATTACATATTTACATGTGCGAGACGTTTTTTGATATTGGTGTCGTTTGTGTCATTTGGTAACTCACATTAGAAGAGATTAAAATAAATTTTATTAAAAAATATTTATTTTAATTTTACTTAAAATAAGTTACCGAAAGACGACATTATGTATTAAACTAATAATTGATAATAGTAAAATGTGTCATTTAAGTATGGATGACTCATAAGAGTGAAAGCTTTGGCAGTTTAAATGTCTATTTTTCATGAAATTTAAAGGAAAAAAAATTCCTTTATTAGAGTTCAATCAATTTGGAAACTTTGTCAATATTTGTTTACATTTATTCAATTTATCCGGGCATAAAAAAATTATTAATAAACTAACTATTAAAATTGCATCGAAACAATAAATCTTGTTTCAATGGATTTTTTAAAGTGGCAGTATTATAAATTTATATATAAATTCTTTTATAATAATATGAATTTATATTATTATCAATTCATATTTGTATAACATAATTTTAATAAAAAAAAAAAAGTTAAAAGCTTCATTTACACTCGTTCAACTTTAATTAACTTTTTAGGCAAAATTTGACTGTTGAGTTCAAAAAACAACATAATAAGCTAACATCATTTGTTAGTTTCTCATTTCGTGTTCCACTAGTTCTTCTCTTCTCTCTCTCGCACGCTCTCTAAATAATTTGTATGCATACCCATTGAAGTCTCTGATCAAGTTTTCATTTCCAATTTCTTGGTATTACAGAAGTTACTTGCCTATTCAGTTTGTATGATAATTTGGTAAAGTTTCTTGGTGATTTGTTCTGTACTTTGGTGATTTTGGGAGATGGGTAAATTTTTTGACCCATCAAGTTAAAACATTTCTTGGATTTGGAGGTGGAAATGAAGGATTTTCCTGGGGCACCCGGGACTTTTACTGCGCTGGTTCTGATGATTGTACAGTGCGTTTTTGCAGCTAGGTCAATCGCTTCTATTGCAACTACTGGTAGCTTCTTCATTTTCACAGCTTTCTGGTATTTGTTCTACTTTCTATCTTCTTGCGTAAAGTAGTATAGTGCGTTTTTGCAGCTGGGTCAATCGCTTCTATTGCAACTACTGGTAGCTTCTTCATTTTCACAGCTTTCTGGTATTTGTTCTACTTTCTATCTTCTTGCGTAACGTAGTATTTATTACTTAAAATAGCTATTCGTAATTTAGATATACAGTTAAGAGTTAGATTTACTTTATCAGAGATGGGTGTAGTTAATTTGGGTTGGAATTTATCATCTCAAGCTTGGAAGATTTATAGTTGAAAGGAATAATTCTGATCAATTTTGCAGTTATATTTGGGCCTGATCTTTGACTCGTAATTATTGTGTCGAGGATCTTTTATTTTTTATGAGATTTTGTAAATATTTTATATAATTTAGTGATAACTATCTTATTATTTCTGAGCCTGTCGTATGACTCACAATTGGTCTCTTGATTATTTTTTTTGAGAGAATCTTGAAAAAATGTTATAAAATTTCATAATAACTATCTGATTCGATGCTGCTGTTTAAGTTAACATCCATGAACTCTATAGGCGACAGTTCATACTTGAATTTTCGGTCCTCTCAAATTGATTTCAATTTACCATGAAATTAGCTGTAGGCCGGGTATGGGTAGCTTTGATTAATGTATTTTTTGCATCTTGTGTTGCCAGCAAAGAGTCTTTAGATATTGTAACTGGTACCTTTTTACATGGTGTGTGGGAATATTTATGGATACCTCAAACAGAAAATACAATGATTGTGGAGAAAGAAGTTGTACATAATTCTGTTAGAGCAGCAAGCTCCACATTAGCTATTGATGTGCAACCAGAACGAAAGGATGCTCTGATATTTGAGATTCATATTTGTTTGTATCATACCTTGA
Organism: Bretschneidera sinensis; assembly: GCA_023935145.1. Taxonomy (NCBI): domain Eukaryota; kingdom Viridiplantae; phylum Streptophyta; class Magnoliopsida; order Brassicales; family Akaniaceae; genus Bretschneidera; species Bretschneidera sinensis. The sequence continues at coordinate 144,122,873 of CM043699.1, read as the reverse complement.
GGAAAAAGAAACATGTTGGATTTCCATAAGCTTCTCTCTATTATGGCAATCCAGCTTGATTCATTAAAATGTTGAGAAATAACATTCGGTTGGCTTATCATGCATGCTATACCGCCGAAGAAATGATATTCCTTACAAGTTTGTGTTAATAATTTGCTTGTGTTTGCTTCATTCTTAGAGGGATTGGAATTTGAGGGTCAAATATATGCTGGGAAGAGTGTGCATTCTCAAGCTGTACTTTTGATTAAGCTTCTTTGTAATTGGTATTTGAATGTGGTAATGATAGTATAATTTTATGCACTTGTCATACATGATTAAATTTAATTGTTATTCACCATATGCAAGGAATTTTTGGTGATTTGCATTAGTCGTTGTACATTCTTTCAGGTGTATACTGTTAATTAAAAGTTGGAACCCTGGGATCATGACAGAATATATGCTTGAGCTTCTTCACTGCTGGTGAATAATAAGAAGTGTGGAAGCTGTTCCCTCAACACCTATTTTGCATTTCATCAAAATCAGTGGAAAATTTATGGAAAGGAAAGACTAATAAAGTATTAACAATATGGCAATTTTACACATATTGGAGTAATAAATTTCAAGCATTTTCTTTTTTTGGTTATTGCCTTTCCTTTCCATTAACTAACCAAACATGGGAATTATGACCATCCTTTCTTAACCTTCGTAACAATTCAAACAAGAAAAACTTATTATTCTTTTATAGTTTTATTTACTTTCTGTTCCTTTCTCGTTGATAACATTTGTCCCTTCCTTTCTTTTCCTGGTAAAATTCTCAAATGAAGAGTAAAATGTTTGCCTTTATGATAGTAACTTTATGCTTGCTTGGGGACCATATCAGATGATGAGATAATCTACTCTTAGGCATGACATAGGCTTTATGTAAAGGAAGTTGGATAGTGAAGATAAATTAGCAATTGATTGTCTATTGCGATCGACTGTTCCTAACTTTGATACGAAGGTGTTAATGAGATGTAATCAGAAAAGGTAATGAGTTTCAGAAAGATAGCTAAATGGATCTAAGAGCCTGCGTGGATTCACTTGAGCGCAACTGTGATATCTACTGTATTGATTGCACATTGTTGTGAAGGGGATTTTTATTCATTGATTGCACATTTTTTGGTTGACTCTTCTTGGGCAATTGTCAGTTGACTCTTCCTGGGACACCAAAGTTTCTTTGTCTGCATTTTAGAGGAGATGCTCCCTTTTCTTGTAGTGCATATTACTTTTTCCTCCTTGTGCAGTTACCAAATCACCTTAGATTTTTTCTATCTTTTCCTCATCTCCTCAGCTACTGCCACTTCCTTGAATTTTTCACTGTATTTTTTTTAGAGCATATCAATTTTGAAGTACTCATTAATATTGAGAACAATCCAACTTTTTTTAACTTGGTCCTATTGCTCACTTTATTTTAGTAATATATCTTAGTTCTGTCTACTTGGTTTTTCATATCGGCATTTTTTAAGGATGGATGTAAATGTAGGGATGGTTTACTTCCCAATAACTGATAACTTACTCTCTTAGTCCTCTGCCATTGCAGTTTTTGTGTCTCTAGTTCTTAACCCGTGAAATGTAAATATTTTATAGCTGAAGAGTCTTGCTTTGCAGCTACCTGATTGCTTCAATGGGTTTGCAAGTTATCTGGAGCTTTGCGCTTGCATTATTAGAGGCTTGTGCTTTGATGAGAAAGGTCTTTCATAATCCTGTTTTGGTTAGCCTCTTTGTAGTTGGAGACTGGGTGAGCCACACTTTGAACCTTGGAATATTCTTTGATTGTTTCATCTCACGAGATCAAAATAGTTCCTGATTATAGTGATTATCCTTTGAAAGCTCAGTCCCTTATTAAAATTGTAAACAGGTGACAGCTACATTGTCTCTTGCGGCTGCTTCTGCCTTGACCGGCATAACAGTATTGTACTTTAGTGACTTGGGACATTGCAGTTTCGGAGAAGAACGCCGGAAATACCAATTTGCTGTTGTCCCCGCCTTCCTTGGCTGGATTACAATAGCCGTATCATCTCTAATTATGCTTTGGCTATTAGCTGCAGAGTAAACCTTTCACTGTACAATTTATAATTTGATCCGTCTCATCTCACTAAAATTAATCTGTTTCATAGAAATTTTGATTTTTTTTACTGTGTCTATATAAAAGAAGACTGGAAAACGGTATTCTTATACTGAAAAACTTTGGTTTCCTCATTTTGAAATATTTTTTTTTAATTACTATGGGCTCCAAATGAAACATTTGTTGTGTAAGTGAAGACTGTAAGATACAGAGATGCTTTTTTATGAGCAATTTGAGCACTGAATGGCAAGCATATGCTTGATTTATGCAAAATCATATAATTTCCTCCCTTCTTTTTCCATGTAGTTTGAAGTGGCAACTCGACAGGTTTGGGTCCAGGAATGCATTCTCCATTTCCATCTCTAAAAGGATTATTTTTCTTTACCCTCACCTCTGTTTCTAATGGAGATATAAGTGTCTGTTTGAGTCTTTTTTACCTACTGGGGACTGAAATTCTCCGTTTACAGATTTCGCTTGTGACTGTTATAGATTGTAGGTTTTCATAATTTTATTTAAATGAAAACTAGTTTAATACAACAAAATAATAGGTAAATATATGATTTTATATGTTTACTTATCATGGTATAATTTATCAGTATATAAATAAAGTATTATATATGATAATAAATATTAGGATTGGGAAATATTCAAGACGAGGAATGTAATCTCTAGTCTAGACTTTGAACTTAACAAGGAAGTAATCTCCATCCTCGTTTCTGCCCCACAGAGATACAATCCTCTTAAACCCACCGCAAATAAAGCGGGGAGCAGGAATTGCTGTATGACGGGGATTGCGAGAGTTTCTCCTGCGTGTCGGCACGAAGATGTTTGCCATCCCTAAATTGTAATAATAACGAACCCCATTGGATCAACATATCGCATGTGTTGATATGAAGTGTCCACAACAGGTGAAGCATTAAAAACATGAATGTCAGTTACACAAATACGCAAGTAAGGAGGAACAACAACACACGTCTCGTTAATTTAGGCTCTGAATTAAACGTATGAATGTGAGATGTCTCATTCAGAGATGTCAAATGATTGCCATATATATGCACATCCACGCATTGCAAGTGCATTTTTTTTATAGAAATTTGGCATCTTCATGATATCATCACTTCTTAAATACATCCGCACCTATTTCTTATAACACTATACTCTTAACACATTACAAGTTTTCGAGTTTAATTGATGAGAAAAATATGATTTGTGTAAGATTTTGAAAAAAGAAAGAAGAATACGTTTTTAAATTGACAATTTGAGTGATATTGTGAAATAATTGATGTATAAGTGTCAAGAATAAATAGAGAAAACATGAATGAAATGAGATAGATGTTTAGGTGATTCAATTTATGAAACATACTCTATAGGAGCATTAGAAAAAAATGTCACTATTAAAAAGAGATTACAAGGGTTGTGTATACCTAAAGCAATTCTTTTCTTTCTTTTTTTTTGTGTTTCTGTCTCTCTGGTTCTTCTTTTCTTTTTGTTGTTCTCTATTTTTTTTCTCTTGCTTTCTTCTTCGTTGCTTTCTCTATATTTTCTTTCTTGGATTTTTTTTCTCACCTTCTCCTTTCCCTTCTCTTGAAATGGAAATTTTTTTTATAGTGAAATAGTAGAAAGTAAGTTAAATAGTAAAACATGTGTAAAAAGTAGGTGAAATATTAAAACATGTGAAAAAATAGGTAATTGCACTTTTTTCATGTCTACATTTTAATTTGATATTTGTATATTTTTCATAACATTTTAGCTCCTTGCACATGTTTGTGTGGTTTTACTGCACAACATGTGCATCATTATTTTTTGAATTTTGATTTCGAATTTTTTGGATTTTGACTTGTAATCTTCATTTTTTAGCAATTTTTCTAACTGTTGCCTCATAGCAAAATTATGTTTTAGTATCGTAATTAGCTATATTTTGTATTTTATTATACATACATGTTTTGTCTGTGTTGTATATTTTATTACATTTTTTTGTTTTTTTATGAAAGTTTTAATTGGGATTCTACCAAAAACAATGTTGTTTTTCTCTTTTATATAAAACCGTGTCGTTTTGCTTTTAAGTTTGAAACTGTCGTTTTTGCTTTTAAGTTTGAAACTGTCACTTTTTTTCATTTGTGTTAAACCATGTCGTTTTGCTTTTAAGCTTAAAATTGTCATTTTTCTTCTTTTGTCCTTAGTATATAAGTCTTGCTTTGGTCAAACCTTTTCATTTTTAGGGTTTTAAAGCCAAAAATTTTGCTTTACATTCGGTGCGTTCTTAATTTGGTATGTAGAGAAATAGCGAAATTACTCTCTTTTTTCCTTGTGTTTACTCATCTTTATAAGTAATCTCTTATAAATATGCTTCAACTTTCTTGATAAGAGTTTTAATCTTGAGTTTTTTGGGCTTAATACTGTAATTATTTTATTTTATTAATTTTTGTAAATAGGATTATAGTAAAATTTTCAAATGGATTTAAGCATTAAGAATCATGTATTTTGTGTGTGCGTGTGTTTTTAAGGAGATTAGATTCCAGCTTAAGAAGATTTTCATCATGATGTTTTTTTTAACATCAAGGTAGAGGATAAATAGTAAGAAATGAGTTTTCATACAAGGGTTGTGTGTGTGTTTAAAGGAGATTAGATTCCTGCTTAAGAAGATTTTTATCATAAATTTATTATTTTTTTAACAAGAAGGTAGATGATAAATGGTAAGAAATGAATTTCCATAGAGGGTTACAGATTTCTTAAAAGGAGATGTTTAAATGTTTTTGAGTTTTCTCCTTATTTTTGTTATGAGGGTGCGCCAGACTACTTTGAAGTTATTTATATGGTGTTTGATGCTAGCAAATTCTCACGGATATTAAAACATCAATTAAAGCATTATCGATGTATTGTTGTACAGACCATGATCTATGAGGCTCTGGCTCGGATCAATGATCTTATATATGGGTATATTGCTCATACCTAGGAAGTACTTCAACAACAGGTTTTGTCCTACACTCTTTTACTTTTTAAAAAGAGATCTGATGCCTTTTTTTTCCAGGTTGCTGATATACAACAAGTGATAGACATTCTTTTAAATGGAATGGCTAACTCAGTAATTGGAGCTCCTAGTAATAGTGATCCAAGCCCCCAAATGATTAACTCGATGGTTGGAGCTATTAACTTTGTGGTTCAAACTCTTAATAGGGATGATCTAAGCCCTCAAATGACTAATCTCAATACTGTACAGCCTTCTAGAAATTTTGTTTCCGATAGCCAAGCGACTGAGCTAACTTCTTTAGGAGAAGATGAGGATTATTTTTATCACTCCTTAAAATCCTTTAGGAGAAATGTTTAAATAAATGTAGTAATTTTGGTCTGTAAGAGTTGTAATTTAATTTTTTTTTGTGTTAGACAATGGTAATACTTTTGTTTATTTTTTGTGTTGAACAATGGTAGTACTTTTGTTTATTTTTTGTGTTGGACAATGGTATGTAAGTGTTTTTTTTTTTTGGCATGTGTTGGGCTTGTGTGCATATGATGATTATTATCATGATGATCATATTATGTATGTCTTTCTTTTAAGCATAATATATTTTTTAAATAAAAAAAATTATTGAGACCGTAACTTTGCATGTTTCTAGATTAAGCAAAGCATAGTACCCACTGAAGAAAAATTCTTACTTGAATTAACCTTCCCATTCAGAGTATTATTTACAAATATCCCTCTATGGATATGCTCTGTATCTCTAAAAACTAAATTCGTACTTAAAATGGACCAGCCCATCCAAAAGTGGATTTATTATTTGCAGATATCTCTTTACAGATATGTTCTGCATCTCTAAAAACTATATTCAAGAGTGGATTTGCAGATATCCCCTTGCGGATATACTCTACACTTGGAATGGATCTTCCCATTCATAAGTGAATTCATTATTTCCAAATACCTCCTTACAGATATGTTCTTTTCTGAACTTACCAACAAGATCATCAACATAGACTTTCAGCTTATTAAATATCACCCTCATTGCCCATTACTTTATTTTTTAAAAAAACAAAGGCTTACATGATTACCTTGAAAATGAGTGTTCATGTCTACTTCTAGAAAGAAGATGAGAACTTATATCTCGTCTCAAAATGAAAAGCAAAGGGCTTACATGATTGCCTTGAATAACAAGGGTTTCCCTCGTACAAGACACGAATTTGCTCACCGTGTTCTTTTTCATGTGCTTAATTAGTAAAAAAAAAAATAGATGAAATAGTAAAACATGTGGAAAAATTAGGCAATTGTAATTTTTTCATGTCTACATTTTAATTTGATATTTGTACATTTTTCATGTCTATATTTTAATTTGGTAATTATCTACACTATTCAAGTTGTAATTAATAGTGGTAGACAACTACTGTTGCAAGTGTTTATGAGCTAATTCTATATGATCTTATCTAAAACGTGGTTCTTAAGGAAGCAACAGGTTGATCGAGTGGGAAGAAAACAAAAACTGAAAACTTTAAAAAAAAAAATGGCATCCATAACTGAGCATTGCCTTCAATTTTACATATACTAATCTTATTTTTTCCATATAAATGAAAGAAATCATATACGAAAAGAAAATCTGATCGATGACACAAATCGCATATACGATCACCTCTAATCAAATATCAAGACAAAGAACTCCACTACGGAAAAGAATTAACAAAGGGTATCTAATCACAGACCAATTGTCTGACTTCACAAAAGTATTATGGAATAATAACAAAATAATTTTGTGCACTGCTAAAGTTCCCTTTGATATGTTCTTATTCTTCAATATAAAGAATTAGGACCATTGTGGTTATAGCATATCAAATTTAGTAAGTTTATAATTGTTTTTTAAAAAAAAAAAAAAAACAGCAGACAATAACTTTCGCTAATTTGCAGGTGCATTTTATGTTCTGTTCCTTCAGCTTCTGAACAAGTAATAGCAGCAAGCAAAAGGTGATCGAGCCCATGGCAATGAAGGCATTTTCCCTTGACAACAGTTACAGAAAGTTCAAGCCACACCTCCTTATGATTTTTGCCCAATTTGGATACACTTTTCTGTATTTTATAACAGAAGCTTCCTTTGATCATGGCATGAATCCTCATGTCTACGTTACTTATCGCCATATTGTAGCCGGTGTTGTAATGTTCCCTTTTGCCTATTTCCTCGAGAGGTAATGTTAATTAATCGCCTGTAATTAACTATAAACCCCATTAACAAATGAATCAAAGGATTATCATTTTTGTCATAACAAATCTTTCTTTTTCCCTGCCAGGAAATTAAGGCCAAAGCTTACAGTAGCCCTTTTTGTGGAGATATTTGTTCTTTCTCTTTTAGGGTAAGCACGTACAAAAATTTATGCATCCAAATAACAGGGTAAAAAATAAAGAAGAAAAAAAACTTGGGCTAAATCTGTTTTGATGATTGCAGGGTGAGTTTGACCCTGAACATGTATTTTGCAAGCTTGAGATTTACATCTCCAACTTTCCTTGCTACCATGGTCAACACCATAGCTTCCTTGACCTTTGTTATTGCTGTCGTACTCAGGTTAGCTTCTCATAAAATCCCAAAATTAATATATATATATATATATATATATATATATATATATATATATATATATATATTGGGTTTTGCTGTTTTTAGCATTATTTTCACTTCTAATTAAGATTAACTTGACGCAGATTGGCGGTTCTTGATCTTCGGAATCCTCAAGGGATGGCAAAAGCTGTAGGGACCCTGGTATCCTTGTTTGGGGTAATGATCGTGACACTGTACAAGGGACCCATCATAAAAAATCTATGGCATCCTCTGATTCACATTCAAGTCAAATCTGTCATCCATGAGAATTGGTTGAAGGGTTCAATTCTTATAGTTACAAGCTGCGTAACATGGTTGTTATAAATGGATCGTGATAGGATCGTAATTTGATCGAGTAATAATCATAAAACAATAAAGTAAGATAAATATGGAGACAACAAATTTACGTGGTTCGGCTTAAAGCTTACGTCCACGGGCAGAGGCCAACAGACAAATTTCACTATAGTGAGAAAATATACAAAGAGTGTTTACAAAATTGGCTTTAGCCAATACACACAATCTCACAATTTCTCTCTTAACTTCTCTTTCACTTGATGATTCTTGATGTTACTTGATGATGGAATGCTTCAAATTGGAATGCCTTTTATAGGCTCACAAAAGTTCCAAAGGACAAACAACAATGAATGCTCATCATTTTGTTGCTCATCATTTTGTTCTCCAATTATACCAAAGTGAACTTTGTCTTCCACCATGGCCTAAAGTAGAAGATGTTTTTTACTCACAAACAAAAGCCACAAATTATGCAAGAAGTGGACTCAACTTTAGACAATTTTTGGTCCACCACTAATTCAAGGCATAATTATTCAACAAATCTCCACCTTGACTTGAATTTGACAATAGTGAAAATAAAATCTTCAACCTCTGCCAGATAACCCCGAAGGGTCTAATGCAAATGCTGTGCAACACCAACCAAGTCTATACAGTGTGTGAACTTGGTAATGGGAAGAGATTTTGTCAGCATATCAGCTGGATTATTCAGAGTGCCAATCTTTCTTACAATAACATCACCTTGAGCCACAATATCCCGAATAAAGTGATACTTCACATCAATGTGTTTAGTTCTCTCATGATGCATCTGATCCTTCGTCAAATGTATAGCACTCTGACTGTCACAATAAACTACAGTTTTATTTGTTTCCAAACTGAGTTCATTAAGTATACCTCTTAACCAAATGGCTTCTTTGGCAGCTTCTGTAACAGCCATAATTTCTGCCTCTGTAGTAGACAATGCAACTGTCGGCTGCAAGGTAGCTTTCCAACTAACTGCACAAGTCCCAATAGTAAATACATAACCTGTAATTGATCTTCTCGTGTCCAAATCACTTGCAAAATCTGAATCCACATATCCAGCTAGATTGTCAGAAGTTTTACCGAATTCCAAACAAGCAGTAGAAGTACCCTTCAAATATCTCAAAATCCACTTGACAGCTTGCCAATAAGTTTTTCCTGGACAGGACAAATATCTGCTACCTACACTGACAGCATGTGAGATATCTAGTCGAGTGCAAACCATTGCATACATAATACTTCCCACTGCACTAGAATAAGGAACTCTAGACATATTCATTATCTCTTTTTCTGACTGTGGTGACATGGATGCTGATAATCTAAAGTGAGAAGCTAAAGGAGTACTCACAGGTTTAGCATCATGCATACCAGAACAGATAATGGTCTTGAGTTTTGTGATTCAGAGTTTAATCAATTCTGCAAAGATGAAGGCATTGTCAGACATCGGACAGTGAGAAAGACACCACAGCAGAATGGTGTCGCAGAGAGGATGAATCGAACACTGTTAGAAAGAGCTCGATGTATGCTTTCTAACGCAGGTCTTGGCAAAGAATTTTGGGCAGAAGCAGTCAATTTGGCATGTCATTTGGTGAACCGTTCTCCTCACAGATCACTTGAACTTAAGACACCTGAAGAGGTATGGTCAGGTAGCCCTCCTGATTACTCTAACTTAAGAATATTTGGTTGCCCTGCATATGCTCATGTGAATGAAGGAAAATTGGAGCCTAGGGCGAAGAAATGTATTTTTCTTGGTTATGCTTCTGGTGTTAAGGGTTTTCGCTTATGGTGTCATGATACTCATAAGTTTATGATTAGCAGAGATGTTACTTTTGATGAATCTGCTATGCTTCACCCTAGAAAAGAATTGCCTGTTCAATGTGATACAGGAAAAAAAGAATGCACAAGAGAAGGTGGAGCTTGAGGTTGATACCTCATCATCTGCAAATCCTAATCCTATTCAGCCATGAAGTTCGTCTCCAGGTGGAGAGACACACCATGAAGCTGAGCATCACACTCTAGTTGGTGGAAGACAAAGGAGACAGATAAAACCACCCCAACGGTATGGTTTTGAAGATATGTTGGCTTATGCATTAAATGTTGCAGAAACCATTGATGTCACCGATCCAACCTCATACTCTGAGGCCATCAGTTCATCTGATTCAGACAAATGGCTCGTTGCGATGCATGAAGAGATGGAATCTCTAAAGAAAAATGACACCTGGAAATTGGTCGAACCACCTAATGGTAAGAAAATTATCGGGTGTAAATGGATATTTAAGAAGAAGGAAGGAGTCACTGGTGTTGAAGACACCAAGTATAAGGCACGATTAGTAGTGAAAGGCTATAGCCAGGTGGAGGGAGTTGATTTTAATGATGTTTTCTCTCCAGTTGTTAGACATACTTCTATTCGTTTCTTACTTGCTCTAGTTGCAATGCATAATTTGGAGTTGGAGCAACTCGATGTGAAAACAGCCTTTCTTCATGGTGATCTTGATGAACAAATCTATATACAGCAACCAGAAGGTTTTGAAGTTGAAGGCAAGGAAGATAATATTTGTTTTCTAAAGAAATCCTTGTATGGACTCAAGCAGTCTCCACGCTTGTGGTATCGAAGGTTTGACTCTTTTATGCTGAGTATTGGATTTTCTTGATGCAAGTATGATAGTTGTGTCTACTATCAAAGACTTGATGATGGTACTTTCATATATTTGTTGCTATATGTTGATGACATGTTGATTGCAGCAAAGAACATATATGAAATTAATAGATTGAAATCTCAGCTAAATGATGAATTTGAGATGAAAGACCTAGGTGTAGCAAAGAAAATTTTGGGAATGGAGATCAACAGAGACAGAGGTGCAGGTAGATTATTTCTGTCACAACAGAAATATATTGAGAAAGTCCTCTCTTGACTAGCTTCTCGGTCTGCTTCTCCAATAAGGTCTTCCATTGCTTGAAAATGCCAAATACCTCATTCTTGTGCCTGAGAAAATAGACCCAAGTCTTTCTAGAAAAATCATCAATAATCATTAGCAAGTATCTGGCTCCTCCTTTGGAAATTTCACGAGAAGGCCCCCATAGATCAGAATGAATGTAATCAAGAGTACCTTTGGTTCTGTGAATTGCAGTGTTGAAGCTGACTCTTTTCTGCTTTCCAAAGACACAATACTAACAAAAATCCAGCTTCCCAATCTTTCTTTCAGGCAGAAGACCTCTTTTACTAAGTAAAGCTAATCCCTGCTCACTCATATGCCCTAGACGCATATGCCACAATTTGGTAGAGTCTGAATCTGACATGGATGAGGAAACTGTTGCAAAGCCTGTAACTGTTGAACCCAATAAAGTGTATAGACTGCCAGACTTCTTTCCTTTCATGAGAACAAGAGCACCACGGAAAATTTTCATGTTCCCAGACTCAATCACAGTTTTGCAGCCATTGGCATCCAGAATGCCCAAAGAAATAAGATTTTTCTTCAAATCAGGTACATGATGTCCTGACAACTCCATCATGCATCTTGATTTTTACTATGCCTACACCAACAGTTTTGCAAGTGGCATTATTGCCCATTAGCACAACTCCACCTTCAACAGAATCATATGTAGAGAACCAATCTCTGTTGGGGCACATATGATAAGAACATCCAGAATCAAGAATCCACTCGTCATTGGATCTGGACTTGTTGGTTGCAAATAGAACATCATCACCTTTTTCTTCTGCTACATCAACATCAGTTGTTTCTTCCTTCTGCTTGCCCTTGTCATTTTGCCATTCATTCTTCTTTTTGTTCTGCAGCTTGTAGCATTCCACTACGATGTGTCCCTTCTTCTTGCAATAATTGCAAGTCAAATTTTTGTGCTTTCCTCTTGACTTTGATCTTCTTCTATTCTTGCCACCATCAAAGCCTCTGTCATTGGATCTACCTCTTGCAACAAGACTAGAGCCCTGATCATCAGACTTACTAGACAAAAGTTCATTATCTAATTTCTCCTTACTCATAAGGGAAGATATTACATCATCAAAATTTAATTCTTCCCTACCATAAATTATAGTGTCTCTAAAATTTTTATATGAGAGTGGTAATGAACATAATAATAAGAGAGCTTGATCTTCAGACCCAATAATAAATTCAAGATTTTTCAAATCATTAATAATTGAGATAAACTCACTGATATGGGACTTGAGAGAGGAACCTTCCGTCATGTGGAGACCATAAAGGCGTTGCTTCAAAACCAACCTGTTGGCCAAGGATTTAGTCAAGTACAACTCTTCTAGCTTGGCCCATAAGTCTGCAGAAGTCTTCTCTGACAGAACTTGTTGTAAGACATCATTTGAAAGACTCAGTTGGATTGCGGATAGAGCCTTGTCATCCAGGTCATCCCAATCTTCATCACTCATGCTGGTAGGCATCTTGGCTTTCCCCAGTAGTGCTTTCTTCAAGCCATTTTGGGTTAGAATGGCTAACATACGAACTTGCCATAGACTGAAACTGTTGTTTCCATCAAACTTCATTGTTGACATCTCGATCGAAAAAAATGATCCTGAACAAAATTTTACTATTCACAAAATTTACTATTCATGTGAACAGTAAACTCACAGAAAAACATACATAAATTTACCATCTGCAAGCTCTGATACCAATTTGTTAGAAATGGATCGTGACAGGATCGTAATTTGATCGAGTAATAATCACAAAACAATAAAGTAAGATAAATATGGAGACAACAAATTTACGTGGTTCGGTTTAAAGCCTACGTCCACGGGCAGAGGCCAACAGGCAAATTTCACTATAGTGAGAAAATATACAAAGAGTGTTTACAAAATTGGCTTTAGTCAATACACACAATCTCACAATTTCTCTCTTAACTTCTCTTTCACTTGATGATTCTTGATGTTACTTGATGATGGAATACTTCAAATTGGAATGCCTTTTATAGGCTCACAAAAGTTCCAAAGGACAAACAACAATGAATGCTCATCATTTTGTTGCTCATCATTTTGTTCTCCAATTATACCAAAGTGAACTTTGTCTTCCACTTTGTCTTCCACCATGGCCTAAAGTAGAAGATGTTTTTGACCCACAAACAAAAGCCACAAATTATGCAAGAAGTTGACTCAACTTTAGACAATTTTTGGTCCACCACTAATTCAAGCCATAATTATTCAACAATGGTCTATATGGTTCATTATGCAGGTTAATTTAACTTCTAACACAAAAACTACATTTAATAGGACATCTTTGTTAACATGAGTTTACGAAATTATTTATGTTTTCGATTTACGAAACCTAGAAAGCAGACTAAATATAAAATAGTTTTTGCTTTAGAGAAACTAAATTTATGTTGAAAAAACTATTTCTACTGCTATTTTACCAAATTATTTCTATTGATCTAACAGTAAAAAAAACAATTTATTGGTTATAAAATAGTTTGTAAAGCAATACCGAAGTTATAAACCATTTTATAAGGGTGTTTGGCTTTTTATGAGAAACAAAAATCATTCATAAACTGGTAACCTTTTCTACTTCTAAGCCTTAACGAGACAGCAGATTTATGAATCCAAGTAAATATATATATACAATTTTCTGTCAAGAGATATAAATAGAATTTATAACTAACGAAAATTTTGTACGCTGAAAAATTTTCTGAAAATTGTAAGCACTTACCATTGAAGCGGCATCCAGCACAACTATCACTGGCTACATGGATGTGCTTCCTTGGGGCAACACAATCAGCTGTCTACACAGTAATCGTTGAGCATAAACGAGCTGCATGGGCAATAGGGTTCAATATTGACTTCTGGTCCACTGTTTACGGTGTAAGTAGAAGAATTCTCAGCAGTCTTTAACAATCTAAATAGTTGAAATTCACAGTTTTTCTAATTTTGGATTATGCATGGCAGGGAGTGGTGGTCTCTGGTTTATTAATCTTTGTTCAATTATGGTGCACAGAAGAAAAAGGACCAGTTTTTGTAACCATGTTCAATCCCCTTTCAACGATATTAGTGGCGGTTTTAGCATACTTGTCCTCGGTGAAAAGCTTTACTTGGGCAGGTAATTAATCTGAAGTTTGTCATTCTATTTATAATTTATACGTTTAGCTGCCAAATCTGGGTAAAAAAATTAGGAGATGAAAACAAGAAGAAAGAGGTACGTTTACTGTTGGCATATTTTAATGGTTCAACTGTGGCTTGTACAGCATATTAGGAGGAGTAATTGTGATCATTGGCTTATATTTGCTGCTGTGGGAAAAAGAGCATGACAAAGAAGTTGAAATCAAAACAGAAGAACGGTCATATTCGGGTAATGATCAGGAAGAAGAAACCAAGATGCAGATAAACACTTGCTAAAAGGGAACGTTCACAAGAAGAGCTGTAAATGTATATAAGGATGCAAAGTCGATAAATTCAAATGAATAGAGAAAAATTGAGGCGGAAAACAGTTCATTTCGCAACTTTGGGAAATCATAGTACATAAGCATTTTGTATCTAGTTCTGCTCCAAAAGTAGGAGTGAATCTTACGATGGATATCACAAGGCAAAATCTGCCCAATTTTTCTTCAGAACAAATCAATGTCCTAATTAAGCTAGCCACCACCCATGCAAATATCCTATGCACTTAACATTTTCTGCTCAAAGTTTTCCAGAATAAATTAACAGCCAGATACCTGTATAATTTGCTAACAATTTAATACTGTATATAAAACTTAAACAGAACAGATAGCGGTTTCACCTATAGCTAACAATTTTTAGAACAAGTTTCTCCCTACCTATCAGTTCCTCTCAGCAATAAAATTTGCCTGAGAAACCTCTCATTTATAGTTAATATCATCGGGGAAGAAACTTCATTATGACCACGGCGCTTCAAATGAGAGGTACCTGTTCAGTTTATCCAATAAACATAAGCTTGGATTTATTCCACTAAGTCCTGTCACTCCGTAAAATTAATGTTGAGAACAAGAGACTTTCTGTGTCAACATTTGGCAGCAAAGAACAGAACTTATAAACAAACAAAATTTAAGATAGTAATATATAATAATGATGCTGATGATGATCATAAATAGTAATATCATTTACTGACATAAAAGAGAATGAGACATAGGTGGTCATCTGTATATAAAGAGATTAATTCAAGTGCCATCAAATTACATTTATTGCTAGTCCTGCCATTCATTTGCCAATAGTTGAATCCTCAAACCAATTAGCAGTGATATTTACGCATCAACTGACAAGAACTGCTGGATGATAATAAAACAAAGCATCTGAAACCTTGCCAGATATTCAAAATAATTATTCTAAAAGCAAAATCTATGCTGCAGGGGGCCTGAGTTGATGATCTTGAGATGTATCACGAGCAGATGGCGGTAAATATTGCCACATTGGGATATAACCATAACTGGGAAAAGCAGCCATCTTATTGGCCCCAGCATGATATGCTGCTGGGTGAGCTGGCATAAACCCAGGAGGTGGAATGGCCATGACCTTCAACTGCTGCTCTATCCTTTCTTTATCTGCCTTGAGTGCAAGCTTTTCTTCGCGAAGTTCATTCTTCTCAGCCTGTTATAGCGGTAAAATGTTTTAAAAAAATAACAAAAAAAGTACTCTCGTTTTCCTGTAATGAGATCTCAAAGAAAATGAAAATTTTGACCCACTCATCACCTTAATTGTACAATCTGTGTGACATAATACATCCAACTAAGATCACGTAACTCAAGTTCAAGCAGTCTCTTACATATACTCTTCTTTTGTCTTTCGTATGATTTCGATTTTCTATATTGTTTAGGCTATAAACCAAACTTTTTTCCACCATTCAGTTGCAAAGATCTCTTGTTACTATAAACAAGCCAAAACAGACAAAACATTACTAAATCACCCCTGACGGGCCTGACCACTTCCATCTATATCATAGAGTATGGAACTATCTAGTAACCAATTTCAAATAACTGATAAATAATTAACTGGACCCGATGAGGCATACTATTATATCCTACACCAGTCCCATAGGTATGATAGGCAGACTATAGAGAATTCATGGGCACACACATCAAATGCTCAAACTGTAGAGAATTCATGGCCACACACATCAAATGCTCAAACTGTCAAACAACAATATGGAACTAATTAAATGAAAAGAAAAACCTGAACAAACACGCTAGCAGCAAAATGTCTAAATTGGGGGGCATCCTGAACATTTCTAATGTAAACGATGGCCTTTAGTGAATGGAATATATCTATAAACAGCTCATAGTCAGTGTAAGTTCAGTGTTCATATGGGTGAATTACAATGTCCCTCTCTTCATGAGAGGAAAGCTGAGCCCTGATAAATGCAAAGCAAATCAGGTACTTGAACTCAAGTCCCACAGTTCAGACAAACTAGAAATGAATATACAAAGTCTTCATTTGGTTTTGTTTATTTTCAACTTAAAATTATATGCAGGTGCTGTAGTTGATAATAATTTAACCTGATCTAGTGACCGGGTAAATGAGTGCTTAAGGTGCTGCATATAGCAAAATAAACCGAAACAAACAAAGCGAAAACCTTACAATCAATTGAGAAATTCCTCAAACCACCATTTCCAGGTCAAAATATGAGTCCTGCTCCCACCACATTAGGATTAAACTTCTTCAGTTACAACATAGAGCAATAATATCTCTTCAATGAGGTCTGAACTTTTGAACTCGGTCTCTTCTTCCAAGCATCATCAACTTTTATGATCTCATCAATGCTGTAGATATTCTTTCAACAGCACCAAACAACCTCAATTAGTGCTATATCACCTTAAACCTATTATGACTGCCCTTCGGCAACCATGAATACTCAGAATTCTTAACTTCGACTTTCACTACCTCAACTCAACCACCTTACTGCTCTCATCTAAAGTATACTCAAGATGCATGACCATACCATTTCTATCACATTGAACATTTTATAGCAGACCAATGTTTCCCCAAATTGACAAGAAAGATGATAAAGTTAAAATTTCAACATATCGTTAGCATACTTTTCCAATACTAATCATGAACCTGCAAAACAAGAATTATCCAAGTGACAAAAATATGCATATAAGCACAATGAACTAAACATCAAAGAAGAAGGTGAAGGCATGGTAGCTTAAAATATGCTAAATCCAATAAGTTCTCCCAAATAAATGAAGTGTACAGGTAAAAGTATCTTCAAGCAAAGCATAATTTGCCAAAGGAATACTTAAAACTGTTATGATTTAGAATGTTTTACGAATAGCTAACCTTTAAACTTTTTATTTCTTCTAGTAGCTTTTCATTTGTTTCTTTAAGTTCCTCAGCCTCAGTTCTTAGTTGGTTCAAAACTCGGATGGCATCATCAAGTATTGCTGGTTTGTCCGATTTGGGAGGTCTCCCAGGTTCCAAAACAGAGCTCAAATCCAGAAACCTGCAACATTTATGGAAAAAATTCTGCCCTTTTTAGATTAGATCAACTACTTGTCACTACACAAATGCATGCATGCATACAAATCCAGCATGCCTGTCATTCAATCGATCCCTCCGCAATTTCTCACGACAAGCTTTGGTCCCTGGCCTGCTGCATGATCCGGTGCGCCCCCTATGAACCATTGACTCATCACATAAGCCAAAATAAACAAATAGATCATGTCATCACCACCAAAGAAGGACAAAGAAAATGATTTGAAAAATGTCAGTGCAATGCTCTTGAACCAATTAGGTATGAATGCAGTAGTGTTCAACTATTACCAACTCTAAAATCTCCTCATCATCTGTATGTGCCAAATTAAAATAAACATACAAACACTTAAAACTTAATTCTAAAGTCTATACTATATAATCCAATCAAATTCAAAAATAGACTTTAGAGATGAAAAATATGAAAAACATTTGCTACTAAAATTTGCTTAAGATGACAACTATACAACTCAAGACTTGGCTCAAACACTATTCAACTAGAAAACCCAAATGCAATACATAAAACGTTGGAGCATGATGAAATAAATAGACCATTCCATCATAAAAGACAGAGAGACAGAAAAATAAGGGGAAAATAAAAAATAAACCAGCTCATTTATTGATTAGACAGCCCAAATGCAAAACATCTTCAGTTCTATAACTAAACTATTGTTATCATTACAAGATCTGGATTGATATTGGCTAACATCAATTGACAAAATTTTGCCGACATTCCTTTCTTATGTTTATATAATATCTTTAACCAATAAATTAAATATTAAATATATACATAAGTGCAAACACACCCGACAGTGGACTTTTACTCCCAAAAATAAGTTGTGAAAAATGAACGCAATTACAAACAACACAATGAACCATACCTCTTCCGCGTGCATTCTTTTTCCACGTCCACGCATTCTATTTCTTGTGACACAACACCATCAGATGAAAAACCAATTTCTGATCCAGCACTACAAGCAAACAATAGGCTGAATTAAAGGGGATGTTTTCTTCAAGCCAACTATATTTTTAATAAATAAACAAACCCTCTAACTACAGATTCAAGTGAAACAATCTCACACCTCCTTCTTAGGTAGGCATAATGCATTAATACCTCATTATTTTAATAAACTTCTTAATGACGCTTCAACTGAGCGTGTTTTAACAAGCAGCAGTAATAAAAATCTACTAGTAAATCATAATTTAGCCATTAAATTTCTCCATGTTGAACCAAAAAACCTAGAGTTAGTCAACCCTTATTATTTTTTAATTTTCAAAAATCACAAAATTAAGATCAAAACTAATATAAATCGATACAAAAATCACATAAACTGATGAAACTATAAAACCTTATTTGATCGGTTTATTAAAACCAAAAATGAATCAAACTATGAAAGAATTAACGTACCTCTGATTAGCCCAAAAGAGATCCGTAGATGTATTACCGTTGAGGAAATCAAGAAAATCCCAATTATTATCCTCTAATAAATCCATTACGTTTCATCAACAATTTGGACTGCTCAAAACCCCCACTGTCTTCAGGAGTGGAATTTTGGAGGAGGCAGGGAAAGTGAAATTGAACTTGGAAATTTTGGGGAGAAAGAGAGAAAAAAAAAATGAAATTTGCCTTGACAGTATAGTAGGAAAATGAAGGTCTAATAAAAATTTAACACGTGGTGAATCAGTCAATCAGAAATGATTGATTGGGTTGCTCGCCGCCGCGTAATTTATTCATTCCGGATTTATGGCTGCCTGCACCGGCACTAGCCGTCTAGTCCACTCACCCAAGTTGCTTCGTTGCTACTTTCGCGAGCTCTCGGCAAACTATAATGGTGAGCCCACTGGGCTGACTCTTGGGCCGAGAAATCCCAATTTCATTGCTACTTTTTTATTGATTAAATTTTTTATATATTTTTCACTCTTCAAATTTTTTTATTTTGTTTTATATTTCATTATTTCTTTTATATGTTAAATTTGATTAATTTACATTTAAAAATATTCAAAAATTATTTTTAAATCAAAATATAAAGGTGTTATGTGATAATAATTTTTATATTTCGATATTTTTATATTTTAAGTTTAATTAATTTACATCTTAAAAAAATTCACAAAAAAATTTAAAAGAAAAATATAAATGCGATCTGTGATAATAATCTAATTGTTAGCATTATTGTAATACATGATGTAAATTAATCGAATTTAAAACATAAATAAAACTTTAAAATATGAGATAAAATATAAAAATATTTTTTGATAACAAAAAATATACAGAGATTCTCTTTAGAGCAACAAACAATTTATGGGCCACACGTTTTTATATTTCATTGCGTATCTTCTTGTTTTATGATATTGTTCTCGTTTTTTTTATTTATTCTCTGTTTCTTTCCTCCTCCCCCTTCTTTGTTGTGGTTCTACAAATAGAAAAGAAAAAAAAAAAAAAAAAGAAACTGAGCTATATTACATGTACTCCATTTATTAATATTCTTTTTACTGTTTTTACAGAATATTTACACCCCTATTGCAAGTGGTAGTATATACTATACACAATAAAATATTATCAAACATAAGCTTACTTTTATAATAATATATCCTCAAACAGAAGACCCACCTTTGTCCCAATCCTCAATGCGTCTAAAATATCATTGGGTTATGGTCTTCAGATCCCATATCGGTTAGGTTTGTTGGTATTAAAATAGTTATAAAATATTTCAAACCCTCCAAAATCATCTTAAGCTTTTGAAATGTTGTTATGTCTTTTCTTTAATTCCCCTAATTCTCCTACTTGTAAAGCAAACAACTTCTTTTTATCACAATCCCCATAAACTCGATGCGTCTAAAATGTCTGTGTTATCGTATTCGAATCCCACATTGATCGAGTGTGAGTGTTAGAATAGTTATAAAAGATTTCAAACCCTCAAAGTTTAACTTAGACTTTTGGTGTGGTGGTGTGTTTTTTCCATGATCTCCCTAATTCCCCAATTGGTAAAAATTAAAAATTAAAAATTAGGGCAAACGTAAATTATAAGCAAAATAAATATTCACAATTTATCATTTGACCTAGTTTCTAAAACAGTCTTTATTTTCAAAAAAGAAAACTTAGATCAAACACTCCAAAAGATTATTTGGGGAGAAGTAACTGATCAGCTATGGTAAAGTATTTAGATTACATGAGCTTCATTTTTAAGCTTATCAATCAGCTCATCCACCGATGACAAAATAATTCCAGCTTTTCTCTTGGGCGGCTCTGCGACTTGGACAACCTCTATATCAGATTTGATATCCACATTCAAATCCTGTAAAGTGAACTTCTTTATGACCTTCGATTTCGCCTTCATTATGTTGGGGAGTGTTGCGTACCTTGGTTGGTTAAGTCTCAGATCAGTTCTGCGTGAATACCAAAAATAAAAAAGTAAATGTCACAATGGATCTTAAATAAAGACGCACGAATCTAAACACATACATGTCAAAGGCTGACTCTTGACATATTATTCTACTATCAATTGCGTTCATCTGAATAAAAAAACAGTTTCTTGAAATTGTCATAGGCAGTTTCAAACTTGCCACCCTCATTTTGATTGCACAAAGTTCACTGGAAGAAAAATGCAAAGCAAATTTGATACTCAGAAACCCAATACAAGCTAATGATCCAGAACAGCTGCCATAGATTGTCAGTATGTACTGCTTTATAAATGCAAACAAGTAATAATATTTTCTAGGACTTCTAAAGGGTCAGCAAAGCTAATTAGCAATGAAGAAAAATTAAAGTCAAGTCATAAGTACAAGTTTATCTTGAACAAGAGCTTTAAGAATACACTACCAAGTGGGAACCACACACCAAGCAAGAGTCACCTATCCAGTGATAACTTCCACTCAAAAGTTCCTTTCACTTTACTTTTGTATATGTAAGACTTGATCCAGTAATCTAGTAGTCTCAACCCCTAAGGCTAAGGGCAACATCTAATCAAAAAGTGACATGGCATTTTAAACCTTATCAGAACTAGAATCATTTCTAATGGTGGCCCATTCAACAGTAGGCTTCTATTCAACAATATCTTGTTAGTTATTTACAGAATTTATGTAATGATGATGAACTTTATATGGTCATCTAGTGGAACGTTTCCTATATCACTAACCGGGGTAAAGTTATTTCCATAAGCTACCAAAATATGCCCCATATAAAGAACTGTTACAGATTAAACCAAAAACAAATGCAACACCAGAAGAAAAAAATGAATTTTGTTTCAGCAGCTACTGCACTGCTTTTGAGCAACTTTTGATTTGAACAGCCCTATCAATCTATCATTTTAGCTGAAGAGTAAGGAAGGAAGAACTTCTACCCTTTTTGCTCATTGTTATGATTCCTGTAGCAAACCCATAATAATTCCAATTAATTAATCAAATCTGTATATTGTGCTTGTTTTAAATTTATGTCGCACCAAAGATCCTTACTTGTTTGTTTTGTAACCATAATCGCTTCAAGTCACTGAAACCTACATGATACCTTAGCTAGGGACCCTACAGGCTGTCGTGAAATCCCAGGGGATCAGACAAACTTACTTCAATAGTAATAACCACATGGAATAGTACACTTCCCACATATGGCCTGCTCAAGAAGCCACTTCTGTAGCAGAATATTCTTCAATTGCATATGGTTTCTAAGTTTCTAAATGCAATTCACAAGACTCCGGTGAGATATTCACTGAACATCCATGAAAAGGAGATAGAACTTATCACAAACTGTAGCTTTCATTTATGCTCGCTTTCAGTGATTTTGAATGTTTTGAGCAATGTTCTTGCTCAAAACATTCTACGTAGTTCCAATTTCAATCTGAAATGATGAGCCAGAGTTTCCAACAATCCTTCTGCACCACTGCAAAATGAATTCTCATTTTGCACGTGTCACATTGTTCTTCTAAATCTCAGCAGTGCGTAACACCAGAGAATTGAAACCAAATCACACTTGAGCAAAGAAATAGTCAAGCAAAGACACATTTGAAGTTTTAATGTCACACAACTGGAAGTGATCATTTAATCTACAAGTTATTTCATAAACTGTATTTTTTTACCCTAGATCAAGGTTCAAATCTAATAATCTATAACCCAGAGGTGATTTTCAGACCTTAAAGAGAATAATACTTCAGACACAGTTCAGAAATGCATGAAAACTGCAAAAAAAATTCAATTGAAACATCATAAACATGAAAATTACTCCAAATTTTAGATGGACCAGTGATACAAGATGAGTTATTATTAATAACTTAAAGCTATTTCTACCTCAAATGGGGACACCCAACACAAACATTCAGAATTACCAGTGGAGACTCCTGACGATTACTAATAGAGCTATCTGTTCCCACTCGCTACATTGTTTTTCATTAATCCAAAAATGGTAAATTGCACGAATTACCAGTGAGAGCTTCTTGACAATTACCATTGGAGCTACCCGGGTGTCCCAAACACCCCAAAAATGGGGTGTATGTATAGCAATGCTCTTATAAATATATACATCATACATTAGCACACCCATGCATATACTGATGCAACAGTGTAAATTGAATAAATGAGCACATCCATAAGGAAGCCTATAGAAAAGCTTCTATCATAGTACTGTTTTGCATACAATAAAGATTATGAAACTGAGTTGTACACACAACAAAATGAACTATTTCATAATCTTACATACCAAAAAAAAACATAAAGAACTATATTATAACCTTAGATCAAAGAACAGTTAATGCCATTACATAGGAAATTTGTGGAGTGGTACCACTCCAGATGATTAAGGGTCTCAACTGTTTAAACACTTAAAAAAGTGAATGGTTCTGATATTGATGTTAATACAGCAGTTAAGATTAAATGCACAGTCAGTGATCAAGAGTCTCAAGTGTTTAAACATTAAAAAGGTTAAAATGTATGATACTTACGTTATTACAGCAGGTAAGTCTAAACACAAAGTCTCGAGACCACCATCCACTTCTCTATCCACAGTTGCTATCTGTTTCTCTTTGTCCAGCACAACCTACTAAACAGCAGCAGTAAATCAACTATAGAACCAAATATTTACAACCAAAAAAAAAAGAGAGATGAAACCAAAGATAGATACCCCTGGGAAGGAGGGAGGTAAGAAAACCACTATTACAGCAGGAGAATAAAAATTCAATGACAACATCATTAGGAATCTCAAATCAACTATCAAAGAGATTTTATTGACCAGCTAAAAGATTCAACATCACCCATTACAGTTCCTAAAGCTTCTCTATTCCACTAGAGGTAATAACAGCAATGAAAAATATGATCTAATTTTCAACCCAACATAAAAGAAAAGAGAAAAAGCAAATACATATAAGAAGATACAGATTTGGGAGTCTTAATCAAATGGCAAATTATTTATTCCTAGTTGTCTGCGTAAAGGGCCTTTCTTTCATCTGAACGTGTGGAGAATTAGACTAACCTTTGAAGCAAAGGTCCCCTGTGGCCATCCAAGCAACCCTGCCACCATTTGCCCAGTTTGATTGCAATCATCATCAATTGCCTACACAAGAATCTGGATAATAAGAAACAGTGATCTTCTGCATGAATCTCTCTGGCCAAGTAGGGAGGCAATAAAGAACACAGAACAAGCAACCCCAAACACAACACATTCCTAGCTAAGGTTTAGATTCTTTAGAATTCCATAAACCCAATTCAAGCAGTTGACTTGGTTGAAATTAACCTCCAAGTCCTTTTCAACACCAAAATAATGAAAATTCAAAACCTTATGTTCATTTCTTATAGTCAGTTACATCAGCAACCAAAATGATGAAAAATACATACACACGCTAAAAAGAATGATTAACCCAATTTAGAATTCCCAATATTATAACTAAAAATAAACCTCAAAATCTTCAAATTCAGTTCAAAACCAATAGCAAATCACTCATTACACCATACAAACAAATACCCTAAAACCAAAAACCAATCAAATTCTTAACATGCAAGTAGAGCAGTAATAAATTTCTATAATTTGTGGCATCCCCAAGATTGGTGCGGGAAAAGAAAAAACTGAAATTAAGATACCTGTTTGCCAAGAAAAAGAAGGCCAGGCTTCTCATCCTCAACAAGCTTCTTTAAAATCTTAGCAACAGTGAGTGGATACAAGTCGCAGTTAGCCTCAACGTGGATGCCCCTATCGGCACCCATGGCTAGACCAGTCCGCAGAGTATCCACGCACTGGGTGGGACCCATGCTGACGGCGAGGACCTCGGTGGCCAAGCCGGACTCTTTGATCCTCAGGGCCTCCTCCAGCGCTATCTCGCAGAACGGGTTCATCGACATCTTCACGTTCTGGGTCTCTACACCAGTCTGTTCAATTGATTCGATCGCGTGAGCGCAAGTGCACGGGCACAGAGTAAGTGAATAGATATTATCATCCTATCGAAGTGGAGAGCGTTGATTGGGGCTTACCTTGTCGGATTTGACTCTGATCTTGACGGCATAGTCAACAACTCGCTTAATGGCCACCATTATCTTCATTGCTTGTTGCTCGTGGCGATTCGATCCTCTGTCACGGCAAGGACTGTAGATAAGCTATAGAAACAAAATACTGTAGCTGCAAGGATCGGGGGTTGAAAACTTGAAGGCTGTGTTTATTGATTTTCCCAAGAGAAAGCAAAATTCTTTTCAACGATACATCATCCAAAATTGTTTTACAGATTAATATTAATCCCTTTAACATTTCCCCATTATTCAATAATTCATCTTGTACGTAAAAAAGTTAAATTAACAAAAATAATACTATATTTTTTGAAAATGTAATTATAAGAAATCTAATGAATGGATATTTGTTCCACGCTAGCGTCCACCTACAGATTTTAACTTGTGAATGCTTATGCGACACGTCTGGTACATGATATTAACAATATTTTAGAATTAGATTAAAATAAAACAATAAAAATAAATGTATACCTAAATCAAAGAAAAATATATATATTTTATGTCATTAGTCAATAAAAACATGACATGCATATATGAAATGAAAAAATAAATAAATAAATCAAATTTTCATCGATATAAACATATAAAAAAAAATTCATGACACGGTAGCGCTAAATTTGAATCCACTTGCCTCCCTAGGTACTAGGAAGTAGGAACCCACGAATTGAAAGAGTACAATCTAAAAAGCCCAGTCTAGTGGATGTGATATCATGGATCATCGAGAGAATGGTCCAGTCTGGTATCATGGTCCAGCTGGAAAAAAAAATTTAACCTGGATCCTCCAAAGTCAGAAAAAGGTAGTCAGAGTTGAATCGAATCCGGTGAGAAATTTTGGCTCGAAATGAATCACCGTCATCTCTATTGTTAAATTGAGAGAAAATACTTTTTATTTTGGAAGGTGATTATTTTGAGATATTTCAATATATCAATATAAAGAAAACAGATGACTCTGAACAGGCTGGAAAATAATGTAGCCATGTACAGTTGAACAATGACCATTGCCAACCAACCATGACCAAACCATTAACCATACCTTCCTTCCCTCACTAACACTATCATTGTTGACACAGGAAGTTGGTGGCTATTTGATTCTTTCAATTGAAGAGGACCACCCACCCCCCACCTCCCACCCCTCCTAACTCCTAAATCAATGGAAGGGACTTCTCTTATTCTACAATTCTTTTGTTACATTTTGATTCTTGCAGTAGTTTTCCCCCTCACTTTCTTCTCTCTCAAGCGACAATGAGACGTAGTCTAAATTCTTGAAAAGAAAAATAGCTTAAGCTCCGATACCATGATAAAAAAAAAAAGGTTTTTAAAGAAATAATTGTATTAAATATGTTTTGATTTACAAATACATAACCATATATAAAATGATACAGAAAATCATATTCCATAAATATAAATTATGCAAGTAATTAAAACTTAATTATAATAAGATTTTAGAATATACTGTAATGTATTCTAACAATATATAATCACAAATCAAATCAAATAAGTAATTAATGTTTTTTTTTCAAATTTCAATTGAATATTTCTATGTCACAACTTACGTCTAAACACATCTAAAATTCCTATGCGAACAACAATCAAAAAGAGAAAAAGAAAAGACCCAAGAAAAAAAAAAGACTACAATCTGGTTTTATGGCTCCAAATAAACAGGTAAAACTGCACTTGATCCCCTGCCACTCCCAAAAGAAAAGAAAGATCTCCTGACTCTGCTACTGGAACCTTCAATGGGGCTAACCTCATTGACTTGTCTGTTCTGTTGAACAGCTTCTTGAACTGCCAAATAGAGCTGTCGATCGCCGGAGGAGTCCACTGAGAATGATCTTCTAAGGGTTTGGATAGAAAACTGATCATCTTTGCCTCTAGTGTCAATACATTCGTCCCCCATGCTTGTAACTTTGTAAAGTTTACTCGCCTTTTTGCTCACAATCCTCTGTTCTAATTTCCTTGGTGAATGACTAATTGAACGCGTCGTTAACTCCCCTGAATTCAACTTCTCTTGCGCTGCAAGAAGTGTTTGATCTGTGGAATTATGACTACCCAATTCAATGACAACAAAATCCTCGTCGCTCCCGATGAGATTTTCGGTATATGGATTTGGATCTTGTGGAGAAGAGCTTGGAGCTATGATTTGATTAGCAGGGAATCTGGTTGTGCTTGAAATGCTTGTTCTGCAAAGTGGGCAATTGGCATTGCTTTGAAGCCAAACGTCGATGCAATCAATGTGGAAAACATGGCTACAATTTGGTATTATCCTTAGCTTCTCATTTTCTTGGAACTCATTTAAGCAAACCGCACATTCACAAAAGCTTTTTCCTCCAAAATCTCTGTTCCCTCCTGCTTTCTTGAACTGAAATATGGGGATTGATCGAATCACAGACTCTTCAAGTCCTCGATTCTCTACTGCTGAAGAGTATGCCATTAACGGTTCTTCATTTCTTCTGCTTGATAAAGAAAATCGTCTAAGGAGATCGATACGGTGCCAGTGAAGGCAGCATTTGATGACGAAGATATAGTAGCCAACAAGCAAGAAAGCTGTGGCTAAAATTCCTATAACGGCAATGGCTATAATGGGGAAACTTGTATACGATGAATGCAAACGAGGCCCGAAGATTGAGGTTCCTGGACTTGTGATTGGTGAAAAAGCTTGTGACCCATGGACCGTGTAGCTTTTGCTTACAAGATCCATGAAACAGAACACATACAAAAATGCAGAGAAATAGGCTTGTTCAGATCCTGATTAATATAGACACCAAGCATAAAAGTTAATCCCAAATGGTATTGATATGCTTCAAATCAATGAAACACCAAGCAGAAAAAGCAAATTAAAAAAAAAAAGATAAAGAAGAGAGAAACCCAGCAATGAACTGATGAGGAGAGATTAGAAAAAGGGACATGTAGTCTAAAGAAAGATGCAAGAACATAGAGAAGGGAGAAGAAAGAGAGGAAACCCAGGTGACTTAAACGAGGGAGATTTAAATAAGAGGACAAGAAAAAGGCTTGCAATTCAATGAAAATGTGCTTCTAACTTTTTTATTTAAGGAGAGAAAGAGTACTGTTCTAAGTCTGAGCTAAGAGTACGTGTTTTTGGTGAATTTCTCACAGGTTCCCAATCCCATGAGAAGTTTTTGGCGAGGAAATTGTTCAACTGTCTCGATTATTGTATTCTCTTCTCCTTTTTTTCTGAATTTATGTAACAGCAGCGTATGGATGCGGCAATAAAAAAATGGAATGAAATTGATAAAATAGGGCGGATGTACACCATGGATCATATAGGTTCTTTAGCAGCTTTACACACATCATGCATATGTAAGAAATATCAAGTTGGTGGGGGGCCAAGAGCTAACCATAAGGCTAAAATTTGTCATGATGCTAAGTAGAAAGTACTGATGATCTTTGTTGATCTCAAGTTTGAACCAACAGTTGATTGCATGATCGAATGCTGTTAGTTTACTTAACAGCCACTATTTTCACATTTCTTTATTCTAATCTTTCTCTACATGATGACTTAATTACTAGAGTATAAGCTGATCATATCATCAATTTAATTTAACCATAATTAAAAAAAAAGTACAAACTATTTATATTTAAATCAATAAATGAACAGAACATGGGGTGTATAAGTTGAAGGGTTAATGATTCAAGAAAAACCTTGACTTTTCACTCACTGGTCCACCTTCAATCATCATCTATCATAAAAGCAAAAGAAGTCTCGATGGCACATGTAACCCACCGTTTAACATTTAAGATTTAAGATTTGATTACTTACCCTCCATTGATTGAAAATCTTTGACACACACATAAAAAACACCCAATACATACTCTGGTCCTCGAAATTTGAATAGTAATTTTATGAAATTTCAATAGTATTATTAATATGTAGGAATAAAAACGAGAATTTCGAAATTTTTGCTCTTTTTATCATTTTTTTCACTTAATTATGTTGTTTTCAATAGTTATTATTCTGACGTGTCTGTTGAGAGTGTTTCGAGATCTTTATTCTTTCAATATTTATTACTGAATAAAGATTGATAATCTTTATGTTAATGTATTATAGTTAATGTATTATATTTCACATTGGTTGTATATAGCTTTGCCTCTCCTATTAGCTTATATAAATATGATAACTCCCTTGTAAGTAAATTACACCATTCAATACAATTATTCTCTTTGTATTGTCTCACTTCCTCTCTTAAATTCAACATGGTATTAGAACCATAATGGTTCTCAGTATTTTAAGAGTTGAGTATGCTCTGTGATTGCCACTATTAGTGGATCCTTCACATCATAAATTCTCGGTATATTAAGAGTTGAGTATGCTCTGTGATTGTCACTATTAGTGGATCCTTCACATCAGAAAAACTTCTAGTATATCATTTTCATACCTGTCGAGTCATCACTATAGTCGGAGTCTCATTCTCCATCGACATCATATTCGCTGCCGCTTCTGTTTCAGAAACACTGCTGCCACGTCAGCCCTAAAAGCCACATCAGCGCCACCTCACTGCCACGTCACCCGTTGACATCATCTCCGCTGCCACATCAGTGCCACGCCACCCGTTGACATCATCTCCACTGCCGCTCCTGTTTCAGACACACTACTGTCACGTCAGCACCACATCAACGACACGTCAGCGCCATGTTACTCGTTGATCGCCACATCATCAGTTGACAGTGCCACGTCACCCATTGACATCATTTCCACTGCCGCTCCTGTTTCAGACACGCCGCTGCCATGACAGCACCATATCAACGACACGTCAGCGCCACGTTACTCGTTGACTGCCACATCATCAGTTGACCGCCACATCACCGGTTTTTTGGAGGTTCACCTTCCTCTTTGCTCCTATGGCTGAATCGGACTTACCTCACCGACAGAGCACACACCAGAAGCCCTTATATTGCAAGTATTGTCATTTACAATGGCATGAATTGCTCAAATGTCCTTCTCGCCTATGTAAAGTCTGCAGAGAACCGGGTCACTATCTTGCAGACTGCCCTAAACTTCCATCTGAAAATCAATCAAATGGGAACCAATATCGCTCTCGAGGCTCATACAATCTGTCATATTCCAAGCCAAAGAATACTGCTGCTGTAACCACTGATGCTACACCAACTTCATCCAACTCTCCACCTGATTGGAATGGTTTCTGCACCGTTCTTACTGAGGCTCTAAATAAAATCGGTAACAATATAGCCATGTCAACTACATCAGGTACATCCCGATGGTATTTCGATTCTGCTTGTTGCAATCACATGACTTCTAATGCCTTTATTTTTTCCTCTAAAACCCGTGATGAGCATGCGCCTACTATTCACACTGTCAATGGATCAAATATGCTGGTCAGCTATACTGGACATGTTGATAGTTCTCATTTGTCTCTCCCTGACCCATATTTGGTTCCTAATCTTACGCTTAACCTTATATCTGTTGGACAACTATGTGATCTTGGACTTGATGTGCATTTTTCTTCTACTGATTGTCGTGTGCAGGACCCTCAGACAGGAAAACTCCTTGGAACCGGCCGTAAAATTGGACGCCTCTTTGAGCTCACTCATCTCCAAGTCTCATCCTCACCATCACCAAATCAATCAGCCGCATCCATCCCAGCACTCTCACCTGTGGAATTGTGGCACTCTCGGTTAGGTCACACTTCATCTAGCCCTCTACATTCTCTTATTTCTAGTGGTCAGTTAGGTTCACTTCAGCATGAGTCTTTTCATTGAATTCATTGTCAACTTGCAAAACAATCAGCTTTACCTTTTAATGAGAGCCAGTCTGTTTCCCTTGCACCTTTTGATTTAGTACATTCTGACGTTTGAGGGCCTTCTCCTCATGCATCAATGGGTGGTGCTCGTTATTTTGTTATATTTGTGGATGACTATTCTCGTTATACTTGGTTTTTTCTTATGAAAAACAGATCTGAACTCTTTCAAATATATTCTAATTTTTCTTCTATGGTTCAAACTCAATTCTCTCGGAATATCAAAATTTTTCGTTCAGATAATGCCATGGAATATAAAAATCGTGCTTTTCTAAACCTACTTCACAAAAATGGCACGCTCCCCCACCGCTCATGCCCTGGAACCTCCCAACAAAATGGACGAGCTGAATGTAAACATCGACATATTCTTGACACCATTCGTGCTCTACTCATTTCATCATCATGTCTTGAACGTTTCTGGGGTGATGCTGCCTTCGCCGCAGTATACACAATCAATCGTGTCCCTTCCACTATAATCCAAAATCAGTCTCCATTCGAGTGCCTTTTCGGTAAACCTCCTGATTACTCTAACCTTAGAGTCTTTGGTTACACTTGTTTTGTTCTTCTCAAGCCACATGAACATAACAAATTACAACCAAGGGCTCATATATGTTGTTTCATTGGATATGGTATTGAACATAAAGGGTATCGATGATGGGATCCTATTTCTAAAACTCTTCGTATCTCTCGTCATGTCATTTTTTGGGAACATCAAATGTTATCTTCCTTACGGTCATTTGACATATCAACCATCACTAACTCCAGATTCTTTACTGATCCATCTATTAAGTTATTTCTTGAGAATCTAGTTTCAGGTACTGTTGAGTCCACCTCTGAATCACCAGCTGATATCACCCCTTCCGTTCCAGAACCACCAGCTGATCCTACCTCTCTAGACCCAGCTCCAGCTCCAGAACCATCAGCTGACTTCACCTCTCTGACTCAATCGGTCATGCCCAAGGATATTCCTATGTCTGATGAGTCTACACCGACTCCTTCTGAGAGCCATTCTCCATATCAGCCCCGCAGATCTACCAGGGTAACTCACCCCCCATCTCATCTTGCTGATTACCATTGTGATTATCATTGTTTTTCCACTATACTTCATCTGCATGAGCCTCAATCCTATAAGGAGGCTAGTACTAATCCTCTTTGGCAGAAAGCAATGGATGAAGAACTTCATACCCTAACTAAAACTCATACATGGGATATTGTTGATCTACCCCCTGAAAAAACTCCTATTGAGTGCAAATGGGTGTTTAAGATCAAGACACTTTCTGATGGCTCTACTGAACGATATAAAGCTCGACTTATTGCCAAGGGATTTGCTCAGGAATATGGCATTGACTATGAAGAGACATTTGCTCCAGTGGCGAGGCTCACATCTGTCCGTACACTCATTGCTGTCGCGCGCCATTCGAAGATGGACTCTATTTCAAATGGATGTCAAAAATGCATTTCTGAATGGGAAACTTCTTGAGGAAGTCTATATGCATAAACCTCCCGGCTTGGATTCCACTCGAAACAAAGTTTGTCGCCTCCGTCGTGCCTTATATGGTTTAAAACAAGCTCCATGTGCTTGGTTTGCCAAATTCAGCACTATCATTCATCAGTTTGGGTTCACACCGAGTGCTCATGATTCGGCTCTGTTTATCCGCCATACTACCAACGGTATTATCCTTCTTTTACTGTACGTGGTTGATATGGTTATTACTGGAGATGATCCACATGGTATTTCTGAACTCAAAAAATTTCTCAGCGGCCAATTCGAGATGAAAGATCTTGGCATGCTCACCTATTTTCTTGGCCTCGAAGTCTCATCTAGTTCTGATGGATTTTTTTTCTCTCAGGCCAAATATGCCTCGAATCTCCTTTCTAAGGCTGGGATCACTGACTCAACCACTGCCACTACTCCTCTCGAGTCAAATGTCAGACTTACCCCACTCGATGGTTCACCTCTTCAGGATGCCACTCTATATCGCCAACTGATTGGAAGTCTTGTATATCTTACTGTCACTCGCCCTGACATTGCCTATGTCGTTCATCATGTCAGTCGATTCTTGTTCGCTCCTCGAACCACCCATTACTCGGCTGTTCTTCGCATTCTTCGCTATGTCAATGGTACTTTATTTCATAGGCTTCATTTCTCAGCATAGTCTGCCCCTGTTTTACAAGCCTATTCTGATGCCGATTGGACCGGAGTCCCCACCGACAGACGTTCAACCACTGGTTACTGTTTCTTTTTGGGTAATTCTCTCATTTCCTGGCGTAGTAAGAAACAAACCATGGTTGCTCGCTCCAGTACTGAAGCTGAATATCGTGCCATAGCTGATGCAACTCAAGAACTTCTCTGGCTTCGATGGTTACTCGCTGACATGGGTATCTCTTCTCTTGCTGCCACTATCCTACACTGTGACAACAGAAGTGCTATTCAGATCGCTCACAATGATGTCTTCCACGAATGTACAAAACACATCGAGAATGATATCCACTTCATCCGTGATCACATTCTCCAGAATATGGTTCGTCTACAATCCGTCAGTTCAGCCGATCAGACAGCTGACATTTTCACTAAGGCTCATCCACCCGGACGCTTTCACTTTCTGGTTTCCAAACTCAAGTTCACCTCCCACTTTCCGCCTTGAGTTTGAGGGAGGATGTTAATGTATTATAGTTAATGTATTATATCCCACATTGGTTGTGTATAGCTTTGCCTCTCCTATTAGCTTATATAAATATGATAGCTCCCTTGTAAGTAAATTACACCATTCAATACAATTCTTCTCTATGTATTGTCTCACTTCCTCTCTTAAATTCAACAATTTAAATTATCCATCTTTTTTTTATTCATATGCAAGCTTATCAAATGAGGGCTTATCACATTAGACAAATAATTTGAAATTCATACTTTTACTTTTATCCAAACTTATCCTTATCTCTCGAGTTTTTCAAAATTATCACTATAACATTATTATTTGAAAGTGACTTAAATGCAATTTAAATTATCAAACTTATATGTTATCATAAGGCCATCCCTCTAGCCTATCATTTATTGGTCGATCCAGCTAGGGGCTCTTATATCTTTTGCTTCTCCGTAGAGAAATATTTGGTTGGTTCAGGTATAAGATTTTAGTTTTAGACCGATTAAAAACTTTACTATTAGTTTTTAATTTTTTTATTAATAATATTATTTTTTAAATCTCACATCCATATTAACATTATTAGTAAAATATTTTAAAATTATTAATAAAATTATCAACAAATTTAAAATTAAATTAAGATTTTAGACTTAAACCTATAAAAAAAAAATTCCACTGTAGAAGTCCCTTCATACAAGTTTGCTAGTAGGAGTCCCTCCGGTCGAATCAATAATCAATAGAAGTCTCGATCCACAACATGTCACCACATTAGTGTTAAGCCTCCCCCCGCTACTCCAATTTGAAATCCTGAAAAGACCCATTACCCAATAGCTGAAAAGAAATGTGACCTGTTCGTTTGGGTATAATTTTCAAGTGGGGCCCAATCAAGAACTTTTTTGTCAAATAAAAGAGCTGATATCTCGCACAGGAAAGTCAAATCTGTACACAAATCCAATCCCAAAAGAAAAGAAACACACTATAAAAACAGTATTCTCCTTTAAAAAGTGTGCATTTCATAGTCAAAAAGTTGTGATCATTGCCAAAGAAACTTTCCTGAACTTTTTGTCCAAATTTTCCAATCTGCCCAATGTGCAAACTTTTTGTTCACATCACTTTCAGTCTCTCCTCCTCCTTTGAACGTTGTAGAGAGAAATCAATTATAAAGCTGATTGCCCTCTTTGTTAAAGTAAAGAATGTTTGCCTCATTTAACAACCATGCATCAACATTATCTATGGATATAACTTGCAATAGGAGGCCTTCTTTTTCAAAATTGTGACAATGTTAATTTTTCTTCTCTGTCGCTCTTAGGTATAGTTGGTAGAGATTATAAAATGAGTTTTCCTTTTCTGACTCGAATATTAAAAAAAAATTATAAATAAAAAAATATATCTGAATTTATGTTGGATAAACAGTTTTTTTAAATATAGTTTATTGTTATTTTACTAAAAACGGTTTCAAAAACTATTTTAACAGTCATAATAAATTGAGAATTTCTATTAAATCAATCATAACAATAAGCATTGATTGCTTTTGCAAATGTATATATCCATGTCAGTAAAATATGAATATTTAGTTAGCAAGTTGTTTGAAATACAAACAAGTTAATTTTGAGCTAATTTTTCAAAAGATATAACTTGTTTTGCTGCATCTAACACAAAGTTGTTTCCAACATTCGTGTTTGATGAACCTACTAATGTTTTTCAACTCTTTCACTTACCTTAAAGAAAATCTAAAAAAAAAAACTAGTTAGTAATAGAAAATGACCAATTATTAAAAAAAAAACACTTAAAGCTCTAACCTTACAAATGCATGCACAAGTCATTGCAAAACATTTTTATATGTATTTAAGAGAATATGTTGTTTACCAACTATTGTACTTATTCATATGATAGGTTTAACAATGTCTAACTTGGTCTTCAAGTTAGTTTATTGCAGTTTTCAATGAAGTGGTGCTAGTTCTAGAACCAAAAAAGGGCAAAAGATTGAAGAAGACTACTCTGTACAAATATACATATAGTAATCTACTCTATACAAATATCATCTACTCATAATCTCTTGATTGATCAATTAATTACAACCCTTAATCACTAATAACCCACAAGGTAATTAAGGACACTGATCATTTGATAACTCTTAACATTGTTAATAATTGGATTTGGCCGGTTGTAATTAATTATCTTGATGGTGCAAAATTGAGCCACAAAGTCAAGCATATGATCATAATTATTATATGCAAAAAAAAAAAGTATAAATAATCTTTGAAAACCAATGAAATAATAAGAAGTTGCACATGGGTGCAGGTAATAGCTGTTGATTGGTGGTTTACTTGGAGAAGGAATTCGAGAGTCATCAGAATATGTGAGAAAACAATGCTTATTTTCTCAGTGAAGTTGTACTGTTTTTCACCTTTTAAAAAAAAAAAAAAGTTGAGTGCTTATTTATTTTTGCCATTACAAAAATGGAGGTAACTGTCAGCTCACTCTGTTCAAATGTTTGTTTTAATTTAGGTAGAACTACAGTTTTTGACTATTTACTCGGGGAAAATGGTATGTTTGTATGGATGTCATAGGATAAGCAACGAGCCATTGACTTCCACGTGTATAACGAATGCCCATAGGGAGTACTATTAAGCATCACATCACGTGGATAGTTACGCGGTCACGTGAGTGTACGAGCTGAGATCTTAACCCAGAACTTGACTTTGTGCTTTGTAGAATTACACACGACAACATGTAACGTACGACTCGAAATGTGAAAGAAAAAAAAAGAAAGAAATTACCACGGAAAATTAACAGCAGGATGGGGACGTGCATGTGTTGTCACGTGCTATGAAAACTGTCCAGCACTTTTTTTCTCAGCAAATACAGTGAACACTCTGTCAAAAGTTTTGACTATTTAAATAGAACTAGCTACTAAAAATCCCTGTTCGACGCACAGCATGTTAGAGGTATGTTTTGTGAGAAATACTAGGGTGGTTCGGTTTAATATTTATGTTTTATATTTATTAAAAATTTTATTAATAATTTTTAAAAAAATTATGAATAATATTACTTTTTTAAGTTTCACATTTATATTAACATTATCAATAAAACTCTTTTAAATTTTCAATAGAATTTTCATTAAATTAGATTTTAATCAACAAAAAAAGAAATTTTGACTTTTGACTAATTTAAGACTTAGGAGCTAAAGAGTTACTGGTGATTCGTACTACTTAAATCTGTTAATTTTTATTACTTTATTATTATTTTTTATCAAAAACAAAACTTATTGGTCTATTTTGTAAGATTTTGATGTACCTAGTTCTGGTATAATTCAATTGATGTGGATGAAATAATCTTTAAGAGCCTCTATAGTTTAGTGGTAGAGCGACAGTCTTGTAAACTGAAGGTCTGTAGTTTGATCCTAGATGGAGGCAAATATTTGTTTGGTTCTGCTTTGTTTCGCGCTTTTATTTAGCCCAACCCATCTATATAAACCAAAATCCAATCAAGCCCCAAAATAGGATCTTCTCTCTCTGCTTCTGACCCAAAAGTTCAGTCACCAAACATATAACGACGCGGTACGCTCAAAGGTAAAAGAGCCATTTCGTCACCTCATATAAAATCATAAACAACTGCCTAAAGGGTTCAAGAGTAAAACTGGGGAATCTTTTGTAGATAGGGCCCATCCCCATTTCACCCCTTACTTTAGGGGTGAAAATCCAAAACTGGGTCGTGGCCCACACTGCCACCTACCATGTCGTGTGCTTAGCATGAGGATAGGGTCGTATTAAGCTTAACTTTTGAAGTTCATGACATGACACGATACGAGACGACACCTTACAAGATTCATGACAAAGCATAATCTAATACGATCCATAATATTTAATAAAATTCAAAATTACATACAATTTGATTTTACTAGAATGATGAGTCAATAAGAACTAGATGGTGAAAAACATGATATTTTATGATGGTGGAAGAAAAAAAAACATTATTACCTTATTCTTAGTATAACGACATGTGATTTACTAACTGTTCAAGTGTCTACCATAAAATCGGAACAAGCTTTTAGTGCAGGTTTTAGAATTTTGGATGAATTGCGATCAAGATTATTATCGAAAACGTTGTAAATACTTGTATGCACAAAAGATTATTTAGATACAAAAGACCGTACAATCAACATATTAAATAAATATTAATATAATAGATCGAGTGACGATTGAAGAGATCAAAAATGAAGAAAAAATTGTAACTCTTAACCAGCAAAAGTATACATTGTGAAAGACTATAATAATAATAATAATAATAATAATAATAATAATAATAATAATATTTTTTATATTTCTAATTTTTAAAAATTATAAATTGTTTTTTGTATTTCACTCATTTGTAAGTTATTTTATTTTCTTTGATTATTTTATATGTTGTTATTTTTGTAAGTTTTTTAATTGGAAGATTTTTGGAACTTGTAATTTTTAAGTTATTTGTTTATGTTGTTATTTTTGTTCAATTTCTAAGTTATTTTTAATATTTAACTTCATCAATAAAATAATCTTTTTGTATACAATTATAAGCATTCAATTTAATATCTATAATTTTTCTTTTACTATTTTAAAAAAATGACAAAAAAAATCAATATATATTTATGAAGGCTATGAGCCGACATGACACGACACGACATAGCACGACCCACTAGCTATACAAACTTTAAGACGTGTTAGATCTATATTTTTAAAAAATTGACACGACACTGCACGAGAGAGACATGACACGGCATGGCCTACTTGTCTGTTTAAATGATGGATTGATGGATGACATGGGCTGGGCCGTGAGCTCCTTTAGTTCTATTTCTTTCCTCCCTTGAATGCATACCGTTGTTTAGCCGAAAATGATGAGAGCATATTTGCATTGAGTCAATGCTTGTTCAGTGTCTATAGGCAAGGCATAGATTCATACTTTGGAATATTGTAATTGAAAAGAAAAAGTTTTTCCCATTCCGTCTCCTATATCTATTACAAGTATATCTAAAAAATAGAAAGGATTATTCTTCGTCTTCTTTTTTTGTGTTGTGATGATAGAGGAGTTAAAAAGCATTGCTAGGAAAACAATATCCACAGTATTAGCTAAAAGAAAAAGTGGACAATCTAGAAGGAGGGTCATTGTAAGTCACTGTACCACGAGAATAAGAATCCCCAAAAATCAGCCATGATTTCAAAACAATTCACAGAGTAAGCTTATTTGTCACATTTCCAGCAAAATTTACTTTCCCTTCGGTTCAACTTTATAGAACCATCATCTACGCAAAATAGGTCAATAAACTTTGAGCCCTCCCTATACTTTAATTTATTTATATTTCTGGTTCTTCGTATTGGTGCATTTTTTAATCAAAATTAAAAAATGGTTAGTTTTGATAGATGCTTTCCTTTTCTTAGGCTGGTCCAGGTTATGATCCCTTTGGCCACCGATCTTAGAGCACTTACAATAGCAAAAATTCTGAGTAAGTGCTCTAAGATTGGTGATGGAGAATAAAATCTGCTGGATTACCTACAAAGTCATATTAGGATTCACCCTATGTTAATTACATATTACCCTAGCTGTCTTATTATTGGCTAGTTATTAGTCCTATTTAATTACTATAACTAATTAATTATAATAAAATCGCTAGTTATCGCACAAAATCATATCGAATATCCAATTAATCACGCTCATGTCATGAATTGAGAGAGAAAAAAAAAGTTGAAACGATTACCTCCATTTACAATCCATAGTATCATAGGGATGAACTAAAATAAAATTGTAATGAGACCCTCTCCAATATATAACTGAGAAATCAATGATCCACTTGGGACAAACGTAATTTAGCCAAAGGACCTCATCAGATCATCACCAACGAACACACATGTGGGAAAGTGTGCACGTGTGAGTCATTGATGATTGTAATAAATTAAAAAAGTGACAGCATCTTAAAAGAGAGATGGAGGGCTTCTAAGCTCAAAAGCCATCACCTTGACTTGACCATTCAGATACATTGGACAAGAAACAAACTCTGGTCTAAAATAATAGAACCTTCTATTTAAACGCACGTGAGAACGATTCTCACCCACGG
The DNA here is from genome assembly GCA_023935145.1 of Bretschneidera sinensis. Classification (NCBI taxonomy): domain Eukaryota; kingdom Viridiplantae; phylum Streptophyta; class Magnoliopsida; order Brassicales; family Akaniaceae; genus Bretschneidera; species Bretschneidera sinensis. Next base: position 144,083,507 of record CM043699.1, on the reverse strand, counting down.
GATTCTTCACGTCGCTATTTGTAAAACCACCATGCTGCCAACCAGAGGTGCTTTTTCCACCCATATAAATTGCTATTTCCAAGCACATGATCCATGCAAAAAACAACAACAACAACATCACCAAGTTAATTACCAACAACAAAACTAGTTTCAGCCATGAGTACGAACCCAGGAGGAGAGGTCCGATACCGGGGGGTACGGAGACGGCCATGGGGAAAGTTTGCGGCTGAGATACGCGACTCCACGAGGCACGGAGCTCGCGTGTGGCTCGGCACTTTTAACACGGCTGAGGAGGCTGCTCGAGCTTACGATAGAGCGGCTTATGCTATGAGAGGACAGTTAGCAATTCTTAATTTCCCAGAGGAGTACCCTATGACAAGTGGTGGTTCTGGTTCTACTTTCTCGTCATCTTCAATGGGTTCTTCCTCTGCTTCTTCATCGAGGCCTAACAATGTGGAGGAGAGAGATGGCAAGCAAGTCTTCGAATTTGAGTATTTGGATGATAATTTGTTAGAGGAACTTCTCGAGTACGAAGAGAAGAAGAAGAAAAAGTGAAAGGTAGTGCATATGGTGCCTATTAAGTACGGACACACGATCCTAGTATTTTTTTTTTTTTTTTTTTAACTCTACTTTTGACAATCGGCTTATTAAGCACCGCTTTTTCTATAAAGTAATGTAACCGCTTCGTTAAAATAATACTTTGCAGTCCCATTTGGCCATTTCATTTTGTTTTGATTTGTTTACTTTATAATTGGTGATGTTAATTAATTTAATTGATAAAATTATATTATTATTAAAAAAATTGAGATTAATATGTTATTAATCTAAAAAATTAAAAATAAAATAAAAAATATTATATAATACATTCAATAAATTTACTTTTTTCAAATAGTAAAAATTATGACGCATCAATGCGCAAAAGTATTAAGTCAAATTATTACGACTATCTGATAAGAAAATCATTAAATCATACGTAACCCGACCCGAAGAAACAAAATGATCAAGTACAAGGAGTGCGCACACAAACCAAAAGAAATATTAGATAAATAAATAAAAAAGGATATAACTTATGTTCAAATTTTGGGCATCATCCAAATTTTACATCGAAAATCTTACTACGTTAAGATATTATTTGGGATCTTAAATCAACCTCAAATATCACTTAAATATGTGTTTATAATCTTAAAAATAATTTAAATTAATACTTTTGAATGATGAGTTTGTAACTAGTATACTAATTGGTATCAAAATCGATTCAAACATATTACTACGTAGATGCATGTATGATATTTATATAATATGATCACAAGTTTATCGTGGTATTTAGATTTCTAAACAGATCGAAACTGTTTATATGATTCTTGATTTGTAGTTTGTGTGATATGTGCTCCCTCTTAAAAAAGACACGAGAATCTAAACGAGAAAAATTTGTAATTACTCATATCTCATAATATAACTGATGCAATGAATAAGTTCCTATCATATATGTAAAATTCTACAACTTTTAAGTAATTAAATTAACACTTTCAAATGATAAAATCACACATAAATTTCTCACGACGTAACTAACTTAAGTCAATTATGCCTCCTTATATTATGTTAGTGTTTTTTTTTTATAAGACCAAGGTAAATAAGATGCATGTTGATGCAGGGACATCAAGCTTCCATTGATTTCTAGAGGCAATAAGACTTATTTACTAAGTATCACACATATGCTGGCAAAATACGTAGGTAGATTTTGGCGTGGATTTACAAAAATATTTGCAAAAATTACCATGGTCAATTCTGGTCGTATTCGGTGTCTTTTAGGACGGTGCATTAAGAATGAAATTATGACCAAAATACGAAAAGTTGTCAAAGAGCTTTGTGCAGACCGAAAAGTTAGGGAGTTATGCTTTATTTATTAATAAAACTTTAGATCTCAAGCCTATATTAATAGGCATAGAGCAAGTGTATACCACATTGAATGAATTGAGTTGTTTTCAATTTAAATTGAGCGTCTTTAACTTCTTAAGAAGAATTTTTTTTCTTTGTTATCATAACCCTATATTTTTTTTAAGGATTCTATTGGGTGGTGAGCTATATCGTCTGTATCTCCTTGACGGATTTCATTGGATGATGAGTTATTTTACTTTGCTGTATCTCCTTCACTAAATAATAGTATTCATGGTTACATAATATTTTTATTTTTTTATTTATACTCACTTTATCTTTTGTTTGGATATCAAATTTCGTTTTAATTGGATAATAATATTTATGTTCCCATAAGATTTTTTTTTTTATTTTTTTTAGATTGTATTCACTTTTATCTTTTGTTTTGATATAAATCGCGTTTTCAATAGCTAGTGGAATGATATTTATGGTCTCATAATTCTTTTTGTTGTTTTATTTTTAATTGTATTCAACCTATCTTTTGTTTTGATATTAAATTATGTTTTCATTTGTAAAATAATATTTATGGTCCCATAAAACTTTTTGTTGCTTTCCTTTTTAATTATGTTTATACAAAATTTGATTTTTATTGGTAGAATAATATTCATGATCTCATAAAACTTTTAAAAAAATATATATATATATTCACCTTATCTTTTGTTTTAATATAAAAATTTGCTTTCAAATGCTAGTGCCATAATATTCATGGTCCCATATGTCTTTTTGTTGTTTTATTTTTAACAGTATTCATCTCGTTCTTTATTTTGATATAAAATTTTGCTTTTACTTATAGAATAATATTGATGTTCCCATAAGAATTTTTGTTGTTTTCTTTTTTAATTGAATTCACCTTATTTTTGTTTCGATATAAAAATTTTATTTCACTAGTAGAATATATAATATTCATGGTTCCATAACACTTCTTTATGTTTTTTTTTTTAAATTGCATTCTTCTTATCTTTTGTTTTAATATAAAATTTTGCTTTCAATAGCTAATGGAATAATATTTATGGTCTCATCAGTCTTTTTTTTTGTTTAATTTTTTAATTGTAAAAATATTGTCCTTCGTTTTAATATAAAATTCTACTTTCACTTGTGGATTTATGGTCACACAAGATTTTTTGTTGTTTTCTTTTTTAATTATATTTACTTTTATCTTTTGTTTGGATATCAAATTCCACTTTTATTAGTAGAATAATATTCGTGGTCTCATAAGATTTTTTTCTTTTAAATTGTATTCCCCATTGTCTTTTGTTTTGATATAAAATTGTGTTCAATAACTAGTGAAACAATATTCATGATCCAATAAATATTTTTGTTATTTTATTTTTTAATTGTATTCATCGCGTCTTTTGTTTTTATTAAAATATCTATATGCAAATTATCTCATGTTCTTCTTGGCTCTCCGTTCAAAAATTCTTTCTTGGGTTAATGACAAAAGTGTTGACTTGCTTGTAATTAAAGTACCCTGCCCATGTTCTTCATCTTGCAAGCTCTTTCAATTTCTCTGCAAAATTAAAGTAAGCAACCAACAAAAGTTCAAGGGAATTAGCTGTAAGGTGAACAAGAGATGAAAGATTTTGCAACGGACACCAAGAAAAACATGTAGGTTTGAAGCGGAGGTATCGAAGAAGAAAAGCTTTGATAGAATCAGCTCTAGGAAATCAGTTTCAAGCGCAGACAAGTTTTGTTGTTTGAGGCAGTAAAGGATTGATGAGATATTTCTTCTTCTTTTTGTGTAACAAAGAATGATTTATAGTCTCCTTTTCTTTCAACTGTGACTCTTTTCCTTAGCCATTACTATGGAACTTAATCGGCATCGGCATCGGCATTGGCATCAGTCACATTATGTAACTTGCGTTCTGTTGAGTGAGAGAAGATACTTGTATTTATGTACGGAGTATATGCTTTGTGGTGATATAAAATTTTACTTTTACTAATTGTATTCACTTTTGTTACTATGTAAAATCTCATTTTTATTAGTAGAATAATATTTGTGATATATAAGACTATTTGTATTTTAATTGCATTCACTTTATCATTTATTTTGATATGAAATTCCGTTTTCATACGATAGTAGAATAATATTCATAGTCCAATATTTAAAAAATATCTGTGATTCGATAAGACTTTTTCTTTGGTTTTCTTTTTTAAATGTATTCACTTTATTCTTTGATTAATTTAAAATTTTGCTTTCAATAGCTAGTAGAATAATGTTTATGGTCCCATAAGTTTTATTTTTTAAAATTCTATTTATCTTATCTTTTGTTTTGATATAAAATTTCGTTTTTACTTGTAGATTCATGGTCCCATAAGACTTTTGGTTGTTTTCTTTTTTAATTGTATTCACCTCATTTTTTGTTTTGACATCAAATTTCGCTTTTATTAGTAGATTTAAGGTCCTATAAGATTTTTTTGTTGTTTTCTTTTTTAATTGTATTCACCTTATCCTTTGTTTTGACATCAAATTTCGTTTTCACTAGTAGAATTATATTATTGGTCTCATAAACTTTTTTTCTTTTTAAATGTGTTCATCTTATCCATTGTTTTAATACAAAATTTCACTTTCGATAGCTAGTAGAATAATGTTCGTGGTCCTATAAGTCTTTTTATTGTTTTAGTTTTTAATTGTATTCACTTTATCTTTTGTTTTGATATAAAATTTCGTTTTCACTTGTAGATTCATGGTCCCATAAGACTTTTTATTGTTTTCCTTTTTAGTTGTATTCACCTTATCCTTTGTTTGGATATCAAATTTCGCCTTCACTGGTAGAATAATATTCATATTCCCACAAGATTTTTTCTTGGTTTCTTTCTAAATTGCATTCACCTTTGTATTTTTTTTTTGATATAAAATTATCTTTTCAATAGCAAGTGGAATAAGATTTATGATCCCATAAGTTTTTTTGTTGTTTTATTTTTAATTGTATTCACCTTATCCTTTGTTTTAATATAAAATTCTGCTTTTATTTGTAGAATAATGTGTATGGTCCCATAAAGTTTTTCATTTTTTTTTAAAAATTATATTCGTTTTTTAGGTCCGTAGAACGTTTGCCTCGCTTGGTTCTAAACTTACTCTACCAAGTTAGGCTTTTTTAATTGTATTCACCTTACCCTTTATTTCGATATAAATTTTACTTTTACTAATAGAATAATATTTATGGTCCCATAAGACCTTTTTTGTTTTTTTTTTTAATGTATTCATCTTATCTTTTGTTTTAATATAAAATTTATCTTTCAATAGCTAGTAGAATAATATTCATGATCTCATAAGACTTTTTGTTGTTTAATTTTTTAATTGTATTCAAATTGTTTTTTGTTTTGATAAAAAAAATTGCTTTGACTAAATAATAATATTCATGGTTACATAAGAAATTTTTTATTTTTTATTTATATTTACCTTTTCCTTTGTTTGGATATCAAATTTCACTTTCACTAGATAATAATATTCATGTTCCCATAAGATTTTTTAATTTTTTTTATATTACATTCACATGTGTCTTTTGTTTCGATATAAATTGCGTTTTCAATAGCCAATGGAATGATATTCATGGTCTCATAAGTATTTTTGTTTTTTTATTTTTATTTTTAATTGTATTCAACTTATCATTTGTTTTGAAATAAAATTTTGCTTTCACTTGTAAAATATTATTTATGATCCTATAAGACTTTTTGTTGTTTTCCTTTCTAATTGTGTTCTTTTGATACAAAATTTGGTTTTCACTAGTAAAATGATATTCATGGTCCCATAAAACTTCTTTTTTTAAAAAAAAATTTATTCACCTTATCTTTTGTTTTAATATAAAAATTTGCTTTCAATTGCTAGTGGAATAATACTCATGGTCTCATATGTCTTTTTGTTGTTTTATTTTTTAACTGTATTCACCTCGCTCTTTGTTTTGATATAAAATTTCACTTTTACTTGTAGAATAATATTTATAACCTTTTAATATAAAATTTTGCTTTCACTAGTAGAATATATAATATTCATGGTATCATAAAACTCATTTTTTGTTTTCTTTTGAAACTGTATTCAATTTATTCTTTGTTTTAATATAAAATCCCGCTTTCAATAGCTAGTGGAATAATATCCATTGTCCCATAAGTCTTTTTTTGATTTATTTTTTAATCTTACTCACATTGTCTCTTGTTTTAATATAAAAATTCACTTTCACTTGTAGATCAGTGGTCCCATAAGATTTTTTGTTGTCTTCTTTATCAGTGTTATTCACCTTATCCTTTGTTTGAATATCAAATTTCGCTTTCATTAGCAGAATAGTATTCATGGTACTATAAGATTTTTTTCATTTAAATTGTATTCACCTTTATCTTTTGTTTTGATACAAAATTGCATTCAATAACTTTGTTATGATACAAAGTTCTTTTCTATTTTGTAATTGCTTGTTTTAGTAGGAATAACAGTAATTTCCTATTAGATTGTTGATTGTACAAGTAGTAGTAGTCTACTATAATGTTGTTATTCTTTTCTTAATAGTATTAGAAAATATTCCCTATATAAAGGGATCCCAGAGAAGATTTGAGGCACACTCATAATTCCATATACATTGTAAACTAGAGGGGTTTACTACTAGAGCTAGGATGAGAGCTTTGGGTGTATTGAGTTTTGGGTTGTCAAGTAGAGAGGACACTTACAACTAGAGCTAGTTCAAGAGCTTTTGTTGTATTGTGATTTTGAGGTGAAAGCTTGACAATTTTGCTCTCCCTAGAATTATAGTTGAAAATTAATAAAATAATAGAGTTATTGGTGGATGTAGGCAAGGAGGTTGTCGAATTACATTAATTATTGGTGTTTTTACTCTTTATTTGTTTTGCCTATTTAATTGTTGTGGTTGTGTTTTTTACTCTAAATTTTAAGTAGGTGGATTTTAGAGGAAAAATCCTAACATCAGCCTCCCCAAAAGTTTTATGAAAATATAAATAAAATCCTTATAAATATGTAAATTTGGCTTAAATCAAGGTACCAAACAAGGTTATTGTTGAAACTTTGAGTGATGTTTCAGGTAGGTTTAAGCAAGCTTAAATCTTTTTCAAGACAAAAATTATCTTGAGCAGATTTAAGCAAACTAATTTAAGCTTGTTTAAATTTGACCTTAAACAACGTTTTGATAGGCTTGCAAGCTTTGACCGAAATGGTTGCAACAAAGGTATGTTTTTGGATTTGTTTTATATTTTCAAAACAACTTTTTTTTCACAAGTGAGTGTCAATTATTTTAATTTGTTCAATTTCTTATTATAGTACTAGAGAACAAACTCCACTCATACTAGAGATAGAAGATAAAGATCAGAAGAAAGTTATTTTCCATTGCGTAGCCCATAAGCCCAACGAATCTCTTTTAAGCCATGCTTGAAAATGTTTGGATCTTGAAAAATTCGAGGAAAAGGAAAATTGAAAGAAAAAAAATGTCAAACAAAAGAAGGCATTATTTCATTTCAATCAAGTGAGGCGTTCGATTATGGAGTTACACTTGCTCAACTCTCTTGAAATTTCATCTTAACAAAATATAGCCCTTCATGAAGTGCAGAAATATATCAGAGAAATTGCATATTACGTTTCAACTAATTACTTTATTAAAAAAAAAAAAAGGAACTACTTCTGCAACTAGACAAACTGAACTTTTCTTAATTTTACAAAAGTAAGCAGCAAATAAAGCAGAGAATAACAGAAACTAAAAACAAGCTACAGTTCTTTGGTAACTTGATAACATCACATATACAACAGCCAAGCATATGTATATGGAGTTGTCTTTCAGGGAAAAAAAATACATTATATGGAGCTATGCTTTTATATGTGTAATTTTTTTTTCTTAAGAGGCCCTTTTCTTTCCTCTCGTGTTTTTTTCTTCTAAGTCATGTTAGAAATATGTTTCATTGTCAATAGAATTTATTTTTGTTTTATTTGGTTTTTTGCACGTATAATGAATACACATATAGTGGGTAAATAGCATTTTGACAGATCTTTTAGTACCCCAAACATTTGGGTTATGATTAGCTGAAAGAAAAAATGGAAGGAAGTCAGAAATATAGGAGAGAAAAAATGGAAGGAAGAAAGAAATAGAGGAGAGAAAAAAAAAAGTGAAATGATTGATTTTTTTTTTCAATATTAACAAATCACAATCCTCTCAAATTGAAATGATTGGGAGTGAAAGATAAAATAAGCTATTTTTTAATTTTTTTCCCCTTACTTTTTTATCATCTTTGTCAAACTCATAATGAAACATAGAGGTGGCAAAATTTATCGAAAATACATCAAAATAATATGACACAAACTCGATTGACCCGACTCGACCCGACCCGTTTACCACCTCTAATGAAACATATCAATATCAATATATATATATATATATATATATATATATATATATATATATTTAATTTTCTCTATGTATTTTCCTTTCTCTTTCTTTTCTCTCACTCTTCTTCTCTACCAATCATAACCTTAACGTTTTCATAAATCACTAGTCAGTTTCTCAGCTTCGTCGCAGACTGCTCCCATCAGTAAATTTAAAAGACTTGGAACACTATGACAAGTTCTCAAAATGACACCAATTCAAAAGGTTCGAAGAAAGTTGCAATTCTTTTGTTGGAAAGGACTGTTGGATTTTGGCTCAATCTGCAGTAGCTATTATTGACTCTCTCTCCAGCAGCCATTGTTGACTCTTTCCAGCAGCCATTATCTCTTAGCAGCCATTGTTGAGTTCAATCCACCTTTCGGTGGAAAAGATATGTTTTCCTCTCTATGATTCCCCTCCTTCATGTATAAATAGAGGGAGCAACTGAATGATCAGATATAGAAAAGAGCATAAGAGTGAGGTGTAGAGTGAGGTGTAGTTTGCTTTCTAGTGTGAGCATTCTCTTTGTAATTCCATTCTCTTTGTAATTCCTCCTCAATATACAAAATCAACTGTCTCTGCCCGGGGATGTAGGCAAATTGCCGAACCTCGTAAATTATTGTGTTTGTGTGTGTTTGGTGTGTGTTAGATTACTCATGGGCATAACAAAAATGGTATCAGAGCTCAGGTCCACAATCTGACCAGATCCAAATACCTCAAATTTGGAGTTTTAATTGTAGAGCTCGTCGATACGAGTTCAACGGTATCTTACGCGTTGAAATCGAAGCTAAAACGAGGCCGTAGCAACCGTTTAAAGCTTTTGTTTTTATGTTTTTTGCCAAACGCGGCCTTAACTCTGAAATTCAGAATTTTTGCAGAGAAGATGAACAGTAGCTGAGTCGACTCGGTGACTCAGTAAACCAACTCGACCCATTTTACTCAGACCAACCCATTTTTTTTTTCAGCCCAGTTGCAGAGGCCCAGCCCAACACCAGAAAGCCTAGTCAAGACTTGACTTGGCCCAGTCCAGAAGCCACAAGCCCCAGCCCAAGTCCATTGGTCAAGCCCAGAGTTGACCAGCCCAGTTCACTTCATTAAGCCCAGCTCATTTAAAATAGTCCAGCCCGTGGTCGATTGGATCAACTCGATCCAGATCCGACCCGACCCGCATTTGGACCTGCTGACCGGACTTTGACCGGCATTGACCGCTGACCGGCATTGACCGGCATTAACCATTGACCAGATTCATTTTTTGCTATTTTCGGTCCGATTTTGGCCCTTTTTTTGCCAGTTCAAACTGGTTCCCACCATTTTCAGCCGTTCCGGACACAACTGTAGTCTCCGTTTCTGGTAATTTTGCTCCTAAGTTGCTGTTCTACCTTAGTGAAGCCTTTGGAGAAATTTTCTAAAAGCGGGAAATTGTTAGTATGGCAGAAGAAAGACATAATACAGATACCACCACACCGAGCAGCTCCACAACGAGCAGCTCATCGCGAAGGAATACGGCATCCAACGCGAAGTTTGAGGTGGAAAAGTTTGATGGTACGAACAACTTTGGCATGTGGCAGTGCGAAGTGAGGGATGTATTGTTCCAGCAAGACTTGGAGATTACCCTGGAGGAGAAGAAGCCTGAGGATATGACGGATGCAGACTGGGAAAAGGTGAATCGCTAGGCCTGCAGCACAATCCGACTTTGCCTCATGAAGGACCAGAAGTACTTCGTGATGAAGGAGGCAAATGCGAAGGTACTCTGGAAAAAATTGGAGGACAAGTACATGATGAAGAGCATAGAGAGTCGCCTCTACTTGAAAAAAAGGCTCTTCAGGTTCCAGTTTCGTGAAGGTATATCTATGGCCGAACATTTAAATAATTATAATAAAATGTTAGCTGATTTGCAAAACTTGGATGTCGAAATTCAAGATGAAGATAAAGCTCTGCTTTTGTTAAATTCTTTGCCCGACACATATGAACACTTAATTACCACACTGTTGTACGGGAAAGAAAAGATTAAATTTGACGAAGTATCTAGTGTACTTCAGAACAATGAGTGTCGCAGGATAGACAAGCAGATACACAGAGATACTTCCGGCGGAGCCTTTGCAGCTAGAGGCAGATCAGAAACGAAACAGCTTGCAAGCAAGGGGAATAGAAGAAATTCTCGACCAAGGCCTCATAGCAGATCTCGTGGTCCATCAGACAGACGAAGACCTGCCAAAGATGAGTGTTCCTACTGTCGCAACAAGGGACACTGGAAGAAGGATTGCCCACAGTTAAAAGGGCAGCAGAAGGATAAACCCTCCACAGCCAACACAGCTAGTGATGAAGAGGATTTTGCTTTCACCGGATCTTCACTCATGTCCCAATATGACAAGTGGATCTTAGATTCCGGATGCACCTATCACATGTGTCCCAACCGGGAATGGTTTGCTGAATTCACAGAGATTGACGGTGGATCAGTACTTATGGGCAACGACTTTGCCTGTAAGACGAAGGGGATAGGCACCATCCATTTGAAATTGCATGATGGAACTATCAAGCCATTGACAGAAGTTCGGTATGTACCGGACTTGCGGAAGAACCTCATCTCACTCGGAGCCCTGGACTCGAAAGGGTTCAGAATCAGCATTGAAGCCGGAGTTCTCAAGGTGGTAATGGGAGCTCTAGTGGTCATGAAGGGAATGAAGCATGGCAACCTGTACTTCCTACAAGGGAGTACCATTGGAGGTGGAGCTTCCACAGTTTGTGAGAAGCTAGACGAGACTGATGCGGACATGACCAGACTTTGGCACATGCGTCTGGGTCATCCCGGGGAGAAGTCCATGCAGATTCTAGCAAAGCAGGGTTTACTCAAAGGTGCCAAGACTTGCAAGTTATCTTTTTGCGAGCATTGTGTTATGGGAAAACAAACCAGGATCAAGTTCGGCACTGCAATTCATCGAACGAAGGGAATTCTTGATTATGTGCATACCGACGTTTGGGGACCATCCCGAACAGCATCGATTGGCGGTAGACACTGGTTTGTTACTTTTGTTGATGATTACTCTCGTCGTGTGTGGGTGTACACGATGAAACGCAAAAATGAAGTATTGGAGATCTTCCAAAATTGGAAGAAATTGATGGAAACCCAAACTGGCAGAAAGATTAAGCGGCTCAGATCAGACAACGGAGGAGAATACACAGAGGATCCATTCTTTGACTTATGCCGAAAAGAAGGTATTGTCAGACATTTCACCGTGCGGAAGACACCGCAGCAGAATGGGGTGGCAGAACGAATGAACCGGACTTTGGTGGATAAGGTCCGGTGTATGCTTCTGAGTGCTGGACTTGGGAAACATTTTTGGGCTGAAGCTTTGGTTTATGCTAGCCACTTGATCAACCGATTGCCCGCAGCTGCAAATGGCAGAAAAACACCAATGGAAATGTGGAAAGGTACTCCTGCTACTGATTATGATTCTTTTCATATCTTTGGTTGTCCTGCCTATTATCATGTTCAGGAAGACAAGCTCGACCCTAGAGCCAAGAAAGCAAATTTCTTGGGCTTTAGTACAGGCGTGAAGGGGTACAGACTCTGGTGCATTAAGTCAAAGAAAATCATTGTTAGTAGAGATGTAAAGTTCAACGAGTTTGAAATGCTTCATCCACAGAAGCATGAAGGCTCCAGTGAAAGCAGCAGCAGTAGCAGCGAATCAGCCAGGAATTCGCAGAAGGTGGAGCTTGAGGCTCCAATATATGAAGATGATTCAGCCGTAAATGAGGAGGAGGAGGATAATCAACATACCGATAATGCTAGCCCAACCACTGCACCTCCACTACAGCTTGAATCTATTGCAGTCAACAGACCAAGGAGACAGCTAGTTAAACCAGCTCGTCTACAAGATTACGTCACATATGCACTACCAACAGTTGGGGATGAAATCCCCACCACTTACAAAGCAGCTGCACAGTCCACTGAATGGGCTGACTGGAAGATAGCTATGGATGAGGAGATGCAGTCTCTTCACAAGAATCAGACTTGGGAGCTTGTGTCGCTTCCAAAGAAACAAAAGGTAATTGGCTGTAAGTGGGTGTTCACCAAGAAGGAGGATCCAACTAGCAGAGATGGAGTACGCTACAAAGCTAGACTGGTAGCCAAGGGCTATGCTCAGACGGAGGGAATCGACTACAATGAAGTGTTCTCTCCGGTCGTCAAACACTCTTCGATTCGCATTTTGCTAGCTTTGGTGGCCCAGTTTAACCTCGAGTTGGCACAACTTGATGTGAAGACAGCATTTCTCCATGGTGACCTGGAAGAGGATATTTATATGTCTCAACCAGATGGGTTCAAAGAATTTGGTAAGGAAAAACTAGTCTGTAGTCTGAAGAAGTCTTTGTATGGATTGAAGCAATCCCCCCGACAGTGGTACAAGCGGTTCGATAGCTTCATGTTAGATCTGAATTATACGCGTAGTCAGTTCGATCACTGCGTATAGTTCAGAACCCTTGCAGATGGTTCCTTCATCTATTTGCTCTTATATGTCGATGACATGTTAGTGGCATCTAAGAGCAAGGTGGAGATAGATCGTTTGAAGGCTAAGTTGAGCCAAGAATTCGAGATGAAGGACCTGGGAGAAGCACGAAAAATTCTGGGCATGGAGATTACCAGAGACAAGGCGAAGGGCACAGTTCACCTGACTCAAAAGCAATACCTGAGGCGAGTTCTGCAGCGTTTCGGCTTGGACAAGAACTCGAAACCAGTTAGCACTCCGTTGGCCCCGCACTTCAAGCTCAGTGCAGCGCAGTCTCCCAGCAGTGATTCAGATAAGGATTACATGGCAAAATTCCCTTATGCAAATTTGGTTGGTAGCCTAATGTATGCAATGGTGTGCACGAGACCTGATATCTCCCAGGCCGTTAGCATGGTGAGCAGATACATGCACAATCCAGGAAAGGCACATTGGCATGCGGCCAGATGGATTCTACGGTACATTCAGGGGACCGTGGACCATGGTCTGAAGTTCAAGAGAAGTGATTCAGTCGATCATCTGGTAGTCGGTTATGTTGATTCCGATTATGCAGGTGATCTCGACAAACGTCGTTCCACTACTGGTTATGTGTTCACTATGGCAGGAGGACCAGTAAGTTGGCGTTCTACATTGCAGTCCACGATTGCGCTATCCACTACGGAAGCTGAGTACATGGCTGTGACAGAAGCCATCAAAGAAGCCATTTGGTTACATGGATTGGTAGCAGACCTTGGCGTTGAGCAGGAACAAGTTACCGTCTATTGTGACAGTCAGAGCGCAATCCACTTGGCGAAGAATCAGGTGCATCACGTTCGCACTAAACATATTGATGTCCGTTTCCACTTTGTTCGCGAGATTTTGGAAGAAGGGGACATAGAACTTCAGAAAATTGGTACAACAGATAATCCAGCAGACATGTTAACGAAGATCGTTACTGGGATCAAGTTCCAACACTGTTTGGATTTGATCCACATCTCGCAGTATTGAACACCAAGGGTGTATAGCGTCTTAGGACGCCTTGGCAGGAAGTTGATTTGTGTAGGCGATGAGATTTTCGCCAATGTGGAGATTTGTTGGATTTTGGCTCAATCTGCAGCAGCTATTATTGACTCTCTCTCCAGTAGCCATTGTTGACTCTTTCCAGCAGCCATTATCTCTTAGCAGCCATTGTTGAGTTCAATCCACCTTTCGGTGGAAAAGATATGAGCCCATGTGATGGGCTCTTGTTTTTTCCTCTCTATGATTCCCCTCCTTCATGTATAAATAGAGGGAGCAACTGAATGATCAGATATAGAAAAGAGCATAAGAGTGAGGTGTAGTTTGCTTTCTAGTGTGAGCATTCTCTTTGTAATTCCATTCTCTTTGTAATTCCTCCTCAATATACAAAATCAACTGTCTCTGCCCGGGGATGTAGGCAAATTGCCGAACCTCGTAAATTATTGTGTTTGTGTGTGTTTGGTGTGTGTTAGATTACTCATGGGCATAACAAGGACCACAGCAGAAAAAATGACCAACAAGAAAGCAGGTCTACTTTGATTTGCATTTTAGTTTAACATATGTAGTTACGATTCAATTGGTGCTAAAGTAAAATATAGAAAAATAAATATTATGTTCTAACAAAAAACAGAACGCGATCAGTCAAAAGTTTCCACTTCTGCCCATTTGCATTGATCAAAATCTAACTTATAAACATGAAACATCCATGTACTGTATGGAATAATTAAAGGGCGTGTGTCCTCATCAGAAAGCTGTTCTTTCTCCAAACAAGCAACAATCACCCGATGATTCCACCAAGTAACATATACTAGAATGCAACTGTCAGTAAAAATCTCCAGCTTCAACCATTTTTGTTGATGGTGAAGGTTCAATATTCCTTATTTTTATGGGTTTATTACCACTCTTAAAATCCCACACTTCAATGAAAGTATTCCCTTTAACGCATAGAGCAAGTCATTGTAGCATATGATGTCGCAGTAACATTGATTATTTGTACCCTCAATTTCAGTCCACGAGCTATATCCATTATTGCAAAAGGCAAGCCTTGAAAAGATGCTACAACATGATAGCTTTGTTGATGAAATACTTCTGCAAATCTTCGGGATCATAATTGGACAATGAACGGAAGGTCTTCACCGATGGAAGTTCAAATTTTGATCGCAAAAAGTGATTGAAGAGAAACATATTTGTTTCCTTGTGGAAAACCAACAACTACCCGTGAGAGGACCCAACATACCAAGCTCCATGCCTTCCATGTTCTTCATCTTGTAAACTTTTTTCTCTGCAAGATTCAAGAAGCAATAACTAGTTGGACGGCCACAGGAAACATGAGCCACGGTGTTCGAGGGAATTTGTAATAAGGTGAAGAAGAGACAAAGGATTCTGCAATTGAGCACCAAGAAGAACATGTGGCTTTGAAGCGAAGGATTACGATGAAGGAAAGCTTTGACAGAATCAGCTCTGAGTTCAGTTTCAAGCATAGACCAGTTTGGTTTTTTGGGACAGTAATGGCATGAGAATTTTTTTTCTTATTTTTGTGTAACAACGAGGGTTTAAGACGCTCCCTTTCTTGAAATCTTGGCTCGTTTTTCTTAGCCATTAATTACTACGGAATTATGTTCTGTTTTGAATGAGAAGATAGCACATGATTAATCTTTCGTGTTTGGGTTATTTCTAGGGGAAAATGAGAGATAATTTATTTATTTTTAATTTTTTATCACCAACCACATCCGATGAAATTTTTTAATGCATAAGTGTAAATTACACCAGGTGTAAATCAATCATCCATAAAAAAAGTAAGATGAACGGTTAACATAGACCTAACGCAAATGCATCACACAAAACTTACTCCGGTATTTGATTGTTTTATAGTTTGTAAGTGACTCAATCTGACAGCTACACTAGATGGGTGATGTGGCATATGATTCATGAGCTCTATTTTCCAATTTCATTATTGAATTAAAATATTTTGTGCAAATAAAACTGCATGGTAATTAAAATGATTTTATAAAATAAATTTGATTTACCCAAATCCTAAAATACTTTCCATTCTCAAAAAATGTGTTAGTATCTTAACACATGTGTAACGAGTATTGATCTACTCTTCTATCGAATTAAAAACCAACATCTCAACTATGTACGCATTGAAATGCTTTTCTGTGGTATCTGCTTCTTTTTTGAAATTTTGTTGGTTTTTTTCTTTCTCAATTATTGTGTCGATAGAAGCATACCCATTATTGACATCCAAAAATATCGTTTGCTAAAGCCCCATTTTTTTGTTACAGTTATATTTAAAGTTGATAAAATAAATAATGGAACAATGTCAGAACAAAAAGGAAAAAAGAGTTTCAAAAGAAAAAATTAAATGTTGGGATACTTCTCAAATCCCACATTAGATAAAAGTGTTATTGTAAGTAGTGATAGTCCCACATCGTCTATGTGTCAAAAAAATGTAAGCATTAGTTATTATAAATATAATCATAAAAAAAGGTAGTCTCTCACCCTTATACCTTAACCGAGAATAGTTGGTCAAATAAGAGTGTATCAACCAAACACCAATATAGCTATCTAAGGGTTAAGTGAACATTGGGTGTATTGGGTTATGAGATTGGGAAGAGCTTTCACACAATTTTGTCTGAAAAAATTGTGTATTGTGATGTAATGAATTTTAACATATTCTTTCATCCAAAAGTTGCAAAAACATTGGAATAATGATTGGTGGCTCGTGACGTAGGTAAGAGGTGGCGAACTACATTAAAAATTATTGCATTTATTTTCTCTTTATTTTTGTTATGATTGCGTAGTTGTTTTGGGTGTCATAATTTTCAACACAAAATAAGAATAGAAGAAGAAGAGAGCAGCATACCAGAATGATTATGTGTGTGTATTTTACAAGAATAGATTAAAAACTGGAAAAAAAATACGATTAGAGGCAAAAAAAAAAAAATTTAAAGGGGAGTGGGGAGAGTGAGTTAGTTTAGCATAAATACCAATAATAATTAAAAAAATGTGAAGTAATTGTTTGGTGATTTTGTTGATAATTTTTTTAATAACAAATTGATTTTATATTTATGTATTTGAATTTTGAAAATTTAATAGAGATGAAAATTTAATAAATTTTTTAATAATAAACGAGAGTTTTGGATTTATTAATAATATAGTTGTAACATGATTTTTATTAGTATGATTCTATGATCATGGAACTGTTGTAGGCAACACAATATTCTTCTTAATAACGCTATATATATATAATATAATTGTGCGCAAGTATTTCCCAGCATAATGTGTTTAGAACTTTAGATACATACTATTTAGAAAATTGTGGTAACTATGTGAACAATAATTGCCATCTGGTTAAAATATCATACGTTGGAAAAGCTTAATTACATCAAGATTTCTAAAATATTCCTAACACATTGCGTTTAAGTTTAATTTTGAATTTGAACAATCTAAACTCTAAACTTTTAATTTTATAGTAATCTATAGCTAAACAAACTTGTTTGCATAAGAAGAAATATCAAGTGATACTCCAAAAACTTTATAAACCGAAAGAACTTTGTCCAATACTACCACATAAGCTAGGAAAACGGCATAATTTATTACATCAACAGAAATTCTTTTAGGAATAAAATAATTTTAAAGAACAGAAATTCTAGAAAGTAATAATAAAACCAAGGTTAATTTGACATTAATCTTGAATATCAAATGTTACGAGGCAAACGTTGGGAGAACAAAGCTTAGTGTTGACGGAGGCGAC
Source organism: Bretschneidera sinensis (assembly GCA_023935145.1). Taxonomy (NCBI): domain Eukaryota; kingdom Viridiplantae; phylum Streptophyta; class Magnoliopsida; order Brassicales; family Akaniaceae; genus Bretschneidera; species Bretschneidera sinensis. The sequence continues at coordinate 144,065,970 of CM043699.1, read as the reverse complement.
GTCTACGTCTCATATTCTGCTCTACTCTCAGTTGAAGGTTCTTGTTCTTCTTCTTGTTTTCGATGATGGACAACTGGTTAAGAAGCATGACTGTCGAAGCAGAACCCTTGATGAGATTGTACCATGATTTGCATATGCTTTTGAGCGATATCAATGACTTCTCAGGTAATCTCGAGAGAATGCGACTAACTATTTCTTCAGGTAATTGGTAGATTTTTATGGTATATACTTAGTAAAAAAATCAAACTCTCCTTAATTTCTACTTCTATTTGATTGAGAGAAATTAAACAGAGAGTTGGATTAATTTTTAAGGATTCAGATGCTTGTTGTATTTATTTATAGACGGGTAGGTTGATCCTTTCTTCTCTTCCTACTAGGAAACCAAAAAAACAGAATTCTATTTGGACTAGGTTTTAGTATAGTGAGCTTGAGACTACATATTGTACAGTAAATATTTATCAAGAAAGTTACTATTTTATCTTCACATAATATGTGATACTTACATGAAATTGATTCCATGAAATCAACCCTTGAACATAAATTCAATATATGTCCGAATCATTTAAATTTTTTTTATCAAAAATATCATAAATAGTAAAACAACCTTAAAAGCTGCTGGAGCTTCTTTTTTCTTTTTTCTTTCCTCATGAGTATCCTCACTGGAGTAAAAATTAATTAATTGAAGAATATATAACAAGCATCAGCATCAGCAATAATCAGCAAATGACAGAACAAAATCAGAATGAATTCCCCTTCTCTAAAAGCCCTCATTTACATTACCCCTTTTTAATCCGGCGCTCTTGATGAAAAAAAGAAAAGAAAAGAAACAAGCCTATCCAAGTCACCAATACTGAAAGTTGAAAAAACAAAAAAAAAACGTTAACAACTTCATCAAATAATTACAACCCAAACCCAAAAAAAACGAAAAAAGAAAATTCCACGTAAGAATAAAAAAAACCAAATTAGTCCTACTCGAAACTCGGACGAGTTCATACTTGACCCGTCTCTCCCACCACCGGCTCGACCCCGAGCCCGACTCATAAACCCTGAGTCAAGCAATTTCTCCCAGTCAACTTCTTCTGCCTCCTCACTTTTCTCTTTCATCATCTCCAGCATTTCCGAGTCGACTCGTCCAACTTGGTCACCCTCAACATAGCTACCAAACACTCAACATCACCCGAGTCCAACAGAGCAGCCCGCCCGCCTTAGCCATAACAAGAGGCCAAGTTACACAATATGAAAAGTACCTGACCCGACTTTCGTGACAGACCCGAGTTTAACCAATTTAGTCCTGTTGCTTTGAACAATAATTGCCAAGGGTCATGATTCTTCTCCTTCAAGCGTTGGGTAATTCACTTTGATTTGGATCCCTTTCATCTTAATTTTTTTCATTGAAGATGCTTTTATTAAAGCAATAATCGAGGAAAAAGAAAAGCAGCAAAAAAAATTGGGGAGAAAAAAAACAGAAGATAAATGTAATTGCTTTTTTTATTGAGTTATTAATTATGCGTTTGTGAAAAATATATTTTTATTTTGATTTTTCTTAACATTTTTCTCAATAATTTGGATTACATTCTTCACATGCATAGTTTGTAAAAACATTTCTTCATTTTCATCTTTTTAACATGATTTAGAAAATATTTTTTTTTGTTTTTACTTTTTTTTTGTTTTTATCTTTTTCAATATTATGTTAAAATTATAAAACATAAAAAAAAATTGTTTTTCAAATTATGTTAACTTTTTCTCTCCATAATTTTTAATATTATATTAAAAAAATCAAAGAAATATTGTTTTTCACAACACGCACCCTACATGTTTAGTTTTAATCTCACTAAATTGATAAACAGTTCAACGCCATAAAAAGAATATCAACGTGTGTGTTGAGACACTATATTAATTAAGCTCTTACTATAAAACAATTTTTCATAGCAACCATATATAACAGTTAATCTAAAGATGAAGTCTATCTTAAAATGGCAACAAAACGAGTTTGAAGCAAAAAGTGTTATTTTCGTCTCCATCTCTATCTGCAAAAGTACTCTTCGTGATTTTATTTTGCCATTCGTTCCCATCACTGTCGAAGATTTTTGAAAATCTCAATCTTTATTCCCATCCCCGTTGAGAATTTCCAAAAATCTCAATCTTTATTCTCATACTCATCCCTGTCCCTGTCTCTTTTCTATTTTCAAAGCCCAAATCGATAATGAGATAAGAAAAAAAAAATTGTCATTTAGATTTTCGGTACCTACAAGTATAAATAAGAAAGTGGTGCAACCGTAACTGAGCAAATGAGCAATAAAACCAAATTTCTACTTTAAATATCTATTTATATAGCTAAGAGGTAATTATCAAGTTTATCTAATATATTTATATAAAATATAAAACCCAATGTAATAAGAGATGGAGACCGAGATTTTGCAGGGTGAAGACTGCCCCCTTCGTCCTAGTCCATGTTCAAACCGAAGTTTTTAAAAAAACTTCACCCCCATTCTCGTGGGGATAAAATCTCCTTCTCACCCATCCCCGACATGTCGAAGAATTTCAAAATTTCGCCGAAACTGAATACTTTTATCATCCCTAAGTCTATCGTGTCTTGAGAAAAAAAATTGACAATTTACTTTACCTATACATTTTATGGTGAAACATATATTTTTTTGTGGTAAAATAAAAATATTGGTGATAAAAACAAAAAAAAATTTACCACTAAAACTATGCATTTAATGATAAAAAATATAATTTATTGTCAAAAATATATTTTAACCGCGTAATTAATTTTTTTTCTTCAAAAGCAATGGAGTAGTAACCCTAATCTAAAACATTACTCCCGTATAAGTGAACCCATATTTCTTAAATTTATTTAGTCTCATGTTCCAAACACCACCCACCTCACCTATTTTATTTATATTACAATCCATAGGCTCTTTGATTAAATTTCTTTTGGTGTCTTGTACCGGATGCAAAACTCATTTTTACACTGAAGTGGAAATTTCATTAGTAAAATCCATACATACTTAATTAATTAACGTTATCAATAAAGTTTTAAAAAATTATCAATTAAGTTTTCACACCGATATAAAAGTAAATTTTACACCCGGTGCATATAAAAATCCCTCTTCAAAACAGAACACAATGTCTGCTAATTAAGTTCCATAGTAATGGCTAAAGAAACGAGCCACGATTTAAAAAAAGGGAGACTCTCAATCAATCTTAATTTGTTACACAAAAAGAAGAAGAATAATCTCCATTATTGCCACAAACAACCAAACTGGTCTACGTTTGAAACTGAACTCCGAGAGCTGATTCTATCAAAGCTTTCCTTCATCGATAACCTCCACTTCAAAGCCACATGTTCTTCTTGGCCCTCCATTGAAAAATCCTTTCTTGGGTTAATGACAAAAGTGTTGGCTTGCCTGTAATTAAACTCCCCTGCCCATGTTCTTCATCTTGCAAACTCCTTGAATTTCTCTGCAAAATTAAAGTAAGGTCTACGCTTGAAACTGAACTCCGAGAGCTGATTCCATCAAAGCTTTCCTTCATCGATATCCTCCACTTCAAACCATTGAAAATTCCTTTCTTGGGTTAATGACAAAAGTGTTGGCTTGCTTGTAATTAAACTCCCCTGCCCATGTTCTTCATCTTGCAAACTCTTTTAATTTCTCTGCAAAAGTTGAAGGGAATTAGCTGTAAGGTGAACAAGAGATGAAGGATTTTGCAATGGACACCAAGAAAAACATGTAGGTTTGAAGTGGGGGTATCGAAGAAGGAAAGTTTTGATAGAATCAGCTCTAGGAGATCAGTTTCAAGCGCAGACAAGTTTGGTTGTTTGAGGCAGTAAAGGCTTGATGAGATTTTTCTTCTTCTTTTTCTGTAACAAAGAATGATTTGTAGTCTCCTTTTCTTTCAGCTGTGATTCTTTTCCTTAGCCGCCATTACTATGGAACTTGGCATTGGCATCAGTCACATTATGTAACTTGCGTTCTGTTCGAGTGAGATACGATACTTGTATTTAATGTATTCATCTTATCATAAGACTTTTTTTTTTTGTTTTTTTTAATGTATTCATCTTATCATAAGACTTTTTGTTGTTTTATTTTTTAATTGTATTCATATTGTTTTTTGTTTTGATATAAAATTCCACTTTCACTAAATAATAGTATTCATGGTTACATAAGACTTTTTTATTTTTTATTTACATTCACCTTATCCTTTGTTTGGATATCAAATTTCACTTTAACTGGATAATAATATTCATGTTCCCATAAGATTTTTTTTATTTTCTTTTTAGATTGCATTCAGCTTTGTCTTTTGTTTTGATATAAATTGCTTTTTCAATAGTTAGTGGAATGATATTTATGGTCTCATATGTCTTTTTGTTGTTTTATTTTTAATTGTATTCAACCTATCTTTTGTTTTGATATAAAATTATGTTTTCACTTGTAAAATAATATTTATGGTCTCATAAGACTTTTTGTTGTTTTCCTTCTTAATTATGTTAATCTTATCATTTGTTTTGATACAAAATTTGACTTTCACTGGTAGAATAATATTCATGATCTCATAAAACTTTAAAAAAAAAAAATTATATTCACCTTATCTTTTATTCTAATATAAAAATTTGCTTTCAACTGCTAGTGCAATAATATTTATGGTCATATATGTCTTTTTGTTGTTTTTTTTTAACTGTATTCATCTCATTCTTTATTTTGATACAAAATTTCGCTTTTACTTATAGAATAATATTTATGTTCCTATAAGATTTTTTGTTGTTTTCTTTTTTAATTGCATTCACTTTTATCCTTTGTTTGGATATCAAACTCTACTTTCATTAGTAGAATAATATTAGTGATCTCATAAGATTTTTTTTTTCTTTTAAATTTTATTCATTGTTGTCTTTTGTTTGATATAAAATTGTGTTCAATAACAAGTGGAACAATATTCATGATCCAATAAATATTTTTATTGTTTTATTTTTTAATTGTATTCATCGTATCTTTTATTTTTATTAAAATATCCACATGCAAGTTATCTCATAGTTTTCTTGGCTCTCCGTTGAAAATTTCTTTCTTGGGTTAATGACAAAAGTGTTGACTTTGCTTGTAATTAAACTACCCTGTCCATGTCCTTCATCTTGCAAACTCTTTTAATTTCTCTGCAAAATTAAAGCAAGCAACAAACAAAAGTTCAAGGGAATTAGCTGTAAGGTGAACAAGAGATGAAAGATTTTGCAATGGACACCAAGAAAAACTTGTAGGTTTGAAGCGGAGGTATCGAAGAAGAAAAGCTTTGATAGAATCAGCTCTAGGAGATCAGTTTCAAGCGCAGAGAAGTTTGGTTGTTTGAGGCAGTAATGGCTTGATGAGATTTTTCTTCTTCTTTTTCTGTAACAAAGAATGATTTATAGTCTCCTTTTCTTTCAACTGTGACTCTTTTCCTTAGCCATTACTATGGAACTTGGCATCGGCTTTGGCATCAGTCACATTATGTAACTTGCGTTCTGTTGAGTGAGAGAAGATAGTCGAATAATATTTGTGATCCATAAGACTATTTGTATTTTAATTGCATTCACTTTATTATTTATTTTGATATAAACTTCCGTTTTCATACAACAGTAGAATAATATTCATAGTTCAATATTTAAAAAATATCCATGATCCAATAAGATTTTTTATTTTGTTTTCTTTTTTAAATGTATTCACTTTATTCTTTGTTTTAATTTAAAATTTCACTTTCAATAGCTAGTAGAATAATGTTTATGGTCCCATAAGTTTTTTTTATTGTTTAATTTTTTTAAATTGTATTCACCTTATCATTTGTTTTGATATAAAATTTCGTTTTCACTTGAAGATTCATGGTCCCAGAAGACTTTTTGTTGTTTTCTTTTTTAATTGTATTCGTCTTATCTTTTGTTTCGATATAAAATTTCGCTTTCACTTGAAGATTCATGATCCCATAAGACTTTTTATTGTTTTCTTTTTTAATTGTATTCACCTCATCCTTTGTTTTAACAACAAATTTCGCTTTTATCCGTAGATTTAAGGTCCCATAAGATTTTTTTTTGTTTTCTTTTTTAATTGTATTCAACTTATCATTTGTTTTGACATGAAATTTCATTTTCACTGGTCGAATTATATTATTGGTCTCATAAGACTTTTTTTCTTTTTAAATGTATTCACCTTATCCATTGTTTTAAACTTTTAATATAAAATTTCACTTTCGATAGCTAGTAGAATAATGTTCATGGTCCTATAAGTCTTTTTATTGTTTTAATTTTTAATTGTATTCACCTTATCCTTTGTTTTGATATAAAATTTTGTTTTCACTTTTAGATTCATGGTCCTATAAGACCTTTTGTTGTTTTCTTTTTTAATTGTATTCGCCTTATCCTTTGTTTGGATATCAAATTTCGCTTTCATTGGTAGAATAATATTCATATTCCCACAAGATTTTTTCTTGTTTTCTTTCTGAATTGTATTCACCTTTGTATTTTTTTTTTGATATAAAATTCCCTTTTCAATAGCAAATGGAATAATATTTTTGATCCAATAAGTTTTTTTGTTGTTTTATTTTTAATTGTATTCACCTTATCCTTTGGTTTGATATAAAATTCCGCTTTCATTTGTAGAATAAGGTGTATGGTCCCATAAGATTTTTTGTTGTTTTTTTAAATTGTATTCGTTTGTTAGATCCATAGAACGTTTGCCCCACTTTGTTCTAAACTTACACTACCAAGTTAGGCTTTTTTAATTGTATTCACCTTACTCTTTGTTTTAATATAAATTTCGTTTTTACTAGTAGAATAAAATTTATGGCCCCATAAGACTTTTTTTTTTTGTTTTTTTAATGTATTCATCTTAACCTTTGTTTTAATATAAAATTTATCTTACAATAACTAGTAGAATAATATTCGTGATCCCATAAGACTTTTTGTTGTTTTATTTTCTAATTGTATTCAAATTGTTTTTTGTTTTGATAAAAAAAAAATTGCTTTCACTAAATAATAATATTCATGGTTACATAAGAATATTTTTAATTTTAATTTATATTCACCTTGTCCTTTGTTTGGATATCAAATTTCGCTTTCACTAGATAATAATATTTATGTTTTCATAAGATATATTTTTTTTTATTTTCATTTTAGATTACATTCACGTGTCTTTTGTTTTGATATAAATTGTGTTTTCAATAGCCAATGGAATGATATTTATGGTCTTATAAGTATTTTTTATTTTTATTTGTATTCAACTTATCATTTGTTTTGATATAAAATTTTGCTTTCACTTGTAAAATATTATTTATGATCCTATAAGACTTTTTGTTGTTTTCCCATAAAACTTTTTTTTAATTTTATTCACCTTATCTTTTGTTTTAATATAAAAAATTTGCTTTCAATTGCTAGTGGAATACTACTCATGGTCTCATATGTCTTTTTGTTGTTTTATTTTTTTTAACTAATTCACCTCATTCTTTGTTTTGATATAAAATTTCGCTTTTACTTGTAGAATAATATTTATGGTCTTATAAGAATTTTTTTTGTTTTCTTTTTTAATTGAATTCACCTTATCTTTTGTTTTGTTATAAAATTTTGCTTTCACTAGTAGAATATATAATATTTATGGTCCCATAAGAATATTTTTTGTTTTCTTTTGAAATCCTATTCAATTTATCCTTTGTTTTAATATAAAATCCCGCTTTCAATAACTAGTAGAATAATATTTAAGGTCCCACAAGTCGTTTTTTGTTTTATTTTTTTATTTGATTCACATTGTCCCCTGTTTTAATATAAAAATTCATGTTCACTTGTAGATCAATTGTCCCATAAGATTTTTTGTTGTCTTCTTTATCAAGTAAAACATACGATGGGTTTGATGGGTCTGATACTATAATTGTCTAATATTGACTAGCTGGTGTGGGTCATAATTGATTATTAGGCCCATAGAAAGTAGGCCAATGGATCGCTAATTAAAGGCATGACTAGGTCCCCCTTCGGGCCCTTTCGATTCCAACACTTAACAATTTTCTATATTCCCACATCTTCTCTCATAAAAAAAAAGCTAGCATTCCAAAGAATTAAGAAAGGGGAAGTACCGAGCCATACAAGAGGATTCAGTAGTGCAATTCCGTTGTGCCTTATAGATGGATCCCAAACAAAAAACGTTCTTAATTTTTTATCAAATTATATTTGGGTATTCTATATTCTTCTATGATGATCCTTGTGGATTTGTATGAACTCTTTGTAGAAATTCTATCTTTGTAGAAATTCTATCATTATCTTGATATAATTTTTATTTTATTAGAAATAATATTTATCATCCCATAAGACTTTTTGTTTTTTTTGCCTTTTTAATTGTTTCACCTTGTGATTTGTTTTGATATAATTTCACTGGTAAAATATTATTCATGGCCGCACTATTAGTTTTTTTTTGTAAAATAATATACATAGTAAAATTTTGCATTTTGTTTTGATATAAAGTTTTATTTTTACTGTAAAAATATTCATGATCCCATAATACTGTCTCTAACATTCATGGTTCGTATTCCAAAGGACAGCATATTCAGCAATATTTGCTTGTAGGAGTATAATATACTTCATGGCCCCTTTGAACGGGGGCAGAGTTAGCGGGACCAAGGGAGCTTTACCCTCCCAAAATGATTAAAGAAAATTAAATGTATTATACATGTAGATATGACAAATTATGAAAGGAAATCCTTATTTTTTTTATTTTTAGTTGTTAGAATTTTGGCTCAATTCTAACAAAAAAGACTTCTAATTAGAATAGCAATAATTTCATATTAAATTGTTGATTGTACAAATAGTTGTAGTCTATTATAATGTTGTTGTTCTTTTTCTAATAATTCCATATATATTGTAAACTAGAGAGATTTACTACTAGAGCTATTATGAAATCTTTGGGTGTATTGGGTTGTTAAATAAAGAAGGTACTTACAACTAGAGCTAATTTAAGAGTTTTTGTTGTATTATGACTTTGTGGTGAGAGTTTGATAACTTTGCTTTTTCTAAAGTTGTAGTTGAAAATTAATTAAATAGTGGAGTTGTTGCTGGATGTTAGCAAAGAGGTTGTCAAACCACATTAATTATTGGTGTTCTTAATCTTTGTTTGTTTTGCCTATTTAATTGTTGTGGTTGTGTTTTTTGTCTAAATTTTGAGTAGGTGGATTTTAGAGGAAAAATCCTAATATTAACCTCTCAAAAGTTTTATGAAAATATAAATAATATCCAAAAATCCTTATAAATATGTAAATTTGGAATTTAAGTTAAATTTGGCTTAAATCAGGGTACCAAACAATGTCATTATTGAAGTTTTGAGCGATGTTTCGGGTAGGTTTAAATAAGCTTAAATCTTTTTCAAGACAAAAATTATCTTTATCAAATTTAAGTAAACTAATTTAAGCTTGTTAAAATTTCACCCTAAACATATCAGAGAAATTGCATATTACGTTTCAACTAATTACTTTATTAAAAAAATAAAAAAGGAACTACTTCTACAACTAGACAGAACTGAACTTTCTTAATTTTACACGAGTACTTTGGTAACTTGATAACATCACATAAATCACATTCGTAAAATGATTTGACACTCTTTTCTTTTAAGTCGAAGAAGCCAATATCATGACCTCCATACAGATAATCATCAGTGAAATAAACAGAATTGCCTTCAAATTCTGGAAACTCTCGAGCTGACAGTGACATCGAGTGATTTCCACCCAAAAACAGAACATCATCATCAGTCAAAGTTTCCACTTCTTCCCATTTGCAGTGATCAAAATCCAACTTATAAACGTGAAACATCAATGTCCTGTATGGACAAATCAAAGGGTGTGTGTCCTCATCACTACGAAGCTCTGCTTCAGCAAGAGGTTTGCCTTCTTCATTAACAAAATTTCCAATGAACCTCACAACAAGCAACAAATCACCTGAGGATTCCACCAAGTAACATCTTATAGAATGCAATTCTCTATAAAAATCTTTAGCTTTAACCATTTTTGCTGATGGTGAAGGCTCAATGCTCCTTCTTTTTATGGGGCTGCTAGCAATCTCAAAATCCCACACTTCAACGACACCATTCTCTGTTAACGCATACAGCAAGTCATTGTGGCAAACGATGTCGATGAAGAATTGGTTATTTATACCGTCAAGTTCAGTCCATGAGCTATCTCCATTCTGGCAGAAGGCAATCCTTGAGAAGATGCCATAAATCACAACGACAATGAAGCTATTGCAACGGGATGGATTTGACAATAAAATAGCTTTTTGGATGAAATTTCTCTGCAACTCATTCACAAAGTACTGATTATTATTGGACAAGGAACACAATTCCTTCACCAATGGAAGTTCAGTTTGAGCTCCTCTGAAAGGATCAATGACAAAAGTGTTGGCTTCCTTGTCCAAAATCACCAGCCACCCATGAGAGGACCCAACACACCAAGCATCATCACCAAGCTCAATGCCCGTGTTCTTCATCTTGTGAACTTTTTTCTCTGCAAGATTAAAGAAGAAACAAGTAGTTGGACTATCTTATTGGTCACGAGGAACCATTAGCCACGGTGTTCGAAGGAATTGGCTATAAGGTGAAGACGAGATGTAGGATTTGGCAATTGAGCGCCAAGAAGAACATGTGGCTTTGAAGTGGAGGATATCAATGAAGGAAAGCTTTGATAGAATAAGCTCTAAGAGTTCAGTTTCAAACGTAGACCAGTTTGGTTGTTTAGGGCAGTAATGGGTTGAGATTCTTTTTTTTTTAATTTTTGTGTAAGAATGATGGACTGATTCACTTGGACTCCCGATTACAATGGAACTTGCTGGTACTGACATTGTGTTATCTTTTGTCTGAGAAAACAGAGCAAAACAGAGAGTACCCTTTTATTGTGTATTGTGTATTGTGTATTGTTCTCCTCTCTCGGTCGAGATTTTGGTTCTATCAATTTTAAAAAAAACTTTACGATCTAAGTTCAATTTAATCATCTCCATTTTTAGAATCCAATAAAGTGGATATGGAATATTGTGTTAGCCTATTTATTGTGTATTGTCCTCTCCCCTTGAATTATTTTTGACATTGCTTTTCATAGGTGGCACGTCTTAAAGTGGAAAATAACTATGGTCGAAGAAAATTTCATTGATAGATTTAAGAAAGAACCTCTCCTTAAAAAAAAAAAAAAAAAAAAAGGTGGACTAAAATTCTTATAAATCTATTGTTTTTTAATTTAAACTTTTACTAAAAGTATTATATATATATATATATATATATATATATATATATATATATATATATATATATATATATATAGAGTAAAAAAAGTAAAGATGTTTTTATTCTTGTCGAGTTTGTGAGATTGTTCAAAATAAATAAAAAAAAATTATATAGTACTTCTTAAAAGAATTTCTTTATTCTTTCTTAGGACCTTTCTTGTCACTATAACTTTAATTTACCTTCATTGCCGCTAATTCGCTATCAACAATGACAAGGTAATTAAGTATGACCTAAAAATCTTTTTATTTCTTCACTTTTTCATTCAACAAAATAAAAGTGTAGAATTCTGAATTTCATATCAATGGCATATCCATAGTATATAAATTATAGGTTTCAGTTCATAGCTGAATTGTGATATGAAAAAGTACACTTTAAATGAAAGTTTTTTCAGTCATATAGAATTATATGTAACAATCTTTAATTCTCTTGTTTATTTTTAATGCTCTACACCACATGGGGGTGTATTGTTTGGTGGTGTTAGAGGTTAATCATAGCTCAATTCATGACATAAACTTTTTCAACTCTAATCTAGCTTAATTTATGATGGGTTATATAATCTCAACTTTAACTCAATTCACGAAAACTCCGGTTAGGTTTGGATTAAGTTGAGGTTGGCTTATGAAATTAAAATAGACTTATATAGGTTAGGTTGAATTAAGTCGAATTTGATTCTTGAAACTATTTTTCATATCAGATGTTGAATATTACAAAAAGAATTTTAAGCATAAAATTAAATTAATCAAATTTTAATGTCTCTTGAAAATTCAAATTTCAAAAATATAAATATTCTGAATAAATTCAATCACTATCTAATAATAATGATTACATGATTAAATTTATGTTCATGGATTACGGATTAGGCTAGATTTGCGAAAATCTAACCTAACCTAGCTTAGATTTTATTCGGGTTGGAATTTTTCAACTCAATCTTAAGTTATCCAAAGTTCAGATTGAGTTTGGATTGGGTCAGACTAGCTTGCTCAAATTACACCCTTAACACTACGTATTGGGTTGAAGCTTATATATAGTGTGGGAAAATTATTTTATTGATCAAACTTATATATTTGTAGTACAGGAACAGTAATGACAAATAATTGTTGATATAAATCATAGGTAATTGTATTATTCTTACAAATATATAAGAAAAATTATTTATATTTTTTTGTTGGGTTTATTGCATTGCAAATCTTTGAACTATGGACACATAGCATTTAACTCCCTGGACTATTAATTTGGCACAAGGGATCATTGAACTATGAATTATTAGTAATCAACTCCTTAAATCCATTTTTCCAGCGAGAAACTTAACCAAGTGAGGAACTCAAAGGAGAATTCCACTGGCTCAATGATTTGCCTAAGTCCAATATTTGGAGCAAACATTCACCATGTCGTAATAATCAAATGAAAGAATCATCTCTTGTTGTATTTCCGTTAAGTTTTCGTCAAACAATGGATTTAAAGAGTTAAACTAATTCATAGTTCAAAGACCTTATGTGCCAAATTAAAAGTTCGGGGAGTTAAATGCTACATATTCATAATTCAAAGATACAATAAACCATTTTCTATTCAAATAGTTACACGGTTAATTAAACTTACATGTCCAATTAGAAGAACAAATATTTAGCACAATGGTAATAACAATAATCATGGTCCAACAAAGTAGATAAATTATATGTGGTTGAATATTTATGTTTAAAAAGTTTATGATGGACATATATACGTGTAATTATAATGTTGTTTAAGAGATAATTTAAGTACAATTTAAATCATCAAAACTTACATTTATCGTTGATGGTGATAACAAGTAATGAATATTTACTTCAATTTGAAGGAAACAAATATTCACACGTGAGAATTCACCAAACTAATACATATAAATTTTCATAATATTTGTATATGCATCATGAAAAGTCTACCTCGCTTGTCCAATTGTTAACTTAGCATTCTTCAATAATGGTATGGGTATCTTGTAATACCAGTATTTGTAACGTAAAGGTAAAAAAGTACTTTAATAATTACGACATAGAGTTAAAATAATATATATATATATATTTAAATGCGAAAGATTTAATTTTTATAAAACAATTCTAAAAAAAAATCTAGCGTCCAATAGGAAAAAAAAACGTGGCAACATGTGGCATCTGTTTCCAAAAGGAAAGTGTAATGCTGCATGTAAGGCAACATTACAAAAGCGTGACAAGCTTTGGAGATGCTGGGTACTAAGTGTTAAATTTTTGTGCATATATATATAGTTAAAACTTCAGTTTATTTTATTACTTACCAAATCCTGCTTGTTTTTTTTTTTTAACTACGATTCAAATTACTCTATTTCTTTAAACACTTGGGGACCAAAAGAAAGGTTGAAAGATTAAAATTTTGGAAGGGTTTATGGGAGAATTTTATAGAGAGTCACGGGAAGCTCTAAAAAACAGAAGGCAATAACATGAAGTTTATTTTTGAAATTTAGCATATATGAAATTTCCCAAAATTCAAAGTGAGAATTTTCAAAAGGTGTGAATTATGAAGAATTGAAGAATAAATTAGAAATTTAATATAAATATTATGTCAGGTGTTGACGATCAGTAACCAGGAGAAATTGCTGAGAGGAGCAGGAAAGGCAAATAGGTGATCCATGGGTAGGTCTAAGTGCTACGTGGTGAATTAGATTTACTTTTAAGTAATCATGATAAATATGAAATATCTAGTGATAATATTAGAATAAATTATTAGCTTATGCTTTGATGGTAGATGAAAAATTGATTGATAGGTATGATAGGAATAATGAATGTGTAGAAAATTATTATATAAGAAGTAATATTATTAGAATAATGAGTCGGTTTAATATTAAAAGTGATAAATGAAATTCTTGACGAGCTATGGTGGATGATTTGATATGATTTATGAGGAGAAGAATTTAGTGGAATTTTGCAAATAATAATTTGAGAATAATCATGATAGCTAGTTTAAATGTCTGAATACATGCTTGTTTTTATTTTATTATTCATATGGATATTCATATCATTATTCACATGCACATGCATGAAATAAAAGAATCAGGAGGGTAGCCGGTCTAAATGAAATAAAAGAACTGGGAAGGCAGCTGATCTAAATGAGAATAAAAGAACTGGGAAGGCAACCGGTCTAAATGAGAATGAAAGAACCGGGAAGGCAGCCAGTTTAAGATAAAAACATGTCGACATGTGGGAAGACATTCCCAATAACAATAGCATTTAACTTCGCATTGCATTTGCTTTTATTATTGATTGATATGTTAAAGTGCTATTTATGATTGTAAATCTATTGATAGAGGAATGAGTCTCATAGAGAGACAAATATGCTAAGGAAGAAATATGGAAACATGTCTGATGAGTAACTTAAGAAGAGATTGTGTAATAGGAGAATTATGAAATTGAGTAGTGATTACAGAATATTGTTATTGAATTATTTGAGGAAAAAGATGAATGAATATCAGAAGAATCTTTAGAAGTAATGAAATTATAAGATGTAACTGGGAGTATAAAATTGAATACTTCTAGTAAATTTAATTCACTGAGCTTGTGAAGCTCACTCCTCATTGTACAATGATTTCAGGTAGCAGATAGGACAGATAGTTTGGTGAGTTGAGGTTCAGACGAAATCATTTTCTATAAGCCACATACGTGTCCCCATCCTCAGACTAATGAGAAAATAAAATAAAAATTTATTTATAAATATTCATGCATATTATGTTGTATATAATGTTTAAAGATCAGAATGATGTATCTCCCCTGTTGAGGGTTGAGGATTGATGTAAACTTTTATGTTGGTATTATTGTTTATTGTTGCATGTGTGTGTCGTGCTGGGATTTTCAAAATGTGACAACATTGTCTCGGGGGTGGCCAACCTGGGATGGCTCGTTATAATTTTGGTATCAGAGTATTAGGTTTTATGATTCTGTAGACTACATAAGAACTTAAAGAAGTGGAAGATTTAAATAAACTATATTTTAATGCACAGTCTGAGGATGATATATAGACGTGCTAGAGCTAGAGGTAGAATTCAAAATCAGAGGGGACACGATAGACCCCCAGTATTTAGAAGAACTGAAGCAGAGGGGGAAGTTGAGTCTGTGGTTCCTGCGAGGGAACATATTGATAGTATAGTTGGTACTAATAAAGCTGGGAGAGAATTTGAGGTTAGGAAGGATGAATTAAAAGAAGCTTTTAATCATGCTATAGAAAGGATGACTGCAGCTGAAAAAAGGGCTGATAATCTGTATAGAAAATTAGAGGAAAAGGGTAGAGTAGAACCTGATATGATGAGATGAGAGGTTTATGAGGGAGAAAGTGTGTTTGCACATGAGATGCAAGGGGATTGTTTTGTGAGATTTCTCAAGTTTAAACTCCAGTCTTTTAGAGGATCTGTAAATCCTGTAGAAGCTGAACAGTGGATTAGACATGTCGAGAAATATTTTGAGGTCTTACCAGTGACAAATAGACAGAAGGTTGCTTTTGCTTCATTTATGCTGGAAGGTGAGGCTTCTCAATGGTGGGAGGATATTTTGCCCAGGGTAAACACGCAGGTAGAACAACCTTTAACTTGGAGTAAGTTTAAGGATGAGTTGGTTGCAAATTATTTTCCACATACATTTCGGGCACAACAAAAGATAGATTTTATTCATATAAGGCAGGGTAATTTATCGGTGGTTGAATATGATAGTTAATTCATAGCCCTGTCAAGGTTTCTACCTGAATTAGTGAATACAGAGGAAGGGAAGTGTAAGAGATTTTTAGGCGGATTACACTATGACATTTAGACTAAACTCTCTTATATAGGCATTGGATATTGTGCTATAGTAATGAATAAAGCATTACAAATTGAGAAAGATTTGATAGAGTTTAGAGGTAGGAGAGATTGACTGAAGAGGTCTAGATTTGAGGGACCTAGAAGTGGTAGCAGTATGGGTGTACAAAGCAGGAGACCACCTCAGAGGGGGCGTTCCTTGTCACAAGGAACTGTAGTGCAGAGTCAGAAGCAAGCAGGATCTGTTGCTTCTGTAGCCTAGAGTAATACCGGTAGGACCCCTAGATTTCGGAGACAGGCTATGAGAATTAAGAGTTATGTTAGAGGGCTAAGTATGCCACCAGGGAGAAGTGGTAATCTGATGTATGATCAAGAGTAAAGGGTTTGCTTTAGATGTAATCAGAAGGGGTATCTATCTCAGAATTTCCCTACGCAGATATGCTTTGTATGTGGTGAAGGAGGACATATTGTTGTAGATTATCCAGTGGGGAAATCTGCGGATGTAGGCGTTGAAAATATTGGGAGAAAACCGATGGAGAGAGGTGGTGGATTAAGGAGTGTGCAGGGCAGAGATCGAGGATCAGTAGCTGAGAGAGGACGTGGCAGCCAGTTTCAATCTAGAGACAACAAAGTCTATGCATTAATCCAACAGGATGCACAAGCCACTCCTGATGTTGTTAAGGGTATGATATCTATCCTTAGTAGGCCTATAGATTATTGATTGACATTGGTGCAATCAATTCTTTTGCATCTAGTATTTATATGAAATCTATTGATGCTAGTGCTATTCTTTTTATGCATGCGATTATTTTTGAGGTTCCTACTGAAGATAAGGTTATTATCAGGACAATTTTATCAAGGTTGTGTGATTAATATTGCTGATAGAGAATATGAAGTTGATTTATTACCTTTAGATATGACAGATTTTGATTTAATTTTGGAGATAAATTGGTTATTTGTATATCATGCTTGGGTAGATTGTTTTAGGAAAAATGTGGTGTTCAAGATACCCGGACATGAGGAGTTTAATTTTCAAGGAGAACGTAAGATACTTGTTAACTGTCTTATTTCTGCCTTAACTGCTAGTAAATGGTTGAAAAAGGGTTGTGAGGGGTATTTGGCATATGTGGTGGATTCTAGCAAGGAAAGTAGGAAGTTAGAAGAAATCTTGGTATTAAAAGATTTTTCTAACGTATTCCCTGAGGAGTTGTCTGGTTTGCCTCCCAACAGGGAGATTGAGTTTTCTATTGAAGTGATTCTAGGATCAGCACCCATATCTATAGCATCTTATAGAATGGCACCAGCTGAATTGAGAGAGTTGAAAGTTCAGCTTCAAGAGTTACTAGATAACTCTTGGGGAGCCCCTTTGTTGTTTGTCAAGAAGAATGATGGGACAATGAGATTATGTATTGATTACAGACAGTTGAATAAGATCACCATCAAGAATAAATATCCTTTGCCTAGGATTGATGATTTATTCGAGCAATTACAGGGAGCTAGGGTGTTTTCTAAGATAGACTTAAGATCAGGTTATCATCAATTGAGGATAAATGAGGGAGACATGCTTAAGACTGCTGGTGATCAGACATGCTTAGGACACATTATGGCCATCATGAGTTCCTGGTGATGCCATTTGGGTTGACTAATGCTCCTGAAACATTTATGGATCTAATGAATCAGGTGTTTAAACTATTCTTGGACAGATTTATGATTGTGTTTATTGATGATATTTTGGTATATTCTAATAATGAAGATGAGCATATGCAACATTTAGAGATAGTGTTGGCAATTCTGAGGAGAGAGAAATTATATGCAAAGTTCTTTAAGTGAGAGTTTTGGTTAAATGAAATATCTTTCTTGAGGCATTTTGTGTCGGGAGACAGAATTGCAGTTGACCTATAGAAAGTAGAAGCAGTGCTGAATTAGGAAAACCCTATGAGTGTAACTGAAATTAGAAGCTTTTTGGGGTTGGCTGGTTATTATAGAAGATTCATCCAAAAAATTTCTGTGATTGCTGGACCATTGACTAAATTGATCAGGAAGGACGTGAAGTTTAGGTGGTCAGAGGAATGTGAGAAAAGTTTTCAGTTGTTGAAAGAAAAATTGACTACTGCCCCGGTATTAGTGCTTCCTTCTGGTGATGAAGGATTTATGGTATATAGTGACGTGTCATATCAGGGGTTAGGATGTGTGTTGATGCAACATGGGAAAGTTACAGCTTATGTATCTAGACAATTGAAGAGCCATGAGAGGAATTACTCGACCCATGATTTAGAATTGGCTGCCATAGTTTTTGCTTTGAAGATTTGGAGAGATCATCTATATGGAGTCAATTATGAAATTTTTACTGATCATAAAAGCTTGATGCATTTACACACCCAGAATGAGCTGAATTTGAGGCAGATGAGATGGATAAAGTTGATTAGTGATTATGATTGTACCATTCATTATCATCCAGAAAAGGCTAATGTAGTAGCTGATGCATTGAGTAGAAAGGCTATAGGGAGATTAGCTGCTTTTGGGAGTCATAATACTAGCTTGATGATAGAATCAAGGAGAATGAGGATGCAGTTGAGTGTTAATGATAAAGGAGTATTGATGGAAAATATGGTGGTACAATCTTCTATTATTGATCATTTACTACAGATGCAGGGTAGAGATGAAGGGATAGAGAAGATCAGACGAGAAGTGTTTAGTGGGAAGCTAACTGAGTTTAGAATTAGAGAAGATGGTATGGTGGTATTGGGGCATAGAGTTTGTGTTCCCAATAATGTGGAAATGAGAAAGGAGATACTAAAGGAGGTTCATGATTATGTATATTCCATGCACCCAGGTAGTAATAAGATGTACAGGGGATTGAGACAGAATTATTGGTGGTTAGGGATAAAGAATGATGTAGTGCAACATATTTCTAGATGTCTGACTTGTCAACAGGTGAAGTATGAGAATAGACATCCAACAGGTTTATTACAACCTCTTCCAGTACCTGAGTGGCCATGGGAAAATATGAGTATGGATTTTGTCTCTGGTTTTCCCCGTACCCAGAGGAGTCATAATGTGATGTTGTATGGGTTATAGTAGATAGACTTTTTAAGTCTTCACATTTCCTTCCTATTAAAACTATCTGAAGTCCTGAAAAGTTGGCTTAATTGTATGTAGTGGAGATAGTAAAATTACATGGAGTACCCTTGAACATTGTATCAGATAGAGATTCTAGATTTACCTCTAGATTTTGGAGAGGTTTTCAAGACACTATGGGTACGCAATTGCAGTTTAGTATAGCTTTCCATCCACAAACTGATGGGCAAACAAAAAGAATCATTAGAATACTAGAAGATATGCTGAAGGCAAGTGTATTGAGTTTCTCAATGAGTTGGGATGCTTATTTGCTTTTGATCGAGTTTGAATACAATAATCAGTATCAAAGTAGTATTAGGATGGCACCATTTGAGGCTTTATATGGTAGAAGGTGTAGAACTCCAGTATGATGGGAAGAAGTTGGAGAGAGAAAGATATATGGCCCATAAATGATAGACTTGACTACTAAGAGAATCAAACTGGTTAGGGAGAACCTCAGAGCAGCTCAAAACAGACAGAAGGGATATACTGATAAAAGAAGATGATCTCTCGAGTTCCAAGTTGGTGATTAGGTATTTTTTAAGATATCTCCGTGGAAGGGTGTGTTGAGGTTTAAAAAGAAGGGAAAGTTGAGCCCGAGATTTATGGGGCTATTTTGCAAAAATCTACCTAAATTAATAAGTAAATAATCAAACGTTTTACTTGCAAGTGCACAAGGTCAAAATAGTAATAGAGTGTGCAATTGCGAGATCATTCCCACAGAGATTGGTAAATTTTGATTTAAAATTAATTTCGCAATATAAAACGAGAGAAAGAAAAAGTGAGTTTGATTCGATAATGATAAAAGTGTAGGGCTTTGATATTCACCACTAATCATGCTTTCCCAATAAAAACAATATGCCAATACTTTAATCACATTATGAATACATAATGTTGTCAACCTAAGGGCATGGTGTATACTCCTTAAGCTATTGATTTCCCTAAGCAACGAGTTAGGTATGGTGTATACTCTAACTCTTTTCTTTCTTAAAGGATTTAGCATGGTATACACTAAATTATTCTTTAAGAAAGCATAATATCTATGAAAATCGATAAACATACGAGACCTAGGGCATGGTATATACTATTAGTTTCCCATGTTGATTAACCTAAGAACCCGACGTGGATTTCTTTTGTTACTATTATTAAACCTAGGACTCAGCCATCCAAATTGATTTAATTAACTAGTCCATACCACATGCATATATTGATTAGACAAACACATATGAGGAATTTAAGAAAATAGGAATTAATCAAGTTAAGCATCATAATATAACTATTACAAAGGTGACAATATTGAATTATTGAGTAACATAATCAGGGCTTCAATCAAGCCCTACTAAAAGATTTAGTTACACATGAGTTTGATGTTAAACATCTTCATAAAGTAAAATAGAAGGAAAAGAATAAACCCGAAAACGCTTCCTTGAAGAGCCGTAAATTCTTCTCCAAATTCTCACTCTATTTTTGTGTTTACAGGCCTATTTATAGAGTTTAAATAACCCTAAAAACATCTAAAAACCCTAGAACTCGTAAAACAAAACCCTAAGCTTATTTCCAAAATAGGACCAGCCGCCATACTGTTTACTGATGTGCGAATGCGCTCGATCGCACTGCAATCGATCTTTCTTTTTGCGTGCATGAGCGCAGGTGCACTCAATCCTTGGCTTGGGCGCTTGAGTGCTGTTGCGCTCGATCGTAAATCTCCTGTGCTCAATCGCACTAACAGACTCCAGTTTTTCCCCAAATTTGTTCTTTAAGCCTGATAATTCCAGAATGCTTCATTTTCTCCAAAAACCTAGAAAAGCACAGAAAACACAAACAGAAAATAAAATAGATTGAAATAACACAAACTAAGAGCTTAACAAATATAAATTAAGAGGCTTAAATATGAATATTTAAGCACCTATCAGGGGCCATATGAGGTGATTGAGAGAATTGGACTAGTAGCATATCGATTGGATTTGCCCCCAGAGTCAAAGAAATTACATAATGCGTTTCATGTGTCATTGTTGAGAAAGTATTTACACGATGAATCCCATAGTATCTCGAATCAGGCGATAGAACTTCAGGAAGATTTGACTCTTATGCAAGTACCGGTCAGAATTCTAAATAGAAAGGAACAATTCTTACGCAATAAAGTCATTCATTTGATTCAAATATTATGGCGGAACAAAGATGTTGAAGAAGTCATGTGGGAGCATGAAGCAAGAATGAGGAAGGAATACCCCCAACTCTTTCATGAATTAGGTAAAGAAATTTTGGGGACAAAATTTTTGTAAGGTGAGTAGAATTGTAATACCCGTATTTATAAAGTAAGGGTAAAAAAGTACTTTAGTAATTATGACACAGAGTTAAAATAATATATATATATATATATATTTAAATGCGAAAGATTTAATTTTTATAAAATAATTCAAAAAAAATTTGGCATCCAGAAGAAAAAAAAAACGTGGCCACCTGTTGCCAAAAGGAAAGTGTAATACTGCATGTAAGGCAACATTACAAAAACATGGCAAGCTTTGGAGAGGGTGAATGTTGCATCAACAACTCTAATTCAAGCTCTGGCACGTCCACGTGTCATCCTCAGACTATATAAAATATAATTTATTTTAATCTTCCACTTTCTTACTTTATACAGTCTACAGAATCATAAAACCTAATGCTCTGATACCAAAATTATAATGACCCATCCCGGGATGGTCACCCCCGAGGCGGTGTCATCACATTTTGAGAATCCCAGCACGACACATATGCAACAATAAAATGATACTAACAGAAATTTTTATTTTAATCTTCAACCCTCAACAAGGGAGGTAATAAATCTGATATTAACTTACATATAATATACAACGTAAGATGTATGAATATTTACAAATATTTGTTTCATTTTCGCACTAGTATGAGGATATTGACATGTACGTGGCTTACAGAAAATGAATCCGTCTGAATCCCAACCCACTAGACTATTTGTCATGTCTGCTACCTGAAATCATTGTACAATGAGAGATGAGCTTCACAAGCTCAGTGAATTAAATTTATTAAAAGTATTCCAATTTCATCAATAGCCCGTTAATATTTAATCATTTATTTCTCTTATAACTGGATAATAGTATAATGTCTAACATTTAAATAATTCCCATATTATCATATTTCTATGTCTTTTTCTCTTTTTCTCACTGTAACTGTCTCTCTCTGGGAGACTCATCCATCTATAAATAATTTCACAATAATATACCACACATCAACATTTCAATAATGCGAGTAATAATTAAAACAGATGCAATGCATGAATGATTATGATGGGAACGTCTTCCCACCTGTTGATATGTTGTTATTATCTTAGATCGGCCCCTTCCTGGTTCTTTACAGCTTATCCCGACTGTCATGAAATTTATTTCCAGCATATACCGGCTGTCACGGTTATTCCATTAAACCGGCCCCTTCAAGTTCTTTCGGTTATCTTATTTAATGCATATGCATATGAACAATGATATGAAATATGCATATTAACAGTAATATAAACACCACATGAATTCAAAATATTTAAATTACCTATCCGGTCTTTCCTCAACTTTCTACTTAATAAATTTCACAATTTTCTTCTCCTCATATATCACATCAATTTATTCACCAACTAGTCAAAATCTCTTTATCACCATCATTATTAAATCAACTCGTTATTCTAAAAATATTTGTTTTCGCATAATAATTTTCTACATGTCTAATATTCATATCAATTTAATTTTTATCTACCACCAAACATAAGCTAATAATTTATTTTAATATTATTACTAGATATTTGATTTTTATTTAGATTACTTAAAGTAAATCCAACTCACACCACGTGGCACTTAAAGCTACCCGTGGGCCACTTTCTTACCCTTCCCGTTCCTCTCCGGACTTTCCTCTGGTAGTTGTTCTTCAACACCTGATATAATATTTGTAATAAATTTCTAATTATTTCTTAAATTCTTCATAAACCACACCCTTTTAAAATTCCTACTTTGACTTTCGGGAAATTCCATGAATGTTAAAAATTCAAAAATATAAACATTACGGTAGTACCTTATGTTTTTCTGATAGCTTCCTATGACTTTCTATAAAATTCTCATAAACCTCTTTAAAAATTTTGCTCTTTCAACCTTTCTTTCGGTCCCCAAGTGTTTAAAGAAGACGTGTAATGGAAGGAAACTAAACGAGTTTGGTAAGTGAAATTTTAAGTTTACGTCTACTTCCTATATATATAAAAGTTTGATGTGAAAATATCTTCAGCAACTTTAAAAGTTGCATGCACCATCACCACTAACTTACCAAAATCACTCCATGTATTGGACCCTTGCAAGGCATACAAATGCCTTGCTTTCTACTTGTCATACCAAGAATTAACTTGACAGCAGATGCTGCCACCTGCTACCACGTTTTTTTTAAACTTTTTTTTTTTTTACTTTTTAGTTTTATCTTCTTCTTTCTTTTCAACCTTCTGCAGTCTGGGACGTTCAGGTCCCAGATTTTATTTTTTTTAGAATTTCTTTATTCAAATACTACTAAACCCTTCACATAGATTTTTGTTTTTAATTCTAGGTCATATTTATTAAATTACTTCTTTACCCTTATTTTACAAATATGGGTATTACAGGGGGTGATGAGCATCCCGTATAGGAGGCACCCAGAGTTATGTGTTTCACCATTGATCATATTGGCGAACAAGAATGGGTAAATATTGAAATGATGTCCAGTTCTGAGACACCAAATCAATACTAAGTCTATTTTAGACATATAACCTCAACTCTCGAGTCTAGAGTGGATGGTCCAACTCACTATAAGGTTGAACAATTTTGAATCAAGGGGCATGTCACTACACTAGTTAAATGTAGTGGGTCGAAAGACATAGTTAAGGTCGCCCCTAGCAATTTGACATGCCTCCTCGTAATCAAAATTGTCTGGCCATCCATCCAGACTCCATTGGACCCTTCCCATGGGGATTCTTAGTAGATTGACCAAAAGGTCAATGTTTGCTTCAAATTCTATGCCATGACATTGGTCTTAAATCGAAGAGCTAGTGGACGAGGTTTGACCAAGTTAGCGTAGAATTGATGAATGAGGTAGGGGTAGTATTTTTGTTGGATTTTGACAAGGGGGTTAGGTGAATCACCTTAAAAGCAGGAAAAATATCAAAATTAGCATGAAAGATATAATCGAAATCTATGAATCTACCCGTCATGACTTTCTTATGTCTAATGACAGTGATATATCTTCTTTTGGTGGCAGGGTTCCAAAACAGAGAATCATTGAGCTCGGTCCTCTCCTGGTTACTCGAGGAACCTGTTATCCCCTTCCTTTTGGAGTTCGGTGCTGTGGACTTGTGTGATCTCGGCCTCGTGAGTGTGTGAAGTCTGGCATCAGTTTTCTTAAAATGTAATCTCTCAGACATTTTGGAAAAAATCATTTAGAGAGAGGTTTTTGGGAAATGATGAGGTTTCAACAGTGAAAAGTTAAAAAAAATATGTTATTTGAGGGAAGATTAAAGGTTCTATGGAGTTGTTTCAAGAGATTTTGGTATAAAAATAAAGATTTTTTTAAAGAAAGAAAGCTAGGATTCTTAAAAAATGGTGTAAAATCTAAGAAAAAATGAAGTGACTATATATAGAATCGCAATACTAGACAACTGGGTTAAGGTACCAATCGACTGGGTCCTTCAATATTTAGGGATTTTTTAACATACCAATCGACTAGGTCAGGATACTAGTCTACTGGGTAAATTGGCAGTAAGACAACAGTCGACTAGATGTACTCTATTAGTCGATTGGGTTGTCCAGAAAAATTTTAAATTTTTGGCTCCAAACATTATATTGTGGTACCAGTCGACTGGGTCAAGGTACCAGTCAACTAGGAAATAGGGCAGTGAGACACCAGTCGACTGTATTGACCCTACTAGTCGACTAGGTTCATCAAAAGAAATTTCGAATTTTTGGGCTTAAAGTTTCTCGTGTAATACTAGTCGACTGGGTCCTTGTACCAGTCGACTAGTGAAATGGGTAGTGAGTTACCAGTCGACTGGATTGACTCAACTAGTCAACTAGGTAACTAGACAGAGAGATACCAGTCAACTAGATCAAGATAATAGTCGATTAGGTCTTTCATAAAACATAAAATTTTGAGCACCAATTTGGAATTTTGCAATAAATAATTTATCTATGCCATATTGAGTGAGAGATATATTAAATAGGAGTTAGCACTTGATTACGCTCAAATTAACACGTGGTTATTATGTATAGCTGAGGTGTCGATCCCACGAGGAAAAGCGAACTACAAGAGGAGATATAAACCTTAATACGAAACGATAAAATTCAAATGAGTAAATCTGAGTTTGATAATAAAATAATGTAAAGAAAATTGTGTAAATGTAATGACGAATATAAATGAGAGATAACAAGGTTTCGGGAATCCTCCCTAGGTTTGTTACCTTATTCCAATCTTGATTCAATTGTTTTTATCTCGATTGCAAGTTTCACATCCCAAACAAGCAATCGACAAATATTCGATCAAAGCATATGAAAACCCTAATGTAATTGCTATGAAATACTCTTTACTTTCGATTCAAGCACACATGACCTATCCTATAGATTTATCAAGAAATGACAATATATCTCAATAAAAATATCGTAGTAATGGACAAACCTAAAAGATAAATCTACCGGAATCAATCACATCCAAACAACTTGACATAAGAAGAGCATGACTAGACTTATATGGAGGAGAAGGGTGCAATCACCGGATTAAGAAAATCTAAGATAAGAAGAACACAAAGTGCAGCTGTCACATGAACCTCAATTCTTCTTGTTTAAGGAAAGAGTAAATCATAAACAATGTTTTAGCAATAAATCCTTACAACTGAATCAAGAATGAAAATAAGAATAACTATTCCCAGGGATTCATCCCTTTGCCTTGCTTGAAGATTAGTTGGCCATGGGGCTCATGCTTGAACACTGTAATGTCGAGCTCTCTCCTCTATTCTCAGCCTTCTTCCCTTCTTTTATTAAACCTTAAGTGATCTATTTATAATACAAAGGTTCAAGGGCGGTTTGGGTCTAATCAATCAACTAAAACCCTAATTAGGAAAACAAGGGTTTGTGTGCGCGCCGCGACTCTCACTTATCTGGGCCGCGGCTCTAGCTAGTCTTTGTTTTGGAGAGCTTCTAGGTTCCACAGCCCTACCATGTCCAGGCCGTGACTCTGTCTGGTGGTGGTGCTTGTGCATGCTCTGGGCATCGCGGCCCTCACTGGTCCAGGCCACAGCGCACACTGATGGTTTCCTTGCTCTTTTGGGCTTGGTTCTAGAGGCTGAGGCTTAGACTTATTCAGGCCACAACACTCATACTTAAGACTTGGTTTTCTTTTCATTTTGTCCTTCCGCAACCATGCCCTTACTCGAATGTGCATCGAAGCATCGTTCTTTAAGCTATGATAGCTTTCCATTTCTTTTGAACTCAAAGTACCTGAAAATGCACCGAAATAAGTCAATGATCCAAGAATATCAATTTAGAGTTATTAAGGTATAAAAGTGTAATTCAAACCTCGATCAACCCTAAAATGATAACAAATAAGTACTGTTACGATGCATTTTATGATTCTCATCATAACCTCCAACTAGCTTAGTGCTAGTCCCTAGCAATTCAAGCGAAAACAAGACAAAAAGAAATGAATTCTATGGTAGGAATCAAAACAAAGTAAAGTAATGTTAGCGTTAATCCAAGAGTGATTCACCTTTTGTGTAAAAGATTGTACATAACACACAGCACATAGAATCATTAAATATCACCCAAGTCCAAAAATAATCCAAACATCAATTTTAAAATTGTTATCGACTCTTAACATCCATCTTACCACAATCCATTAATCTGAACACCCGGATGATTTTATGCATAACATTCATGAGTACAAGTCTTGGCCTCTAAAATATTTAATTTGTGTGATATCAATCACAAAAACAAGCTCCATAGGCTCACTTTTCAAATCACTCTCCACTATTGTAGAAAAATCACACTACCTTGGATCAATAGGTCTTTAATAAGCTTGTCACGTTAGGTTAAGGTAAATGTTAAGAAAGAACGAGAAAGTTTCAACAAATAAAAGAACTTAATCTCTTAGTTTTAAACACAACCTACTTTAAGCACTGGATAACCTTACTTCAACACCCAACTCTTTTAACTATTTTTCGAGCATTTTTCTCAATAAATCACCCCTTTTTTTCTTTTCTTCTTTCTTTGCCATACTTCACTTTTTTTTTTGGCATAAGACCATTCACCTTCTTTTTCAATTTTTTTCTTTTCTTTTCCACAACCCTCAACTTATCTCCTTTAATGTACTTGGGTTATGGTAGTAATATTTTTTTGCATATTTCCATCTTCACTCCTCTTGAGTGCTTCTCAACAATTGTGTGTAATTAAGTTCTTTTAAAAGAAAGGTAAGGATAAAATATTTTTAGGCTCATAAAGGTAAGTAAATGGGATATCGAAAGAAACAAGACTCAAATTTTTTTTTCAAGAAAAAGACTCAAACAGGTGACAAGCGATAGATATATCAAGGGTAAATTTGAAAGGCTCAAATGGTCCAAAAATGGCCTACATCATATCCTAAGTAGTGTGCATTCTAGGATTTTGCCTCAAGTGATTATCAAATAAGTTCTAAAGCTTGTTGAGACCGCAAAAGTATTCACAAAACAATTTCGTTGTGAATACGGAGTGAAAAATTCCGTTGATACTTAGAAGACCATTCCTTGCCACCACCAATGCCCTTATTAATTGTAAGAATGGCCTAATGACATTATCGTTTGGAAATATGACTCTAAAGGTAAATGTTTTTCGAGTCTCAAGGCAGCCACATGAAGAGGATGAGTACATTAAAGATAATTCTAACTCTTCAGAATTCATTCCTAATAATTTTGCGTTCGATGATTCTTCAATTTATCCTCATGCCGTTGATATTGTTGATGTTTTTGATAAGTCACAAGGATTTATTAAGAAATCATGGCAATCATGCTTTAAGGAGTCGCTTGATAGAAGTCACATGGATGCAGGAATCAAATACTCTACTGCTGATAGTAAATGGGCAACACCAAGAACACTTGAGCCACATGTGGTGGACTCTAAGTATTCCTTTTCAAAAGACTAGCAATTAGGCCACCGAGTATGGAGCCTCATCTTCAGCACCACAATGAGGCCAGCAGTGAGAATAGTGCAGTGTCTGGCTGAAGACGTAAAACTTAGCACTCATGGGAGGCACCTCACAGCATATCCTTTTATTTTTATTGTTTTTCATATTTCTTTTTCTTGTTTATTATTAATATTGTGTTGTTTTCCAGTATTACCTTCATATTTTTTTCAGGGACAAATATGCACAGCAATTGAAATGATGGCGCACAATTTTCAATTTCTGTGCACTTTTGGTTACAAAGGGAGTTTCCTTCACTTTTTCTTTCACATTGAGGTCAACGCAAATTTTAAATTGGGGGTGGAGGAAACATATTTCTTTTTTTTCATTGAACTGTTTGGTGATGCTTTCCCTTTTTGTTTATTCTTAGCATGTTTTGTGTTAGCCTTGGAGTTAATTCACATGTTAATGATATGAGCTTAATTGAGATAGCATATAGCATTTAGAAGAAGTTAAATCTTGCTTCGGTTTGAAAATAATTTAAGTGTCAATCTTCATTTGGTTTGAGATTTTGGCTTGCGGTAAGATTGCATGATTAGTTTAAAGCATCTAGAGAAGTTTTATGTGCAAATTGTTTTGTGAATACTTTTGCGGTCTCAACAAGCTTTAGAACTTATTTGATAATCACTTGAGGCAAAATCCTAGAATGCACACTACTAATCATGCAATCTTACCGCAAGCCAAAATCTCAAACCAAATGAAGAATGACACTTAAATTATTTTCAAACCGAAGCAAGATTTAACTTCTTCTAAATGCTATATGCTATCTCAATTAAGCTCATATCATTGACATGTGAATTAACTCCAAGGCTAACACAAAACATGCTAAGATTTGTTCACACTAGCACCCAAATCTAGCAATGCTTGGCCACAAGATTTGTTTCTAATTTGGAAAGCCACCATTTGACAGCCCGGATCTTTATATTTGGGAGGTGTCTTACTGTCAACTATTGCACTTGCTTGCTCCGTTAAGAATTTCATCTTCTTCACATTGTGCTTCTTCTTGCGTGTGCATATATCCTTGATGACTTTAACATAGTTGGGAACCTGTTTTATAACATAAAGAAGAGGAGGTTAATTTTAACATGCTAAAGTTGTTCAAGAATCTCACATTTTAATGTTGAATTTCTCTCCTTATGTTTAAGAAGAGCTTGAGGGAAAGGCACTGGTGAAGAATAATCATCATGGGCCTCTTGTTCCTTGGGAGCTTCATCCTTGTTGCTCACGGTATTAGGAATCAAGTGTGATGGTAGAGTGGGTCCATTAATTTTCTTACCACTGCAGGTGATTATGGCATTAACCTCTCTAACATTTTGATTTTCAAGTTCGGAGGTTTGTGCCATATATTGTCCCCTTGGATTAGGTTATGGCTGTGAAAGAAAACCACCTTGCTATTGAACTGTCAAGAAACTAGTCAACTTGGTGAGTTGACTCTTTATCACATTTTGTTCATCTTTGATCGCTTGTTGCTCCTCTAGCAATCGTTGATTTATCTTGCCTTGCTCTTCCACACTCTTGGCATGTACCTGCATAAATGACTTAAACATATCTTCCAAAAGCAAAGATTGTTGAGGTGCGTTTGGTGAGGTTGCTTCCGTTTGCCATTGGGTACTAGAGTGGGCAAGAGGTTGCATATCAGATCTCCAACTAAAATTAGGGTGATTCTTCCAACCGGGATTGTAAGTGTTAGAGTAGGGTGAGTCTGGTTTCCTAAAGGATATACCTACAGTATTACACTCTCCCTTCATCTCAAAATAAGCTGGACAATCCTTAGGTACATGATCTACCCCATTACACATGAAACAAGGTTCGTGGGACTCTACTTTAGCAACCAGTTCAGGGGCTCTAGCATCATTGGTTTTTAAGGCTTCAATTTCCTTAGTTAGGGCCTCTAAATGGGCTTTAAGGTTGTCCTCTTCCTTAAGTTGATAAATCCCAGCGGGTTGATTTCTCCTAGTACTTTTCATGGCATTTGGTCCTGTCCAAGTGTGGGCTTTTTCCTATAGGTCATCTAGGAAATCTATGGCTTGGTCGGGATCTTTTTGAAGAAAATCCCCATTGCACATCATTTCTATGAACTATCTTTCCCTACTTAGGAGTCCATCATAGAAATAGCTAACTACCCGCCAACTTTCATAACCATGGTGTGGACAAGAATTCAACAGGTCTTTGAAACGTCCCAAACTTGATATAAGGTTTCACTCTCATTTTGTGCAAAGTTTGAGATTTGTCTCTTGAGGTTATTGGTCTCATGGGTTGGGAAGTGCTTTTGGAAGAAAACTCGGGTTATCTCATCCCAACTACCTATAGACCTAGGTCTTAAGAAGTACAACCAAACCTTGGCTTTCTCCTTCAGTGAAAAAGGGAAAAACCTAAGTTTGACAGTGTCTACATATCAGCCCTACCTTGAAAGGTAGCTATTACTTCCTCAAATTCCCTAATATGGATATATGGGTTTTTATTCTCAAACCCATGGAAGGTTGGTAGCAATTAGATCATGCCCGGCTTAAAATCATGTTGTTGAACATTAGGGGGGAACACGATGCAGGATGGTGTGGCCGTTCGGCTAGGATGTAAATAGTCTTTAAGTGTCCTAGCAACATTCTCATTGTTATTTTTGGCCATGTTAACAAAATCCTCTAAATTCTCACTTGGGTGTGCACTATGGTTTGATCTAGGTGAGGTTTCACTAACTGACATGGAAGGAGAAGGTAACTCTATTTTAGGTCTTTTAATGAATCCACCTCGCGAATCTCTCGGTCTAAGCATATGTCAAAGGGGTTAGAGGGAAACAAATAAAACAGAAAAATAAAAATTAGAAAATCAAAACAAAGAACAAAGAACGATATTACCGTGTTGTCCCAAAGTTGACAATCTTCCTTGAACTTTAAGCGCGTTTCCCCAACAACAGCACTAAAATTTGATTACACTCCAACTAACATGCGGTTATTGTATATAGCTGAGGTGTCGATCCCACAAGGGAAAATAAACTACAAGAGAAGATGTAAACCTTAATACGAAACGATAAAATTCAAATGAGTAAATCTGAGTTTGATAATGAAATAATGTAAAGGAAATTGTGTAAATGTAATGAAGAATATAAATGAGAGATAACAAGGTTCCGGGAATCCTCCCTAGGTTCGTTACCTTATTCCAATCTTGATTCAATTGTTTTTATCTTGATTGCAAGTTTCACATCTCAAACAAGCAATCGGTAAATATTCGATCAAAGCATATGAAAATCCTAATGTAATTGCTATGAATTACTCTTTACTTTTGATTCAAGCACACATGACCTATCCTATAGATTCATCAAGAAATGAAAATATATCTCAATGACAATATAGTAGTAATGGACAAACCTAAAAGATAAATCTACCGGAATCAATCACATCCAAACAACTTGACATAAGAAGAGCAGGACTAGACTTATATGGAGGAGAAGGGTGCAATCACCGGATTAAGAAAATCTAAGATAAGAAGAACACAAAGTGCAACTGGCACATGAACCTCAGTTCTTTTTTCTAGAGTAAATCATAAACAATGTTATAGCAATAAATCCTTACAACTGAATCAAGAATGAAAATAAGAACAACTACACCTAGGGATTCATCCCTTTGCCTTGCTTGGAGATTAGTTGGCCATGAGGATCATGCTTGAACACCATAATGTCGAGCTCTCTCCTCCATTCTCAGCCTTCTTCCCTTCTTGTATCAAACCGTAAGTGATCTATTTATAATACAAAGGTCCAAGGGTGATTTGGGTCTAAACAATCAACTAAAACCCTATTTAGGAAAACAGGGGTTGGTGTGCGCGCCGCGGCTTTCACTTATGTGGGCCATGGATCTGGCTAGTCTTTGTTCTAGAGAGCTTTTGGGTGCCATAGCCCTGCCTTGTCCAGGCCGTGGCTCTGTCTGGTGGTGGTGCTTATGCATGCTCTGGGCGTCGCGGCTCTCACTGGTCTAGGCCGCGACGCACACTGATGGTTTCCTTGCTTTTTTGGGTTTGGTTCTGGAGACTGAGGCTTAGACTTCTTCAGACCGCAGTGCCCATACTTAAGACTTGGTTTTCTCTTCATTTTATCCTTCCACAACCATGCCCTCACTCGAATGTGCATCGAAGCATCATGCTTTAAGCTATGATAGCTTTCCATCTCTTTTGAACTCAAAGTACCTGAAAATGCACCGAAATAAGTCAATGATCCAAGAATATCACTTTAGAGTTATTAAGGTATAAAAGTGTAATTCAAACCTCGATCAACTCTAAAATGCTAACAAAAAAGTACTGTTACGATGCATTTTATGACTCTCATCAACACTTATTCAGTAGATGTCAAATATGCATATGATGAAATGTAGATGCAATCAAGCACGCATATCTTCATAATTTGTTATGCCCATCAATAGTCTAATCTTGCTAAAGCTATCTTTGTTCAAGGGCTTTGTAAGAATGTCAACAATTTGGTCATCTGAAAAGATGAATTCTAATCTAATATCACCCTTTTGAGCATGGTCTATTATGAAGTGATGTCTTATTTCTGTGTTTAGTTCTCAAATGTTGATTAGGGTTTTTGGTCAAGTTGATACCACTAATGTTATCACAATGAATTGGTATATGTTTAAAATTCATACCATAGTCATCTAATTGTTGTTTCATCCACAAAACTTGTGCACAACAACTTTCAACTGCAATATATTACGCTTCGGCGGTTGATAGCGCAACCACATTTTGTTTCTTAGAAAACCAAGAGGTTAACATTGCTCCTAAAAACTGGCATGTTCCACTAGTGCTTTTTATATCTAAGCTACAACCTACAAAATCAGCATCCGAATATCCAACAAGCTCAAAAATTGATTTTATATAATACTATAACCCCAGGTTTTGAGTGCCTTGTAAATATCTTAGGATTCTTTTTACGGAAATTACATGTGATTCCTTAGGATTAGCTTGAAATCTAGCACACATGCATACACTGAACATTATATGAGGTCCACTTACAGTTAAATAAAGTAAAGCTCATATCATGCTTCCATAAGTTTTAGTATCTACACACTTACCTTCCTCATCTAGGTCAAGTTTGGTAGAGGTGTTCATAGGAGTACTAATTGACTTTGAGCTTTCCATCCCAAACCTCTTTAATAGATCATTGGTGTACTTTGATTGATTAATGAAGATGCCTTATTTCAATTGTTTGATTTGAAGTCTAAGAAAGTAGGTAAGCTCTCCCATCATGCTCATTTCATATTCACCTTACATACACTTAGCAAACTCTTGACACATAGATTCATTAGAAACACCAAATATAATATCATCAACATATATTTGGACTAGTAGTGTGTCATTTTTGTGAAGAGAGTTGTGTCTATTTTTCCTCTTGTAAAACCATTTTCAAGTAAAAACTTACTTAGTCGTTCATACCATTCTCTTGGAGCTTGCTTCAACCCATAGAGAGCTTTAGAAAGCTTATAGACATGGTTTGGAAGACTAAGATTTTCAAATCCAAGAGGTTGCTCAACATACACCTTTTCTCCTATAAAACTATTTAAAAATGCACTTTTTACATCCATTTGAAATAGCTTAAATTTATTAAAGCATGTAAAGGCCAATAATATACGAATGGCTTCTAATATAGCTACGAGAGCATAAGTCTCATTAAAGTCTATTCCTTCTTCTTGGTAATATCCTTTAGCAACTAGCTAGCCTTGTTCCTAATTACTATTTCATTTTCATCCATTTTATTTCTATATACCCATTTAGTTCTTATTATTGTGTGATTTTTTGGTCTAGGAACTAGATTCCATACTTTGTTCATTTCAAATTGATTTAATTCTTCTTGCATAACATTTATCCAATCAACATCTTTTTCAGCTTCTACAAAAGTCTTAAGTTCTAGTTAAGATAAATAAGCTACACAATTGCAAATATTTCTTATAGAGGATCGAGTTCTTACCCTTTGTGAAGGATCACTAATCATTTGATCAATTTGATGATAATTCACACACCTCCAATCTTTAGGAAGATCATTCTCTTATTGACTTGTAGATGGTTGATCAAGATTGAGATTATCTACCTCTTAACTTGTTTGAGGTTGGCTCTCCTTCGGGTCAATAATGGGAGTAGGTGTTTCCATTCTTGGAATAAAATTTGCATCATCATTAAAAGATACTACTCTACTACTAATTGGGTTAGACTCATTAAAGGCAGCATGTACGGATTCTTCAAACATGAAAGTTATTTTGTTAAAGACTCTATAAGCTTTATTAGAGGCTGAATATCCTAAGAATATCCCTTCATCGGTCTTTGAGTTAAATTTACCTAAATTAGTTTTATTGTTAATTAGGATAAAACACTTGTAACCAAAAGCACGAAAATAAAAGATATTAGACTTTCTACCTTTCCATAGTTCATATGGAGCTTTATCAAGTATAGGCCTAATTAATACTCTATTTAAAACATAGCAAGAAGTGTTTATGACTTCGACCGAAAAATATTTTGGCAAACTATTTTCACAAAGCATTGTTCTAGCAAATTCTTCTAGAACTCTATTTTTCCTCTCAACAAATCCATTTTGTTGAGGAGTTCTAGGTGCTGAATAATAGTGATCAATTCCATTTTCATCACAAAATTTTGAAAAGCTTTGGGTTTCAAATTTTTTTCCATGATCACTTCTAATACCTGAAATAAAAATACCTTTTTCATTTTGAACCTTCTTGCAAAAGTTCACAAATCCTTTATATGCTTCATCCTTGTAAGAAATAAAAATAACAAAGGTATATCTTGAATAATCATCAACAATAACAATAGCATATTGATGGTCACCTAGACTAATGGTACTTATTGGACCAAACAAGTCCATATGCAAAAGTTTCACTAGTCTTAAGGTTTAGATTATATATATTTTTTATTTAAAAGAAATTCTTATTTGTTTTCCTATTTGATAAGCATCACACACTTTGTCTTTTTCAAATTTTATTTTTGGAAGTCCAACGACTAAATCTTTTCTTGAAATAATTTTAAGTAAATCCATGTTCACATGTCCAAGTCTTCTATGTCATAGCCATGGGTTTTAACTAAAAATGGGAAACATTTTTCATTTTCCGAATGTATAGATTTTAAATCAACTATATAAACATTTTTGTGTCCATGGCCAACAAACTTGATTTTGTTACTTTTGATGTCTATAACTAGACAATGAGAGGTTTCAAATATGACTTTGTTGCCTTTGTCACATAGTTGACTAATACTAAGTAAATTTGGCTTAAGGCCTTGTACATATAACACATGATCAATGGTTGAGAAATTATTACCAACTTTGTCATGCCTAATGATCTTTATCTTTGTGTTGTCTCCAATGGTAACGTATCTGCCATCCCTTAAAGTTAGCTCCTTGAAAATGCCTTGATCACCAGTCATGTGCTTCGAGCATCCACTATCAAGGTACCAATAGTTACCTTTTTCCTTGGTGTGAAGATGTATCTAAATTATACAAGGATATACAATTACACTTTTAGATACCCAAAATTTCTTGGTTCCTTTGGGGTTGGTCCTAGAAAATACAGTTCCTTTAGGGACCCATACTTTCTTAATATTATAAGGTGCTTTATAATTGTAGACATGTTGATGATGCATAATCCTAGGATAATAGTTATTGAAGTTTCGAGGATTTTTTAAATATGCATGTCTATAGTTCCTTGGATAAGCATTCCTAGGATACATGTTTTTATTATGAAGATTATAAACACGTATGTTATGTCTAGGAAATGTATGATGGTAATTTATAGGATGTGCACTTGTGCCATGCAAGTTTTGAACATATATATTATCTCTAGGATATATATGATGGTAATTATTAGTATGTATATTTCTAGTATGTGCATTCCTTGAATGATTATTCCTAGCATTTGCATGTCTTTAGTGAGCATACATATATGTATGTGTATTTCTAGGATGTTTGTCTCTAGTATATGCATTATGATTTAAATTTGTGTGTATTTCTAGGATGTTTGTTTCTAGTATATGCATTATGATTTAAATTTACATTTTTAGACCTACTAGCATATATTGAAGGACTGCTTTTAATCTTGCTAGTGGCGTTGGAAGTAGAGGCTTCATTCACACATGTTGCTTTCATGAACAAAGTCTCTTTTGACTTTTGCTTGCCTAATGGAGAATAACCCAAACCAGATTTTCCTCCACTTAACCTTTGGCAAGATAGCACTTCATCTAGCTTTTCTTTTCCAAGCATAAGTTTAGATATAGTGGTATTTAATTCCATTATTTTCTTCTTTAAAATATTATTTTCATTTTTTAGAAAATCTTGTGAAGAGTTACAAAGCATAGAAGATTGTTTTTCTTTTTCTTCCTTTAAGCTTTCCATATCTTTAGAAAGAGATGAGACTTTCTTTTTGAGGACCACATTCCTAGAATCGAATTTCTTCAATTCTTCATGCATTTCATTTATAACCTCAATTATTTCTTCACTACTTCTAACAATGTTATTATTAGAAAGGGAAGAATTTGATACATCATTTTCATCATTGATTTCCATCAAGCATAGATTGACAATCTCCTCGTATCCAACATCATTGTCCGAAGATTCTTCTTATTCGTCATCACTCTATGTGGTTGCAATCATAGCTCTTTTTGAATCGGCCTTGATGTGACCAGGCTCTTTGCAATCGAAACACACAAGAGGTTCCCTTTTTGGAGTGGAATCCCTTGTGTAAGGTTTCTTGTTTTTTTTCAAGAACTTGTGAAACCTTTTGGTGATTAAATCCATTTCACCATCTTCTTCGCTGCTCTCAATCTCTTCTTCCTTCTCTTTCTCTTTGTTGCTTGTAGAGGCTTTGGGAGTAATCAACTTCTTCTTCTTCTCATCATCAGTGACAACGAGATTCATTTCTTCCATCTCGCATATCAATAGTGATCCGAGGAGTATTTCAACGTCAAGTTTGTCGAGATCTTTGGCCTCCGTTATGACCGTCTTTTTTGCTTTCCAAGTGGATGGCAAAGACCTTAAGATCTTCCTCATTATTTCAAATTCCTCAGTGTTCCTACCAATAAGCTTTAAACCATTAATAATTGTAGAAAAACGTGAGTGCATTTGAGAAATAGTTTCATTGGGAGACATTTTGAATGATTCATATTCGAATACTAGCATATAAATTTTTTATTTTTTCACTTCGCTAGTCCCTTCATATGTAACTTGTAATTTATCCTAAATTTTTTTAGCTAAAATACATGCAAAAATTTTATTGTATTCAGTGATATCTAGAGCGTAATGTAACATGCTAGTTACTCTACTATTTAGAGACATCATTCTACAATCCTCTTCATTAAACTCTATTTTGAGTTTATGCATTATATGATTGATCTCTTCAATGATTATTTCTAGGAATTCTAGATCCTTCTTCAATGACTCCATAGATTGTAATCTTGTCCTTCGACAAAGATTTTCATTATATTTTTCCAGTAGTTATAGTTGGAGCCATTGAACAAATGAGGCTTAGTATAGGAATGTCTTTCGGTATAGCTATTAGATGCCATCATATCAACTTTAGGATTTTAAGCTTGAAATTGAGTACGAAGCTCTGATGCTAATTGTAAACCGAGGTTCAAACCCAATAGGGGATGAATTGGGTTTCAAAAATTTTTTGCTAATTAACTTGAAAGTTTTATAATAGTTTAATAAACAAAGCACACAATCAAATAATATGCTTGAAAATAAAGGAGTTAAGGACCGTTTATAGTGGTTCGGCAATATCAGAATCTCTTCGACCCTACGTCCACTCTCTTCAAGGAACCTCCTTGAATTAATCCACTAAATGTTAGTCAAACAAATTCATGGGTGTTGAACAAACCTTACAAACAATCTCTTCCTCACGGAAGTTACAACAAAGTGTTTAAT
Organism: Bretschneidera sinensis; assembly: GCA_023935145.1. Lineage (NCBI taxonomy): Eukaryota > Viridiplantae > Streptophyta > Magnoliopsida > Brassicales > Akaniaceae > Bretschneidera > Bretschneidera sinensis. The sequence goes on along the minus strand of CM043699.1, from coordinate 144,027,683 downwards.
CCTAAACACTCTAAGAGTTACACCAACTCTTTCGCTTTACAATAAATTGTATTAACTGTAAAGTAAATGGTAGAGAGATAGCAATGAATGCTTTTTACAAATGAAGAATATCTCTTTTTCAAGAACAAGCTTGAAGAATGACTCACAATGAATTTTTCAAAGCTTTTGAGAATTAATGAGCTATATAATGAATTGAATGTGCTATCTTCCTTGTTTAAATGCTCATTGAAGTGAGTTTATATATCCTTAAACTTATATGTCCATTTGACACTGACTTGGTAGGTTTGGGGCATTAAATGCTCAAATCCTGTGTCTCAAACGGTCATATTTTCGAATTACCAGTCGACTGGGTCAAGTGAAAATTGTTTATTTTTAGGCTTTAGGGAAAGTACCAATTGACTGGGTCATAGGACCAGTCGAATGGGTGAAATTACCAGTCAACTGGGTCCTATTACCAGTCAACTGAGAACTTACTGTCTCTTTTCCCAGTCGACTAGTTTAGAGACCTAGTTGACTGGGTTGTCCTTAAACCCAGATTTTATGTTTCAAAACAGTTTTTGACTTTGAAACATTTTTGTTTTTTAGTTTTGTCAAGGCTTTTTGTAAATTGAGTTATAGATCAAACTAAGTAATTGAATTTAGAGATTTACAAAGTGAGTCAATTACTTTAGGGCCTATTCTAGGTCTTCTGCCTTCTTTTGGTGTCTGAACGTATTGAGTTCTTACATTTTGCTTCTACACTGAATGCATTTACCACTTAAACACTTAGATAAAACTATTAGTGTAATTTAAGTAGTGTTTTGTCATTATCAAAATCAAATACAGGTCAACAATGTTTATTGAGTGAAACTCAATGTAGGTTGTTTGATATCTGTAAACTCAAACAATGTAAGGTTTGCTTGATATCTGTAAAGTTAAGCAAGTGTAACGTTGATCAATTAGTAGAACTCAATAGACCGGGGAGGCCTATTAAAAAAGTGGAGTAGCTAGGCACATTGGTGAACCACTATAAATCTCTATGTTCATTTCTCTTCTTCACTTACTCTTTCATTTGGCTAGTAGTTTAGTTTATGGTTTCTTAACTTGAATTGATTTTACTATGCTATTCACGTTCAACTCTTTTGTAGAACCAATTCACCCCGTTGTTTTTCCTAACAACATGATTAGTTAATTATGTCGTGTTTGTGTCGACCCAATAAATAATGTTATACCCAACTTTTGGCACAATACAAACACGGCAAGCTAACACGAATTGCCACCCCTAATTACATACAATATAGGTGTTATTGATATCAAACTTCTTATGGGTAAGATTGAGAATGAAGCCTTAGCTCATATGTTAAGCGAAGGTAACTCCATGGCTGATTAACCAATTAAGCTAGGTGTGGGAGGCAGGATGATCTTGCTGCCTGGTTGTGATCTAAATTCTCAATGGTGCTGCCAATCTTGGATCTTGGGTCTGTCTTGTTGCTTGTTGTGATCTTGAGTCTAAAGGGTTGTACCAACTTGCCATACTTGGCTCTTGGTTCTGTCTTGTTGTTTGAGGTATTTTTCAGGTTTTTGGCAGCGGAATTTTTAATATCCTCAAATGTAGCATATGGTGCTCTGTTATGTTTTTTTTTCCTTGCTGCTACTCTTATTTCGGATCATTGTGCACTCTGGTGCCTTTGGGGTTATTTTTTTAAGAAGCAAACATCAAATTAATTTATTAATCAGTTAAGGGATCAAATATTACACTCGGAAACATCCATTCCAAATGAGCAATAACAGAGAAGAGCGCATGAATTCGCTTTCCTGTTAAAAAAATTCTCTATATTTAGAATTGAGGAAAATTTGTAATAGTTTGTTTGGAGCAAATGAAATAAGAAATACATTTCACTTAAAAAATCTTTATGGAATTTATATTGAATTCACTTGCAAATAAGCTTTTATGTTTGAAATACTCGATTACTTACGTTAAAATAAAAAATTCATTTTCAAATTTTTATACTTCAAATAACTGAAAAAAATGAATTTTTATGAATTTTCGTGCTTTTTTAGAATGAGAACAAGAGAAACGAGAGGAAAAACTTTTTGTCAACACGTTATTCTTTTTATTTTATTAAATTCATTTGTAGATTGTATCAATTTTAATAATATTTGTTACACGTTTACTCAATTTCATAACAATTTTTTACAGGTAAAAACTGTTTTAACGGTAAAAAATATAAATACAGGATTCACAAGGTGCATAAGTTTCAGAAAATTCCTAATTGGCAACTTCGGCATGAATCACAAGCTTAACTAGAATGTATAACCATTAATTGCCTCAAACATCATTACAGCTGATTTTATTTCCAGTTTTTTTCGAGTTTTTTTCCGCTGATTTTCCTGCTCTTGATTTGGTATTTCTTAGGCTCTTCATTGATGCTGATTTTTTTTTTCTTAGGTGCACATTGAAACGTGCAGGCTGTAGAGATCTCCATTGTTGAGATTTTTCATTAAAAAAATGTCTAAGATCCACGCAAATAATAAATATAGTTTTAATACAATTTGTTGGGATCTGACACTATCGGCAACAACGCAAACACAACAATAAAGATTAAAAACAAATTAACAAATTAATTTTAAACGTTGTTTGACACAATTTTTTTGTTTACGTTAACAAATAAATCATTATTCCACTCTTTTATAATTTTTAGATGAAGAAAAGCTATTATAACTGGTTACACAACATTATACAATTTTTCTAGATAAAACTATGTGAAAATTATTCTCAAATAATACACAATTTTCCAAATCAAAATCGTGTGAAAACTCTCCCAATAAATACACAATGTTTTAATAAAAAATTGTACGAAAACTCTTCTCAACCTCACAACCAAAATCCTAATATACACAATGTTCATTCTATCCATGTATCATCGTAAAACCTTCTTTTACAAGTTATATTGGTGTTTGGTTTGCTATACTTTACATCTGACTAACAATTGCTACTTCAAGAATAACGTGAGAGACTACTTATTTTGATGCCCATATTTATAACCTTCAATAACTTGCCCACCAAATTGCTTGTTCTTCAAAATGCTTGTTCCAACCCTTGGACTAGGTTCTCTTCCACCTGATCAAAACATCCATATTTTGATCAGGAATTCTGTACCGTTTAATCATATTTTGGGTCAAATTCCAAGATCTATGACACTTTTTTTGGAGTGCTGGTTGTGGACTTTTTTTTTGTTAAACTTTGACTACCATGAGAAATGAAATCCTCTTCTTTGCCCTAAAAAAACAGAGATCGTGTAAGGTTAAAAAAGACCTAAAAGAAATAACTCGATCAACTCCTTTAACAAAGCAAGACAATTTAATAACATGTGACAACCCACATCTCATATCAGTAATGTAATAAGAAAGATCTCGGTTCATATATAAGACTCTATAAACTTAAATTATAATTTCGATTAACATTTTTTGTATATGAGTTTGTGGTATTACAAATGATATTAGACCTAACTTATACCTACTACCATATAAATTAATGTGTTGTATTTAGAGTTCTCAACGAATCATAGCCATTCTAAACTTCAGCTAACACTTTATGAATATGGGTTTGTGATTAGAAAAGATGAAAAACTCATTCAAAAATAAATTTCAATGTATTATTTTTTCAAATATTACAAGTAATAGAATTACAAATGAATTTCTTTAAATTTAAATTTATAATTGACTGTCTAAATCTATATTGCTAGGCACTCTAATAAGGGTTCCTCACAATTCTTCTATAAGATTTTACAGTACAAGCACTACAAATTCTGCATCTTAGTTTCTGTTCTTGAACCTTCTCCTTAGATGAGATAAATATGCCAGTTAATTGAAAGGTAGAAACTAGAAAGTGATTTATGAAAGATTTTGTTAACCTAATATTAAGTTACTGCTTCGTAATACATCTTGGGACAAAAGGAATTCGAGGTGAGAGAGAAGAGCCAAGGGGATTAGATGATACCATGCTTTGGTGGCTTTTAAAGAGAGAAGAAAAGGGGATCGAGGGGGATTTAACTCCCTTCAATTTCTTTCAAACTTCAATTTTTAATACTCTTTTTTTTTAATCACCCACCTTCTCATCCCGTTCTTTACTGTCCACTCCTTTTAAATACTCTTTTTTTTCTTCCCCTCCAAACACCGAAACACAAGGCAAAAGTAATTATTGTACTCAGATACCGTTGCATCTTAAAATATATATATATATATATATATATATATATATATATATATATATATATATATATATATATCTAAAAAGCAGTTTTTAAAAAAATCAAAAACTGAAAAATTAGGTTTTTAAAAAACTATATTTGCTTTAAAGCAAGTGTTTTATTAAATGCTTAACAGTTTTAAATTCGTATTGCTTTTTTAAAAATTATTTCAAAAAACATGTATTTTTTATTTCAAAAACCATTTAGTAAAGCTAAACAACTGCTATGCCAATTGGTTCTCATCCATTTCCCAACAAAAGAACAGTAAATTTTTACCCAAAAAAATGCAAATTAATGCCAGCAAACTTGCTTGATTAAGATACTTCAGTTGTTAAAAACAAACAAACTAAAAGCTCGAAAACCCAAAAAGAAAAAGGAAAAAAAGAAGTGAAGTTAAAAAAATCAATCTCAGGTTCGTTTCTTCTTCTCCGCTTCTGATTCAAGAAGTTCCTCCAAAACCTTATCATCCAAACACTCAAACTCGAAAACTTGCCTCTGATCTTGTCCACTAGAGGAACTTCCCCTCTCAAGCCTCTGATCACTAACAACAGTAGTACTACTAGAAGAAGTTGATGAAGTCAACGATAAAGGAGTAGTATAACGATAAGGAGAAAAACCCATAATTAATTGAGAATAATACTCACTAGGAAAATTAAGGATAGCAAGATGACCTCTGAAGTTAAATGCAGCTCTATCATAAGCTCGAGCAGCCTCCTCTGCTGTATCAAACGTTCCTAGCCACAACCGTGCACTATTCCTCGATGGGTCTCTAATCTCTGCAGCGAACTTTCCCCAAGGCCTCCTCCTCACTCCTCGATAACGCACCTGATTATTATCTAATTCCCTTCCTTTGTTTTCTTCCTTTCCTTTTAATTCCTTCCTTTCGTTAGGCTCTTGATCCATCTTGCTCTATTTTCTTTTCCCTCACGTTGATTATAAAAATTTGAACGTACCCTTTAATTACTAATTTGCTTTAAAATTTGGCTGCTTCCAAAATTTGGTGGGATATATTTATATGGCTGATTATTTCTGGCATGCAACGTCAGATCTGACGGTGGCTGTGACTTGGTCATTAAGATTCAAGAACGTGGGTTGACTATTATGATTTTTTTTTTTCATAAGTCTGATGTTTCTAGAAAGATGTTTCTGGAAAGATTCGTTGTAGCAGAGAGCAAATTCGATTGTTCCAGCATTCCCATTGACATGACTAATAAATTATCTTTCAGTTGGCCGGATGACATGTGAATAATTTCTTTTCAATTATCAAACGACATATGGTCATATCAATAAATCACTCTCCAGTAGTTTGATGACACATGGATAATCTCTCTCCAATGACCGAATGACACGTGGCTAAGCATTTGACATAACCATCAGTCGCGACCTCTCCATGCAGAAGTGTAAACGTAATTGTAGGGATTGAGTCGCCCCTGAACACGCGACAAGACCCTGGAAAAACGAAATCTTAAGGATCGCGCCATCCTGGGCACGTGGCCGACTTGCCTCTGAACCACTATAAAAAGCCGAATGTATGTGGATTTAAGATTACATTCAATTTCAAGTTCATAGCTGAAACATTGATATCATATCGCTCCTTATTTTCGCAAAACATTGTCCTAACAAAGGCATCAAAAAGACTTCGGAGGCACCACCCCTTTTCCTCCGATGACTCTTATTACACCCCTCGTTATTTGCGTAAGATATCAAATATTTGACCTCCAACTCAGCAGTAGATTTCTAGCATTAACACCAATGATGAAATTCAAAGGGCTAATCAATCTCTTTTTGATGATCGAAAAGCATTTTTAAGCTGATAGGAATTTTTTCTTTCTTCTCCTTTTTTTAATATGATTCTGATTCCTAGTTTTTATATATGTATGTACAAAAAGAGAATAATAGATTTAATTTGTCGCACAAACAGTTTCATCTTACTAGTAATTAACATGGATTTTGCTATTTTTGTTTTTACTTTAAGAATCTGATAATATATTTGGTTATACCATGCTGATACCAATATAACACAGATTCTATTATCGGATTATCTGTCATTGTTTGATCAACATGAAATCTAAAGTATATAATTAGAAGAGTAAAGAAATGAGCAGTTCTATATTTATCATAGATTTTGATCACCCAATCAAACCCTATATCTGATTTAGTAATTGTTAATAAATTTCATTGGTAATTTGTGTCTTTTAACAATGTTATTATTAATAAAATCACTATAACGAATGGCAGAGTAAGATTTATGAGCATGTGTTTGTATTTGTTGATGCCAAAAATGTGTTGCTCAGCTGTAGGTCGAACTTCGGGAGCTGTAGGTCGAAACTCGGATGTACCTGCACAGGGAAAGAGAGAGGGACTATGGGGTCGTTGGAGGGGGTACCTCCGATGATGCTCCAAACTTAAGTTAGGGTAAGATAAAGTGTACATAGAGGATGAGCGCTGGTTGAGAAAGTTGGATCGATTGAAATGCGTACCTGGCCTTTTTTTATAAGGCTTTTGAGGCGACATTTGGCCTAGGGCGGCAACGATATGATGCCCCAACTGGGTTGGGTAATGATGCCTGAGAGGCCCAGCTAGATGGCCGGGGGCCGTCTATTAGGACTTTGCCTCGCTGGCTTGATCAGGAGCCATCCAGGTATGAGGGCGGTTAGTCACCTGACACCCCAACTTGGATTTTAAATGATGCCTAAGAGGCCCAGCTAGATGGCTGGGGGCCGTCCGTTAGGGCTTGACCTTGATGGCTTGATCACGAGCCATTTACGTGTCTGGAGTAGTCTGCCAACCTGAAGCCCAACTTGGTTGGGCAATGATGGCCTAGAAGGCAGTGGTGACGTGGAGGCCTAGCTAGGGGCAGTAGAGCAATGAAGAGCGGTTATGATCCGGGGGCTGGGCTGCCCAGTCCAAGATCATCCACGTGTCTTGTTGTGACCTGCTGTTAAAAGGATCCACGTGTTGTCTTCCTAATGGAGGGGTATTTTTGGCAGTATCAGAGGCCCCCCACTTCCTTGAGTACAGTAATGTGGTCAAGGAAGTATTATGGCTTGTTCCGCATCTGTTCAACCGTGGAGATCTTGGGTCGAGGCCAAGGACATGGCCTAAGGGATGAGTCCGAGGACAGCGGCCCATGACCATGTACTCGGCCTTTGAAGCTAGAGAGTCGAGGACGCGATGAGCAATTCATGTGTTCGGCTTTGAAGATAACGGACCGAGGACCAATGGAGCAATCCATCTCCTCGATCCTTATAGATCTTCGGACTTTGAAGAGAATGGGCCAAGGACTAGTGGAGCAATCCATCTCCTCGGCCATGAATACCTTAAGTCTGAAGACTAGTGGAGCAATCCATCCCCTTGGACCTTGAAAAGAATGGGCCGAGGACTGGTGGAGCAATCCAACTCCTTAGCCATGAATACCTTGAGTACGAGGACTAGTGGAGCAATCCATCCCTTCGGACCTTGAAGAGAATGAGCCGAGGATTAGTGGAGCAATCCATCTCATCGGCAGTGAATACCTTGAGTCTGAGGACTAGTGGAGCAATCCATCTCCTCGGACCTTGAAGAGAATGGGCCGAGGACTAGTCGAGCAATCCATCTCCTCGGACCATGAAGAGGATAGGTCGAGGACTAGTGGAGCAATCCATCTCCTCAGCCATGAATACCTTGAGTCTAAGGACTAGTGGAGCAATCCATCCCCTCGGACCTTGAAAAGAATGGTCCGAGGACTAGTGGAGCAATCCATCTCCTCAGACTTTGAAGAGAATGGGCCGAGGACTAGTGGAGCAATCCATCTCCTCGGCCATGAATACCTTGAGTCCCAGGACTAGTGGAGCAATCCATCCCCTCGGACTTTGAAGAGAATGGGCCAAGGACTAGCGGAGCAATCAATCTCCTCGGCCATGAATACCTTGAGTTCGAGGACTAATGGAGCAATCTATCCCCTCGGCCATGAATACCTTGAGTCTGAGGACTAGTGGAGCAATCCATCTCCTCGAACCTTGAAGAGGATGGGTTGAGGACTAGTGGAGCAATCCATCTCCTCGGCCATGAATACCTTGAGTCTGAGGACTAGTGGAGCAATCCATCCCCTCGGACCTTGAAAAGAATGGGCCGAGGACTAGTGGAGCAATCTATCTCCTAGGGACTTTGAAGAGAATGGGCCGAGGAGTAGTGGAGCAATCCATCCCCTCGGACCTTGAAGAGAATGGGCCGAGGACTAGTGGAGCAATCCATCTCCTTGACTGTGAATATCTCGAGTCTGAGGACTAGTGGAGCAATCCATCTCCTCGAACCTTGAAGAGAATGGGCCGAGGACTAGTGGAGCTCCATCTCCTCGGACCTTGAAGAGAATGGGTCGAGGACTAGTGGAGCAATCCATCTCCTCGGACCTTGAAGAGGATGGGCCGAGGACTAGTGGAACAATCCATCTCCTCGGCCATGAATACCTTGAGTCCGAGGACTAGTGGAGCAATCCGTCCCCTCGGACCTTGAAGAGAATGGGCCGAGGACTAGTGGAGCAATCAATCTCCTCGGCCATGAATACCTTGAGGTCGAGGACTAGTGGAGCAATCTATTTCCTCGGACCTTGAAGAGAAGGGGCAGAGGACTAGTGGAGCAATCCATCTTCTTGGACCTTAAAGAGAATGGGCCGAGGACCAGTGGAGCAATCCATCTCCTTGGCCATGAATACCTTAAGTCTGATGACTAGTGGAGCAATCCATCTCCTCGGATCTTAAAGAGAATGGGTCAAGGACCAGTGGAGCATTCCATCCCCTGGACCATAAATACCTTGAGTCCGAGGACTAGTAGAGCAATGGGAGTTTTATCCCCGTAAAGCAACGGCGTAGATGACACGTGGCTTTTTTTGTGCAAATAGCGGTGCACAGGAAATGATGATTTTCCTTGGGAATTGAGAAGTCATGTCGGAAAGACAACGGATACCTTGGGGAGTGAAACGTTCCCTAGGGCCCCGTGAAGGCTGCTTCGGGACTCCAAAGAGTCTCATCTGTTTCCGAGCTTGCATTAAATTACCCTTGTTTGCCGTGTTTTCCTTTCTTATATAAAGGGAGTTTTACTCATTCTCTTCTTCACTTCAATCCAAAATCAGAATAGTTTTTGCAAGAGAGAATTGTTTGAGAACCTTCGGCCTCATCTCTGAGAGTCCTCATCCTCGACTTTTTACACTGAGAGTCCTTTTCTCTTCGTCCTGTTGCTTCCTGAGAGTTTTTAACCTTGTGAGTTTCAGTCCTCATTCTGTACCCAGTCTGGAGTTTTCTTAGTGTTGGTGGAAGTGCGAACTTCGAGTTTTCGTGGTCACGACATTTGGAGTTTCGGGGGTAGAGTACTTTGGACAGCTTTGGTCGTTTTTGGTGGAGCGCAAGTCCGAATCCCTCAGACTTTGGTGAGTTTTTCCATCCTTCCTTTTAATCATGTCTTAATTTGATGCATATCGTGATAGGCCTAGCAGTAGTAATAATAGTAGTAGTAGTGTGGATGACACTAGTGACGGTAGTACTAAGAAATGAGAGACATCTTCGTCCTTATCGAGGGAAGGGACCCCTGTAGGGGTCGTGCCTAGCTCAGGCCCCCGGGCAATGGTGTCGTACGTTCCCCTGGGGAATGAGTATGAAGATGGCTCATCTTCTGGGGACAAAGTAATTAGGGATTAGACTGATATTAGGGAGACCTCGGCTGGGGAGGAGAGGGAGGAATGTAACTACGCCGCCAATGAGATTCACAGCCAAATCAGGGAGAATGACCTAGTTGTGATTCGGAAGACGTACAACATTCCAGGTGAGTACGCCCTCTGGCTGGCTGGGGTGGGGGAGAGGGCCTGCGATACGCTTGTTGACCAAGCCCCGTATGAGCTCTGTGTTTACGAGCATCATATGCAGGCCGAGCTACCATTCCCTCTCCACTCATTTTTCTGTACCATCCTTAGGTACTTTGATATTGCACTGTGTCAACTGGTACCGAACTCGGTGCAGTTGATCATGGCCTTTATTTATGTCTGTTTGGAAGTGGGCAGGCCAATGACCTTGGATGTTTTCAAGGCCCATTTCCTTATCAGCAGCACGGCCAGACCAGATGGGTGGTATTTAGCACTCGACCGAGAAAGAGGTTGTTGAAGAAGACGCCTTCTTCGATTAAGAGGTGGAAGAAAAACTTCTTCTTCATTCGATATACCGAATACTTTGGCCTTCCTCGTTCCTGGAGTGTGGACCAGACCGGGAAGTGCAAGAAAGTGGGCCTCCTCTCTTTGAACAAGAAGCCGTGGATACCATGGTGGCATCGCCCATCAATTTCAGAGTCCTCTATGATAACAAAAAATTGGCTAAGCGTGGTCTCTGCCCCTCATGTCCCAAGCCCTCACTTGAGAGTGGTAAAATAACTTTAGGTTTATTTTTCTTTCTCCTTGCTTTTCATTTTACTTGCATTCTACTTTTCTTGTGCTTTATACTTATGTTTTCAATTGTTTGTTTGGGCAGAGATGGAAGCTGTGGTGCTTGCTAGGGAGCACACCAGGAAGTTGGTCCTGGAGAAGAGGAGAGCAACCCGGTCTGAAAAACAACAGGCCTTAGTCTCGGGGACCAGAAAGAGGTCTCGGGCCCAGTCTTCTGCTCTGATAGACCTGGGGACTCCTCCGAGGCAACTCTCCTAGTCGGAGACTACCCCTGTTCCCAATACCATTTCTTCAGTTCCTGCCACCTCCAGACCTTTTACTGTTCCGGGTACCAGCCAAGGGGCTGCTGCTGAGGCCCCAGTCTTTACACCCAACTGAGGCTTAAGGATAGATAATTCTGTCTTCGCACACCCTCGGGTGGCGCTGGAACATCTGATGAAGGGGACTCCTCCTTGGGATGTCGCGGAGTTAGGTAGGAAAACCATGGAGTCCCTTTGTGCAGCTGCTGAGACAGTGGCATCCTAAGCAAGTTTTTCTTTTTAGTGTTTTATTTCCTAACCCCTTTTCTATTGTTGTCTAACACTATTCGCCTAATTTTAGATGGGAGCCGTCGTGGGCACGACTGCTCGTCGCTGTATGGAGACGGTCAAGCTCCTCGGACGTACCCAGCGTCAATTGGAGGAGAAGACTGAGGCTGCTCACCAACTTCAGGCCCTGTTGGATGCTACCAACCTAGCTTGGGCTGAGGTCGAGGCTCGTGCTTGTGTCGTGGTCGAGGAGGCTGAGGCCCGTATTTGGTCTGCCGTGGAGGAGGCCAAGGCTCACACTCAAGTGGCTGTGGAGGAAGCTCTAGCGGCTTTTTAAGGCTCAGAGGCATACCGGCTGGTCATTATCTCCGAGGGAGGCCAGTAGCACCCCACCGGTTTTATGGAGGCGAAGGGGAAAGCTGAGGCTCTGTAACCAGAGCTAGACTTCTCAGGCGTAGATCTGCTGGGGCTCGATGAAGAGGAGGAGGATTAGCCTACTTCGGAGGGGGAGCAGACTGAGAGGCCAGAGCAGACTGGAGGGTAGGAGGAATATCAAGGCTCAAGGTCGCCTACCCCTGAAGGATGACATCCTGGCTCAGGATGAGCAGCCTACTCTGGGGTACAAAGAGGCTGAGGCAAATAGGTTGCGCTCGTTCTGATCTGGCCCGGCCAGAAATTTTTTTTTTTCTTATGTACTTCGAGGCCGTTTAGGGCCTAGTTCGCCTGTATTTTGTATTAACAATGTTTAATGAAAGTACCTTGTTTTCTTTCAAACTTCATCTTTTATATAACAGGTTCCTGTGTTTACACTTAGTCTGTTTCTAATATAACCTTCCTTCTCGGAGTTCGAGCGCAAGCTCCAATTCTTTATTGGTAAAACCGACGGAGGTGCTTGGCATTCCAAGTTCAGGGGATGGGCCTCGCATTCAGTTCCTCGAGTCGAAAGTGCCAGGACGACACACTTTTTTGATTCGGTACGGTATTTCCCAGTTAGGGAGCAGTTTTCTCGTTTCTCGAGGTCGGGATACTTCGCTTTTTTGTATGACGAGGTCATGGAGCAGGAAGTGCCTTCCTTTTACTCTTGCATTGTAATTCCTAGCGGTGCGCTGTTGATAAGCGGCTAATCGGATTTGGGCCTTGTCGAGGAGATCAGCATTCATACTCATGGCTTTTTTGTTGCTTCGTTCCTCGAAACTTTGTATCCGGAAGGAGGGTACGCCTATTTCCAAGGGGATCACGGCCTTCTACCCATAGGTCATGAAGAAAAGGGTTTCCCCCATGGGTGCTCGAGCCGTCGTTCGGTATGCCTAAAGTATGTTGGGCAAATGGCGATTCAATTGTTTGTCTGCTTCGTCTATTCACCTCTTGATGCCTTGGAGGAGTATTCGGTTGGTGACCTCAGCTTGCCCATTAGCTTGGGGGTATCCCACCGAGGAGAAGCGATGTTCAATATGCAATTCCTCGCAGAATATTTTGAACTGAGCACTGTCGAACTGTTTGCCGTTATCTGTTACCAATACTCAAGGTACTCCGAACCGAAATAAGATTGACTTCCAAACGAAACCTCATGCCTGATGCTCAATGATGCTGGCCAAGGGCTCGGCTTCTACCTACTTTGTAAAGTAGTCTATTGCCACTATAAGGTACTTCCGCTGGCCGGTTGCTCTGGGGAAAGGTCCGAGAAGGTCCATGCGCTATATAGCGAAGAGAAGCGTACTGGTGATCGGGGTCAAGAGAGTTGCTGGTCTATGTGGTACGGTGGCATATTGTTTGTAGCTTTTACACTCTTTTTTAACCAACTCCATGGCTTCTTCCCTCATTTTAGGCCAATAGTACCCTTGACGAAGGATCTTGAATGCTAAGGCCCTCCCTCCAAGATGATTTCCTCATATTCCCTCGTGGACCTCTCAGAAGGCGTAATTAGCTTCGGTTGGATCAAGGCATTTTAGGTAGGGCATTGTAAGGCATTTTTTATACAATTAATTGTCCAAGATAGCGTACCATGCTGCCCGAGACATAACTTTTCGGGCTTCATTTCTGTCATCAAGAAGATGACCATCACTTAAATACTCAAGAATAGGACTCATCCATGTTTTTTCGCCAACCACGGGCAATACCATTGTTTCGTCGATGCTGGGTATGGTCAGTGTTTCGAGGCAGACTATTTTCCATGGTTGGAGTTGGCGAGAAGACGCAAGTCGGGCCAAGGAATCAGCCTTTGAATTTTCAGCTGGCAGAATCTGGCTGATGCGGAATACTTCGAACTTTGCAGCTAGTGTCTTTGCTTTTGCAAGGTAACGAGTGATCTTGTCCCCTCGGGCCTCGAACTCACCGTTAACCTGGTTTACCACTAACTGAGAGTCGTTATATGCGTGTAGTAATTTTACGGAAAGCACATAGGCTAGTTTCATGCCTGTGAGTAGAGCCTCATACTTGGCCTCATTGTTGGATGCCTTAAATTCAAACCTCAAGGTGTACTCAATGGTGAAGTTGTTCGAACCGCTTATAATGAGCTCGGGTTCATTCCCAGTGTCAGTGGAGGACCTGTCGACATGGAGGGTCCATTGTGGAGATAGGTTTGGTTCGTCAATTGTCTGAGGTGGTTCTTCTGAGGGTGGTAAGGTGGTTTCCATGACAAAATCTGCTAAGATTTGGGCCTTTATAGCTACTCAAGGCCGATAGCGAATGTCGAACTCACCCAACTCTATTGACCATTTCACCAGTCTACTAGAAACATCGGCCTTGTGAAGTACTTGCCGAAGGGGCTGGTTGGTGAAGAGAGAGATTGTGTGAGCTTGAAAGTACAGTCGGAGCTTCCGTACTGAAATCAAGAGAGCATACGCCATTTTTTCTACAGGGAGATACTGTGTTTCGACATCGTGGAGCACCTTACTTACATAATATACGGGCTTCTGCGTTTTTCCTTATCTCGAATTAGGACAGAAACCACTACTTCTGGTCCAGCCGAGAGGTATAAGAAGAGTTCTTCGCAAGCTACAGGCTTGGTGAGTACGGGGGGTGTACTCAAATATCTTTTTAGTTCCATGAATGCTTCTTGACAATCTTTGGACCAAACAAAATCTTTGGCCTTCTGGATGGCTTTAAAGAATGGGAGACACTTCTCGGCGGATTTTGACATGAATCGACTTAAAGCAGCTATCCTTTCGATAAGTCATTGGATTTCCCTTACGGTCCATGGTGGGTTCATGCTAAGAACAACATCTATTTTTTTTAGGATTTGCTTCTATGCCTCTGTGGGTTACTATGAACCCAAGAAATTTTCCCCCAGTGACTCCAAAAGCACACTTAGTGGGGTTTAGCTTCATTCGATGATGGTGGAGGACATCAAAGGCTTCTTGTAGATCAACTTCATGGTCATTGGCTTTGACACTTTTGACTAACATGTCATCGGCATATACTTCCACATTCCAGCCTATCTGTCATTGGAAAATTTTTTTTACTAACCTCTGATAAGTTGCTCTGGCATTTTTTAAGCTGAACGACATGACCCTGTAGCAGTAGAGTCCTTGTTCTGTAATAAATTTTGTTTTCTCTCGGTCCGACCAGTGCATGAGGATCTGGTTATACCATGAATAGGCATCCATGAACGTCAGTAATTCATATCCTGATGTTGCATCGACAAGTTGATCGATCCTAGGAAGTGGAAAGCTATCTTTCGGACAAGCTTTATTTAGATCGGAGAAATCAATGCAGATCCGCCACTTTTCATTTGCCTTCTTTACCATTACTATATTAGACACCCAGTCTGGATAGCTTACCTCCCGGATGAACTTGACTGAGAGTAATTTGTCGACTTCCCCTCGAACGGCTGCCTGTCGTTCAGTGGCAAACGATCTTTTCTTTTGGATGATTGGTTTGTGGTTCGGATCCACATTTAGTCGGTGTACTATGACATCTGGGCTGATTCCAGGCATATCTGCAGCGATCCAAGCAAATAGATCTTGGTTTGCCCGAAGGTGGGCGAGCAAAGACTCCTTGAGAGTTTCTGGCAGATTTGAACCAATTTGAATGGTCTGGGTGCTGTTTTCACTGAGGGGGACAGCTTTTAACTCTTCTATTGGTTGAACTCTTAGGTTACTCTCTTCATCTCTAAGATCGTCAAGCTCAAGCGGGAGGGCTTCCGCTTTCTTGCTTTTTTTGACTGAACTGAGATAACAGGATCTTGAGATTTGCTGATCTCTTTTGATTTCGTCTACTTCTTCCTCGATGGGGAATTTAATTTTGAGGTGATGGGTGGAGACAACCGGTCGGAGTTTGTTCAGTGTTGGTCGTCCAAGTATCATATTGTAGGATGAGGGCTATCGAACAATCAGAAAGGTAGTCTACACGGTTGTCACCTGAGGGGGTGTCCCTGCAGTTACGGGGATGGTTATGCTACCCTCTGTAAAGACTGGTCCTCCTAAGAAGCCATAGAGTGGAGTGGAGACCAACTCTAATTGGGAATCTCCCAATAGTATATGTAGAAAAGTATCATAGAACAGAATGTCGGCTGAGCTCCCATTATCGACCAGGACTCGTCTTACTTCATGGTTGGCCACGATGAAGGAAATTACGACAGCATCGTCGTGTGGAGTCTGAACTCCTTGTAAGTCTTCGTCTGAAAAGGAAATGATTTCGTCTGTCTTATGTCGTTTATGAGGTCCAGAGACAGAAGCTATTGACCTGGCATAAGACTTCCCACGATTATTAGACCTGCCCCCAGCTGCGGGCCCTTCGCAAATGGTCTTGATGATTTTTGCCTTGGGGACCTCTGGTTTCTTCTAGCTAGGCCCCTAGCTCTTCTAGATTAGTTGTATAGGCCTATTTCGCTCGAGAAGGTGTTCAGGGCTTCTTCGAGGTCACTCTATAAATTTTTCCATTCGCGATCCGGTAAACTCCTTTAGATGTTCTCGGTTAATGAGGGCCTCAATTTGGTTTTTAAGCACCTTACACTCTTCCGTGTCGTGGTCGAAGTTTCTATGGAACCTACACCAAGTGCTTCGATCTGGATTGAGGTTTAGTGGCATCGGGGGCCACTATAAGAGACCCCCATCGTGGATCTACATTAGAATATTGGTCATAGATGCAGTCAGCGGAGAGTAGCTGTCAGTTTGCCCAGAGGTTCTGGTTCCGGTCCCAAAGGTCACGGGGTTTTGAGGACTACCTTCGAAAAACCTGAGGCCTCTAGGTCTCTCATCGTGAAATGACTGCTTCACGGTCTCATGGCATAGGCTAGTGGGACCTCTTTTTCACCTTTTCGTGTCTCTTTCTCGTTCTCTGCAGAACGCCTAGTCGTCCTCTGCCAGCATGTATTTTTCGGCTCGCGCCAAGACCTCACTCATATCAAAGGGTGGGTGTCTGGTAAGTTTTGAACTAAAGACTCCAGATCTTAACCTGTTTTTGAATGCCAGCAACTGAACATTGGGATCAAGGTCTGAGATCTCCCAAGCCACGGAGTTGAACCTCGAAATATAGGCCCGGCATTTTTCGCCTTTTAGCTGGACAATTTTGAACAGAGACTCTGAGGTCTTTTTTGGTCCTTTTTTACTGATAAAATGAGAGGCAAAGGCATAACTCAGCTCTTTAAACGGGTGGATACCTCCAGATTTCAAACGGGCATACCACATTCCGGCTGTTTTTTCAAGGGTTACAGGAAATACCGGACACATCACGGGGTTTGAATGTCTGTGGAGTGTCATTGTTGTTCGGTAATGCTGGAGATAATCCAGAGCATCAGTGGATCCATCGTAAGGCTTAATTTATGGCATTTGGAAGTTCGGTGGGAGGGGGGCCTCGAGGACCTCTTGAGCGAAAGGTGGGTCCTGCACGTCGAGATTATCTATAATATTGTGGCCACGCCCCCTGAACGCTTCATTGATTCGTCCCTCTATGTCCTCGATCCGCTTGCTAAGACCTTCACTGCTTTTGGATAAGGGACTTTCTCCGGACTTGGCCATGCGAAGTGGAGGTGATTTGGTCGCCGAACAACCATCGACTGGCAGGCGACGGCCAGCTGAACTATTGTGACTTGGTTCTGACCGCAAAGATGGTGGTGATGTATACTGAGCTCTTCCACGGACTTCGGCGGCTAGGTCAGCCACTAGCTGCGTGAGTTCCACAAATTGTGCTTGAAGAGTAGCCACATTGGGATGGGCCTCGGATTCGGTCGAGGAACTTGCTCCAAACCTCATTACTCCTTCACTAAGGTCCCTGACAGGGGTTTTAGGTAGCATGACAACAAATGAGTTCTTTGGACTTCTTCACTGTTACTCCTAGCAAGAGATGGTGGATTCCCACGGACGGCGCCAATCTGTTGATGCCAAAAATATGTTGCTGAGCTGTAGGTTGAACTTCGGGAGCTGTAGGTCGAACCTCGGATGTACCTACACAGGGAAAAAAATAGGGACTATGGGGTCGTCGGAGGGGGTACCTCCGATGATGCTCCGAAGCTTAAGTTAGGGTAAGATAAAGTGTACGTAGAGGATGAGCGTTGGTTGAGAAATTTGGATTGATTGAAATGCGTACTTGACCTTTTTTATAGGGCTTTTGAGGCGGTATTTGGCCTAGGGCGGCAGCTATACGATGCCCCAACTGGGTTGGGTAATGATACCTGAATTAGCAGAGTTTTACAGTGCCTCAAGTTGTCTCGTGTTTTTATTCATTTCAATTAACACGTACTAAAAATAACTAACAAACAAACAACCTTCTTTTGTTTTGTTTATGAATGAGGCTGCTTAATTTTGTATGCCTATATAAAGACAATACAGTAGCCACATATGTAGATATATAATTAATCCTTGTCTTTTATTTGAGCAATATATGTTCTTAACAACGTAATTTAAACTCTCATAACCTTGGCTGAATTTCTACTGAAAAATTTATGTAACCTTTTTTTTAATAATACGTACTAGCTATAGCCTTAATTATGTCAATTTACCAGGGTTGTGAAGAATACCTACCGCGCGCACTCCTATGCATTGAGCCAAAAAACAGCATCTTCATCCAGAACATATTCCAAAATCTCACTCGAAGGCAAATGCCGGTCAGGATTCAATAGAGATATTGATGCGTTATCGATGGACTTTTAATTCTTTGAAGCATTCACATGATTGAGAGGATAGACCCCTTATTGATGCCTAAAATGTGTTACTGAGCTGGAGGTCAATGCTTTAAGGGGGCCTGCACAAGGAAACGGGGGTGAATTATAGAGTCGTCAGAGGAGAGGAAGGGTGATGCCTCCGAGGACACTCCGATTCTTTTGTCAGCATGAATTTTTAGAGAAAAATAGAGAATTATGGCACTAGCCTTTTTTTTAGTAATGAGCTTGTAATTGAAGATAAGATTGATTTGCATACCTTGGACTTTTTATAGTGTTTAGGAGGTGAGGTTGCCCACGTGGTAAGGATGAGGCAATCCCAAAGATCCAGTTCGTCCACTGGAAGGTCTAGTCGTGTGTCCAGGGACGATTGTAATCCCTGTAATAATGTTTACATGTCTGCACAAGGGAGTCTAGGAGTGGAGATGACTACCCACTGTTATATCCATGTGTCGTCGTCCTATTGGGCAAGAACTGTCTACGTGTTGCTACGTTATTGGTTGAGAACTATCCATGCATCGCTAGGCTATTGGTTGAGGATTGTCCATATGTCGTCATGCTATTGGGTGGTGAGCTTATTGGCCACATCAAAGGGCCCCCACTTCTTTAAGTACATTTATGTGCTCTAAGGAAATATGATAGGGCTTGGCCTTGGAGACGTTGGTCCGAGTATATGAGCAGCAAGCAAAATGCTCGGCCTTGAAGATGTCGGTCTAAGCATATGAGCAACAATCAATATGATCGGTCTTGGAGACGTCAGTCTGAGCATATGAGCAACAGTCAATATGCTCGGCCTTGGAGACGTCGGTCCAGGAATATGAGAAGCAGTCAATATACTCGGCCTTGGAGACATCGGTCTGAGCATATGAGTAGCAGTCAATATGCTCAACCTTTGAGACTTTGGTATGAGCATATGAACAGCAGTCAATATGCTCGGCCTTAGAGGCATTAGTCTGAGCGTATGAGCAACAGTCAATATGCTCGGCCTTGGAGGTGTTGGTCCGAGCATATAAGTAGCAAGAAAAATGCTCGGCCTTGGAGATGTTGGTCTGAGCATATGAGCAGTAGTCATATGCTCGGCTTTGGAGACGTTGGTTCGAGCATATGAGCAACAAACAATATGTTCAGCCTTGTAGACTTTGGTCCGAGCATATGAGCAGCAGGCAAAATGCTTGGCTTTGGAGACATCAATTCGAGCATACGAGCAATAGTCAATATGATCGTCCTTCGAGACGTCGGTCTGAGCATATGAGCAGCAGTCAATATGCTCGGCCTTGGAGACCATCAATTTGGGTCATCTGTTTTTGGAGTCCTTTGTGGATTTTTTATGCTTCTTCTCTTAAAGCATTTGATGAACTCTTAGGTTTCTTCTTTTAGAGTTTTTGGTGGACTCTTGAGCCCATAACGAATCCTTTGGTGTTGGGCCCTGGGTAATTCTTTTTGCCTTCTGGGCCCAAAAGAAACAATCTTTGATTCGTATTTATAACCTGTTTACATGTGGTGTACTAGGCCATTTAATGCATGCAGCTATCTAGAGTAAAAACGACAGCATCATTATTGATTCATTCCCTTGGGGAATGAAATGGCACCTCAAGTAGGCAAAATGTCGTATCATTGCGACTGGGGCCCTTAGAGAACGTAAAATTAGCCTCGGTTATTTTGAACATCATGTTTTCCCAACTGTAGGGTTAACTCTCCTCATTTGTTATGCCTCTTTTCCTAAATAAGGGTGTTTGCTCCTCATTTCTCTTCACTTCACATCTCTTGCAATCAAAGAAAAAATTTGAAAGCCCACGGACTCGTCCCAAAAATTTGAGAGTGCTCGAATTTGATTTTGGCAAGAGGGGTTTTCAAAGTTTCGAGGGGGCTCGAAGTTATCTTGAGGTTCGAGGGTGCTCAGAGTTTGGAGGGAGATTAAAGCGTGGGCCGAGGAAGGAACTGCTCTGGCAAATACACTTTGGTGAGTTTTTTCTATCTACTTTTTCATGTCTCCAGTAGATATATTTCACGATAGGCCCAATAGTGGTAATGGTAGTGGTAGTAAAGGTAGTTAGTCTAGGGAGACGTGGTCGAGCCTGTCCTCCTTCGAGGGTGAGTCCTCGAAGGGTACCGTGGCCAAGGAAGGACCACTGGCCATTGTGCCTTATGTGGCAGTGGAAGAAGAGTACGAATAGGACTCCACCTCTGAGAGCGAGGATGAGGTTGACACTGTCCTGGTCGAGCTTAGGGGGATATAGCTGTGGAGGAGAGGGTGGCATGGATGTTCGCTGCGAATTTCATCCTTAGCCAAATGAGGGAAGAGGATCTTGAGGTAATCCGGAGGATATACCGTATTCCAGAGGAGTATGTGATTAGGCCAGTCGAGATTGGAGAGAGGGCTTACGATGTCCTTTCGAGTCACGCGCCCCATAAACTATGTGTTAACGAGCAACATATAAGGGCTGGGCTCCGATTCCTTCTTCATCCCTTCTTCTGTACTATACTAAGGTACTTTGATATAGTGTTGTGCCAGCTGGTACCAAAATCATTGTAGTTGATTATGGCATTCATCTGTGTCTGTACGGAGATGGGGGATTGATGAATATCGATGTTCTTAAGGACCATTTTCAGATAAGCAAGCACAGCCAAACCAGGTGGGTCGAGATCAGTTCGAGGGCGAAGAGAAAGTTGTTGAGAAAGACGCTGTCTTTTATTAAAAGGTGGAAAAAATCCTTCTTCTTCGTCCAAAGTGAGAGGAGTTTTGGGGTTCCGCTATCTTGGAGTCTGGATCGGGTGGGCAAATACAAGAAGTCGAGCCTCTTGTTCCGTGAGTAGGAGACATTGAATGCCATGGTGACCGCGCCCCTAGACGTGGAAGTCTTGTACGACAATGAGGAGTTAGTGAGGCGTGACCTCTGCCCTCTATGCCTTGAGAAGTCCATAGAGAGTGGTAACCTCTGCGCCCGCTACTTTTTCCTTTTTGTTTATCACTCTTTTACGCTTTGCTTTGTATTCTTGCCCATTTATCTTGTACTTATGCACTTTTTTATTCTATGTTTGGGAAGAGATTAAGGTAACAGCTAAAGCTAGAGAGCGGGCCAAGAAGCTCACTTTGGAGAGGAGGAAGGCTGCCCAAGCGGGGAAGTAGCCCGTCCCTACTCTAGGCAAGAAGAAGAGGCCACAGGCTACTTCCCCCATTCCCATCGACCTGGAGGGCCCTCCTGAGCTTTCCCTTGAGTCGAGGATTGCTCTAGCTGTGTCTCGGGCTCCATCTTCATCCCGAGGTGTTTCTCTGGGTGCAGCGGTCTTCACGTCCAACTTAGGCTTGAAGATCAATGATTCTGTCTTCTCTCATCCCCGGGTGGCTCGAGAGCACCTAATCTTGGGGGTCCTACCTCGGGACATGATTGAGCACTCGCAAAGGCCATTCAAGGGGCTCTACTCCACCGCTGAGACCATGGCTTTCTAGGTAAAAATGTTATATCTTTCCTTTCTTTAGATTTTCTCTCTATCTTGGTGGCTAACGATCCTTGCCTTGTTTCAGTTGGTCGTGCTGCTTGCGGTGTTGTCGCATCGATGCATGGACACGACAGTGAAGTTGGGCCGGGCTGAGTAGAAGTTGGACAAGAGTGGAGAGCTCGTTCGCCAACTCCAAGTATTCTTGGAGGCAGCCAACCAGGCTAGGGTTGAGGCTGTAATGACCCATCCCGAGTTGGCCACCCTCGAGACAGTGTCATCACATTTTGAAAATCCCAGCACGACACATATATGCAACAACAAAATAATACTAAAAGAAATTTTTACTTCAATCCTCAACCCTCAACAGGGGAGATACAACATTCTAATCTTCAATTAAATATTATATACAACGTAAAATGTATGAATATTTACAAATAAATTTTTGTTTTATTTTCTCATTAGTCTTAGGATATGGACATGTACGTGAGACGAAATCTCAACCCACCAAACTATTTGTCATGTCTACTACCTGAAATCATTGTACAATGAGATATGAGCTTCACAAGCTCAGTGAATTAAATTTACTAGAAGTATTTAATTTGTATAAATAGTCATTTAATATTTAATCATTTATATCTCATATAATTTTATAATAGCATATAGTTTAACATTTAGATAGTTCTTATCATATCATACTTCTATATTTTTTTCTCACTATAACTGTCTCTCTGTGAAACTCATTCATCTATAAATAAATTTATAATAACAAACAACACTTCAGCATTTCAGTAATACAATCAATATTTAAAATAGATACAATGCATGAATTATTATTAGGGAACATCTTCCCACACATTTACATGTTTTTATTTTAGACTGCCCCGCTCCCGGTTCTTTTATTTCCAGCATATACCGGCTGTCATGGTTTTTCGTTTAGACTGGCCCCCTCCCGGTTCTTTTATTTCATGCATATACATATGAACAATGATATGAAATATGCATATGAACAATAATATAAAAACAAGCATGTATTCAGATATTTAATTTAGTCATCCTGCCTTTTTTCAAATTACTATTTGATCAATTTTATTAATTTCTTCTCCTCATATATCACATCAATTTATTAACCATAACTCGTCAAGAATTTCATTTATCACCTTTAATAGGGTGTTGTGAGGCCTTTCTTGTATAACTGTCATCTATGACCATATACCGTGATTCTCGGGAGATGATTTTCCTGGCTTCACCTCTTTGCCTAAGGAGCTGGCTGTCTCATAAATACTGGAGAATCGGATCATCCTAGGTTTCTTCTTTGGCCAATGGTAACATGGGAGTCTCTTCAATGCTAGGGGCAATGAGGGTTTTAAGGTAGACTATTTGTGTGGGCTTGGGTTGGCGGGAGGAGTCAAGTCAAGCTAGGGAATCAGTTTTTGAGTTTTTCGCCCGGGGGACCTGGGTTATTTAGAATGCTTTCAAATTAGCGGCGAGTTATCTGGCTTTCTCTAGGTAGCGGACGATCTTTTCTCCTCGAGCTTCAAATTCCCCGTTAATCTAGTTCACCACCAGTTGCGAGTCCCTATATGTGTCTAAGGCTTCGACGGCCATCGCCTTAGCTAACTTCATTCCGTCAAGTAATACCTGGTATTCCTCTTCATTGTTGGAGGTACTAAATCTGAACCTTAAGGCGTGCTCAATGGTGAAACCATCTGGGCTGCATAAGATGAGCTCGACACCGCTTCCGGTGCTATTGGAGGATCCGTCAACATAGAGGGTCTATTGTGAAACTTGCTCGACCACCTCAAGGTCCGAGGTTGAGTTTGGTTCGCTTGGGAGTGTTGTCTTTACGATAAATTCTACGAGAGCCTGAGACTTTATGGCTTTATGAGGATGATACCGGATATCAAACTCATCGAGCTCTACGGACCACTTGACCATCCTTCCGGAGACATCCGGCTTATGGAGCAGTTGTCTTAGTGGTTGGTCTATTAAGAGGACGATGGTGTGTGCTTGAAAGTATGGTCAGAGTTTCTATGCTGTGACTAGGAGGATGTATGCCATCTTTTCTATTGGGGATACTATGTTTTTGCATTATAGATGATCTTGCTCACAAAGTACATGCTTCCTTTCGGATCAGGACAGAGGCCACTACTTCCTGCCCGATCGATAGGTACAAGAAGAGTTCTTCGCTAATGTCAGGTTTGGTCAAAAGTAGGGGTGAGCTTAAATATTATTTCAGCTCTTCGAACACCTTTTGACAGTCTTTGGTCCAGGTGGAGTCTTTCACTTCTTGAATGGCTTTGAAGAAGGGGACGCATTTCTCGACGGATTTTGACATGAATCGGTTGAGTCCAGCCACCCGTCCTGTCAACTGTTGCACTTCTCTTAATGTTCGAGGGGGGGTAATACCGAGGATGACCTCTATCCCCTTTAAGTTACCATGAAACTAAGGAACTTTCCCCTAGTGACTCCAAAAGCGCACTTCGCGGGGTTCAGTTTCATTTGATGACATCGGATCACCTCGAATGCTTCCTCCAGATCGGCTTCATGGTTTTCGGCCTCGACACTCTTGACTAATATATCATCCACATAGACTTCCATATTTTTCCCGATCTGCCCGTAGAAGATCTTGTTTACCAGCCTCTGATAAGTTGTTTTAGCGTTTTTAAGGCCGAAGGGCATGACCTTGTAATAGTACAATCCTTGACCGGTGATGAAGGTCATTTTCTCTTGGTTGAATTCGTACATGAGGATCTGGTTATAGCTAGAGCAGGCGTCCATGAAAGTTAAGAGCTCATGCCCCGACGTTGTATCGATAAGCTGATCGATACGCGGTAGTGGGAAGCTATCCTTCGGGTAGGGTTTGTTCAGGTCTGTGAAATCGATGTAGATTCGCCACTTGCTGTTAGTTTTTTTACCATCACTATGTTGGACACCTAGTCGTGATATTCCGTTTCTCGGATGAAATTTTCTACGAGCAGCTTGTCTACTTCGGCTTTGAAGGAGGCTTGTCGCTCTAGGACAAATAACCTCTTCTTCTGGAGATTGGTTTGTGGCTTGGATCCACATTTAACCGGTGCACAATCACCTCTAGGATGATTCCGAGTATGTTTAAGGCTGACCAAGCGAAGAGATCCTGATTCTTTCTAAAAAAGAAGAGAAGGGATCTTTTGCGGCCTTCTAGAAAGTTGGAGCTGATCTAGACTATTTAGGAGGCGTATTCATCGAGGGAGACTATGGTTAGTTCTTCTATAGGCTGACCTCTGGGAGTTCTTACTTCATCCCTAGAGTCTTCTACTTCGAGAGGGAGGGTCTTCTTCCTCTTTCTCCCTCTAATGGCATTTAGGTAGCAGAACCTAAAGACTTGTTGGTTTCCTCTGACTTCACCTACCCTATCATCGATGGGAAATTTTATCTTTAAATGGTAGGTAGAGACGACCGCTTTGAGTTTGATAAGGATGGGCCTACTGAGGTTCATGTTGTAGAACGATGGTTGCCTAACCACCAGGAAAGTAGTATGTACAATGGTTGTTTTTTAGGCTGTCCCTGTAGTGACTAGGAGGACTATGGTGCCCTCGATGAACACCAACCCCCCTAAGAAACCATAGAGTGGAGTAGAGATTGGTTCTAGTTGAACATCTTCCAACTGCATCTGTTGGAATGCGTAGTAGAACAGGATGTCGATCGAGCTCTTGTTGTTGACCAAGATGCGTTTGACGTTGTAGTTGGCCACGAGAAAGGAGACCACCACTGCATCATCGTGTGGGGTCTATAGTCCCTCTAGATCGTCGTCTATGAAGGAGATCATTTGGTCTATCTTCCTATATTTGTAGGGGCCATTGACTAACGCCACAGACCTGTCATAGGCCTTTCCATTATTTTCTGAAGTGCCCTTGATGGTGCGGCCTCCGTAGATTGTCTTGATGATCTTGGTTGTGGTGGTCTCTGGGCTTTTCCGACTGAGCCCTTCCCAGTTTAGCTCCGAACTTCTCTAAGGGTCTTGATGTGTCCGGTTTCGACTAGGCAAACGCTTGGGACTTCTTTGGGGCCGTTCGAGAATTCTTTCTTGCGATGGTCTAGTAAATTCTTTCAACATCCCCTTGTTGATAAGGGCCTCAATTTGATGTTTCAAGGCTAGACACTCTTCGGTATTGTGCCCATGGTTTCTGTGGAACCGACACCATTTGCCTTGATCCCCACTGATGCGCAGTGGCTTCGAAGGCCATTAGGGGATTGTTCTGTCTTGTAGTTGCATCAGGACGTTGGTCCTGGAAGCATTGAAGGAAATAAAGCTCTCAAAGTGGCCTAGGGCTTTATACCTATTTTCACTAGAAGGTCACTTGGTTGGATCGTGGTGAGGACTGACATGGTCTTTCCTCTTTCTCTCTATGTCCCCTTCTCTTTCTCTCCAGAAGGCTTAATCATCTTTCACCAGCATATACTTCTTGGCTCAGGCCAAAATCTTGTTCATGTTGTTGGGCGGTCGTCTGGTGAGTTTGGAGCTAAAGACTCCGGACCTCAGTCCATTTTTGAACACTAGCATCTAGATGTTGGGGTCGAGGTCAAGGATCTCCCAAGCAGCAATGTTGAACCTCGAAATGTAAGCCCGAAGTCTCTCCTCTCGAAGTTAAATTATGTTGAACAGGAACTCCGAGGTCTTCTTAGGACCCTTACTACTGAGAAAGTGGGATGCAAAGGCACACCTCAGCTCCTTAAAAGTTTTAATACTCCCTGGTTTCAATCGAGAGTACCAAATCCCAGCTGTCTTCTCGAGTTTACGGGGAATGCTCGGCATATTACGTGATTGAAATGCCGATGTAACGTCATGGTAGTCTTATAGTGTTGGAGATGGTCCAAGGGGTCTACTGAACCATCATAGGGTTTGATTTGGGGTATTTGGAAGTTCGACGGGAGCGAAGCTTCGAGGACCTCTTGAGTGAAGGGTGGGTCCTAAATGTTGAGCTCATCCAGAATGCTGTGGTTTCGGCACTTGAGTGCTTTGTTGACTTTTTCTTCCATTTTCTCATTCTGTTTATCGAGGCCGAGGTTTCTTTTGGAGGAGGGGCTTCCTTTGGACTTGATGGTGTGAGGTGGTGATGGCTTTGCCGTGGAACAGTTGTCGATGGGGAGCCTATGCTAGCGGTGCTCGTGCATCCGAGATTTTGTCGATAAGGTGCGGGGGAGGGTTGGCGAGCCCCTCTCTAGACCTCAGTAGTGAGGTCAGTCACCAGACGCGAGAGTTCCACGAGCTGCACCTAGAGCATAAGAATAACGGGATATGTTGAGGTGGACCCTTGGAGATTTTTCGGTGGGTCTATCTTTGTGTAATGAAGGCATTGGGTCCCGAAAAGGGGCTATAGGTCGTTGCCAGAGGTCTTTTGTTAGAACATAGTGGGGAGTCTTAACTCGGATCATTGGCTGTGGAAACCGTTTTGTGTAGGCGCGATGCTGGTCCCGGCAACTCTTTGGCCGGCATTCTTTCTGGTATTTTTGGGTAGCATGGCAACAGATGAGTTCTTCATACTTCTTCGCTTTCTCTGTCAGCGAGAGATGGTGGTTTCTTACGGACGGCACCAATTTGTTGATGACTAAAATGTGTTGCTGAGCTGAATGTCGATGCTTCAAGAGGTTTGCATAAGGAAACGAGGGTAAACTAGAGAGTCGTTGGAGGAGAGAGAGGTGATACCTCCGAGGACACACTGATGCTTTTGTCAGCGCAATTTTTTAAAGAAACTGAGAGAATTACGGCACTAGTATTTTTTAGTAATGAACTTGTAATTGAAGATGAGATGGCCCTGGACCTTTTATAGTGTTTCGGAGGTGAGGTTGCCCATATGGTAGAGATGAGGCAATCCCAAAGATCCTGTTCCTCCGCCAGAAGGTCTAATCGTGTCTAGGGATGGTTGTAATCCTTGTAATCATGCTTACATGTCTGCACGGGGGAGTCCGGGAGTGGTGATGACTACCCAATGTTCTGTCCATGTGTCACTATGTTGTTGGATGAGAATGGTCCACGTGTCGTCATGTTATTGGGCAAGAACTGTCTACGTTTTGCTAAGTTATTGGTTGAGAACTGTCCACGTGTCACCGGGCTATTCGTTGAGGATTGTCCACATGTCACCATGCTACTAGGTGGTGGGCTTATTGGCTGCATCAATCGCCAATGTAATTTGGAACGTACATGACCATCTCTAGCAACATTCACCATTTTAACCAATAATTTTGAACCCATGTAATTCACACCATTCAAATTAAGCTCCAATTGCAAAAAAAAAAAAAAAAAAAAAAAAACATTCTTAAATTTGCAAATCCAACTATTCCAAAAAAAAAACATCTAAATTGACTCATTTCTGTTGAAAGTTTAATGAAAAGTTTAAGGGAATTTTCAAGAGAGAAAGAATAAGGTTTTATAGTTTTGGCACTTACATAATGATAATTGTGTCAACTCTAGAAAGTTTCTGGACAATTCTTGTAAGTATTTGCTCATATTGATGATATGTTGATTGCAGCCAGAGATATGTTTAACATCAACAGGTTGAAAACTCAATTACGTGATGAATTTGAAATGAAAAATTTGGGTGAAGCGAATAAAATATTGGGGATGGAGATCCATATGGGGATGGAGATCCATAGGGAAAGACAAGTAGGCAAATTGTACTTGTCACAAGCAAAGTACATTGAGAAGATCATGGAGTATTTTGGTATGGACAAGGCAAAACCATTAAGTACTCATTTGGGGACAAATTTCAAGCTTTTAGTGAAGCTGTCACCACAAATGGAGGAAGACGTGGAATGTTTATCGCATGTTCCATATGTTAGGCAGTCTGATGTATGCCACGGTATATACTATATATTAGATCTGATATTTCACATGTTGTTAGTGTTACTAGTAGATACTTTAAGTAGTTCTAAAAAAAAACATATTGGAAAGCAGATATACAAATTCTTACTATGCAGGTGATCTAAATAAGAGGAGGTCTTTGACTTGTCATGTTTTCATTTTTTGTATTTGAATCTTTAAAATCTTTACATAAACTTAATTTGTATTTGCATAAGAACGGACGTGAGAGGAAAAAGTAGAACATACATGATTCATGAGAGAAGAGATAGAGAAAAACTTCGCCCAAAGGAAATTGCAAGTAAATATGAAAATATAAAATATTTTTGTTTCTAATCTTTGGTGATTAACTTAATTATAATCTTTTTTTATCCTTTTGCAATTAATCGAGGCATAAAAGTTTTGATTGTTAAGTCTGTTTCACCTAGTTGATGGCATAACTAAGGACAAAGGAAAAAAGAAGAAAATTTGCCCCTTTTTCTTTGCTATATGAATTTGACCTTCAAAAGTAGGTAAAGGGCGTTCTTTGAGACTTTTGACTGTATAATTTTAATTAATTGGAAGTCAAAATGATTCAATGAATATTGAATATGATTATGATGATGAAAAAACAAGGTGCGTTGGCCCACTGATCGCCCAAAGAGTCTAGCTTTTTGGTTCTTTGGCTTTTCCTACCAGAAAAAGAAGTTTTGATTGAAGTCGAAGGGCAGAAAATTGGTGCTTTAACTTTCCAGAAACGTTTTTGGATCTTTGCAAATGCGAAAGAAAGTAGGGTTCTATTTCATCATTGATCCAATCATATCATTAATCTAATCACCATTCTCCCTCCCCCCCCCCCCCCTCCCCTTTTTTTTTGTTAATATTTGAATGTCTTAACTCTTAAGGAAAGGTTTGTAGAAGAAATGTGATCTAACTTTTCGCGATTAATAAATAAGAATTGTGTTTCGAAACAATTTTTTTTTCTTAGTTTTCATTCATTTAAATTCTTTAGGATCTAAACATGTGTGAAGGAGAAAAAAAAAAAGAGAAAGAAGGCCAGTGATCACTAATTACTAATTTTTGTGCTTTATATGCTTAGGGGGATATACGAGAAAGGGATATAGCTAGTCCATTTCAAAACCTATAGTAATTATGTTTGCTGAAATTTCATTAAGACTTTTTTTCCTGTTTGTTTCGGTGTATTTACTGATCAGTGTTAGCTTTATTTTTTAAGTGTTGCAGAACACTTAACTTTTTGTGTAAACTAATAGTTATAGCCGAACTAACCGTTGAAAATACTGGGACCAAATCAATCGTTAGGACCTTAATAAGGTCACTAACTCACATTTAAGCCACTAGTCGTTCGACCATTAAGCCACTAACCGGGTCATTATTTGTCATTATCTCACTCAAAATTTCACAATTTAGTGGCTTGTAACTCTCAAGTCCAAGAACCTATAAAACGCACATTGAAAACTCATCTACTCTCTTTTTCTCATATATATATAATTTATCAAGTCTTGTAAGTGTCAAATAGCAAGGAATTTCCAATACAATCATTTAGTCTTTGTAGTTGATGTGTGATCATACAAATGTTTGCTATAGTTAAATCTTGAAGGATAGATGCGTTGAGACCATATGCGTCAAGTCAAAGACTTTGAGAACGTGAAATCTACCGTTAAGAACAACGCTTCTGTATGCCTTTATAGCTAAGCTTTTTTATCCTTTTCTTTCTTAACTATTATGTTTAATTGTTAGTACAAATTATTATTAGTAACTAGAATTAATACATTCATATATATAAATAATTCTAACAATCTTAAAAGATAGATTTTAGTTATGGATGCTTTAATTTTTATCTTTGTCAAAGTATCTAATAGGAAGGTATTGAAATTTATGAAATTGTCAAATAAAATTGTGAGGATGCGGATAAAATTGTTAGATATATTATTTTAAATTGCTTAGCTAATGAGTTATTTATTAGAAATCGATATTATTTCTTAGATAAAATTTTATGTGATAATTATAAAAAATATTGATTGATGTATAAAATTATATATGGATTCCTTTTTTTAAAGTGAAATATATAATAATATTTGTTAGTTGAATCAATATTTTAAAAAACCCGTAGATCTGAACCGATGATCAACTTAGAAATTAAAAAGTAACGAGGTAGTGACAAAGGAAGCAATGATCACTATCATAGAAATTATTGTGAGTGTTAGTAAGATCTTTTCAAAGTGTCATGTGGAAGAGATCGTACGTAGCAAAGGTGCAAAACGTTAAAGGAAAATAATAATCAACAAAGACTTTGTCGGACACATGGCATTTTCAAACCATGTTATGTTTTTAATTTTGTTTATTTTATTGTAACTTTTAAAATAAAATAAGAACACTACAAAGGGAAAAAAAATCCCAATGATGAGAACCAAGAAATTTTTTTACTAATATGCTCGGTTCACTTTACACTACCAATGATATTTAGTAACTTTATTAGGCTAAAGCTGTAATCCATATTAATTGAATAGGGGTAAAACTTAGTAATAACAACAAAGAAACCTACCGTCAATCAAAAAGTTATGAGACCTATAAAGTTGATGTGGCTATTAAAACGTAAAAAAGTACGTAAATTTCTTTATTCTAGCAAATATATGGTTTTGTTGGATTTGGTGTGTATATAATCAATACTATTTTATTAGATTAATTTTTCATGTGATAGGGAATGAAAAATTGTAAGCTGAAAAAAGAATTTTATACTTATATATTATTGAGCAGTTACAATAATATGTGAAGTAGTCGATTGTATATTTTATATCAAAGAGTGACAAGACATATTGATATTTTATTTATCAATATATAATTTGTTAAAAGATCTGATGTATGTTTCAATATTGTAGATTTGATTGATTATAATTTTACGATTGTTATATGATATAAGAATGTTCAAAACATGAGCATATGCATGATAAGTATATGGGTTTACTTGAACCTATTTTGTGGAAATAGAATATTAAGAAGGAATTCAATTGTGTACTTGAGACGTTTTCAAAATTTAAAGACAATGTCTTCCTGAGTAGGGGTAACTGAAAATATATATTGTTGATATATAAACACTTATATACTAAAATTATCACTATCTTTATTAGAGAACATTTCTCTTAATGAATTTTGATAGAGATCAAAAAGAAAATTTTCTTCTTTCTGATCGTCGACCATCATGTGAGATATATTTTATACAAATAATCGAAACCTCTAATTAATTTTATAATGTGATATGCTCATAAATGAACATTATGTGACATAGTATCTTGGTACCATATAAAATTGATAAGTAAATGAGATATATTTTATATGAGGCTTGTTGAATATTGTGTATGTGATTGTTCATAAATGAACATTATGTGATATGGTATCTTGGTACCATATAAAATTGATAAGTAAATAAGATGTATTTTATATAAGGCTTGTTGAATATTGTGCAAAACATGAACTAATATTTGAGAACTTGTGTACTTGAAAATTCGTGAATCTCTGAGTATGAAATTTTTTATGAGATATTTGAAAATACGAGTGTTTTTGAAAAAAGTTTGTTATTGGAACCTAACAAGAAAAAAATAGGTGCAGGTACCACTCTTTTCCACATGAGACCTATGCATCCGATTCATTACCTAAGGTCACTCCCCCTTAAATAAAGTGGATATGACAAGGATGCGGATTACGATGAATAGGCATATAGAAACGAGTGAAATCTATCAAATTTAATACAAACCCTTTATAAGTAGTAAGAAGGCTCCCAAATTGGTAAAAAGCCGTCACTTGACCTTGAAGGGGGTCAAATCCCTTGTCATTGGTCTACGTGAGAAATTCCAAAGCTTGATAGATTTGGGTACAAACGAGTGAGGATTTAAAGCTATCTCTCTTACCTAGACCGAAGTCTAGCCCTTTGTATTTCAAGGGAATTAATTGAAATTTTAATTCAAGTATTATTGTCATACACTACTAATAAAACAAAACACACATTTTACAATTTTTTTTCAAACAAAGCAACACAAAATATTAACTTTAAAGTAATTCGGTAAAAGTAAGTATATAAAAGAAATAAATTACTTTGACTATGAAGAAAAAAATATTAAAACTACTTGCAAAGTATAGATGAGAAGTAAATTAAAGTGCGCACTTTTAAACTAGGTGGATTTTAAACTAGATGAATTAAACTTGAAAACTAAATTGAATGAATTAACCTAAGCTACTTTAAACTAGACGACTTAAAAAATATAAGAGTTAAGCTAAATAGATTTAAACTAAACTACCTTAAAGGAGATATTCAAAATAACTAGCAACTAGTAATATTTTTAATGAGCCAAAGGGAACCCAAAATTCTTCTTAAAGAATTAAAGTTCATATGTAATTAATGACAACTTAAAATAAAACATCCAACTTATAGAACATTAACATTCTTAAGGTACTAAAGTAAAGAAAAAAACTTTAAAACTACCATTAACTCAATATTGCATTAAACGAAGAGAGACTACATTATGACTAGTAGCTAACTAAAGAAAGATATATAACTAGTGAAAAATAAAATGCTAAGAAATTAGTAAGTATCTTAAGATAAAACTTTTTAAGTGAGCTAAATTAATTTAGTCTATTTTCAAGTTGGTTTGCACACATAAATCATGTCAGCAATTTATTTTGCAAAAAGTAGAAGCTTAACCAACCTTCTTTGGCTAAGAAAAATTTCTATGGGTGAGGATTATCCTCGAAGATCCCTATGCTCTTGTGGACTTAGTGAAGTTATAAGAATGATTTGAATGAAGATTAGAAGACAAAAAAAAAAAAAAAAAAAAAAACCCATAACAAAGGGTGGCTGAGAATGATAAAGAACTCTCACTAGTTCTTCTTTTATGTTTCATTCTTTGCTCTTTTCTTGAACACAATCTCCTCTTTTGTTATATCTTTCTATTTGCTCTTCTTATTCTTCTCTCTTTGATCTTCTTATTCTTCTCTCTTTGCTCACTTCTTTCTTTCTCTCTAAACTTTCTCTCTTTTTTACATTACTTTGCTTTAGTATTGTGTTGTTCTCTTGTCTTAGCAAAAGCGGGGGTATTTATAGGAGGAGTAAGGGTTGGCTAAGAGATTAAAAAAAGCAAAATAATGAGTGAAAAGAATGTGCATGGCTGGTCATATAGAGAAAGGGAAAAGTAGTTTTAACTTTTGAGATGAAAAAGATGTTTCACTTTTAGGGCGTAAAAGTGGGGCTAAAGAAGTGAGGTGTGGTAAACCAAGTGAAAAATGAAAGGGAAAAGACTTTTAAGTGGCTGGCCATGGGGAAGAAAGAGGGGTTTCTTTGAGATGAAAAAAAGTAAAGAAGAAGGTTTGCAAAAACATGAATAAGAAAGTACATTTTAGAATGTTTTCGATAAAGCAAAAGTAAAAAAAAGTGAGGAGAAACTCTCCTTGGTTTGGACGACCATTAGGGGAGAAAACAAGTGGTACTATGGTTTGGAAATCATCTGAGTAGACTATAATTGTGAAGTCCACCATGAAATATAAATTATTACCTTGGAGAATGTTGTGTCTGAAGTTGAATGGCTAAGACAGTTATTTGTGAATATTCCATTGTGGGAAAGACCAGTCTTATTTGAGATTCTCAATTGTGATTGCCAAGCGGCGATAGCTTGTGCTAAATAAAATTCATAATGTATTTTGATTAGCTCGTTGAAGGGCATATGTTTATTAAGATTGACCTAATGAAGGGCATTGTGAAATGAAAATCTCGAGTAGCACTCTATATAAATAAGTATGAAATGTGATATGTGATATGTGGCCTATTGAGGGGAAATGAGATATGTGATTGGTCCGTTAAAAAGCGTATGGATATTGTATTTGTAGGTCCAAAATATACTATGGCAATACCCAAGAGGGGGGTGAATTGGGTATTAAAAAAAATTAAATACTTTTTGCAATCTCAAATAACAAAATATATGCGGAATTAAATCTTTCTAAATTACTAGCACAAAGATGAGAGAGTTTATTGCTTAATATAGAAATGATAATTGAATTATAAAATAATTAAGCAATCAATCTCATTTACTTGAATAATAAATAATTATAAGCAAGTAATTATGAAAGTAATTAAGGAGATAGAGTTAGAGAGATGCAAACTCGATTTATAGTGGTTCGGCAATATCGGAATCCTTCCGACCCTACGTCCACTCTCTTCAAGGATCCTCCTTGAAGTCTTTCACTAAACCAAGCAACTTACGGGTGTTGCTCAAACCGAAACACAAGCAACTTACGGGTGTTGCTCAAACCGTACAATCCCCTTCCTCTCGGAAGTAATCCCCTTCCTCTCGGAAGTATCCCCTTCCTCTCGGAAGTAATCCCTTTACAATAAAAGCTGTAAAGTAAATGGTAGAGAGACAACAAATGAAAGCTTATACAACTGAATAATGTCTCTCTTTCAAAGAAAAGCTTGAAGAATAGCTCAACATGAGTATTTCAAAGCTTTTTTTAGTTTCAAAGAATGAATGACTTGATTGTGTGTGTTCTTCTCTTTTTGAATGTCTTCTCCTCCTTGTTGAATGCTGAATTGAGTGGGTTTATATAGCAATCAATTAATATGGCCGTTTAGGACTTTAATTTGAAAAAGATTTACTTTAAAACGTTCAGATTTGGAGTCCAACGGTCATATTTTTGAACTACCAGTCGACTGGGTCGTGATACCAGTCGACTGGGTCCTCTCAAAAATTCACATTTTTGCTGTTATAGTGTTACCAGTCGACTGGTAAGTCATACCAGTCGACTGGGAACCTTCTGCCACTTTTACCAGTCGACTGCACTATTCACCCAGTCGACTGGGTCACTGTTGGAGCGCTGCTACAGTGATTTCTGGATGAACAGTGTTTTCAGCATAATTTTCTTCATATCTCTTTATTCTTTTTGGATTTTTGAGTTCCAAAAAATCTCCTAATTTAATCAAACTTTCTTGCACATTAAACACACAAGTTAAACACTTCAAAGGTGTTTTGTTATCATCAAAATTAATCTAATCAATTTCTTGATTGAGGCATTTTTGATGATGACAAAACATATTACAAATTTAAGCATAATGTGTGTGCTAGATATATGAAGAATGATATATTACAAATGCTCAAGTAATTTTCTATGCCAACATAAATTCTTTTTAAATTCAATTAGAGAATGTTAAGTATTGAGCCCAAAGAATTTATTTGCATTTAATAAAATCACTTGGAGATTTTATATCTTCAATTAATTAAGACTATATAATAAAATGCAATGCAAATATAATTAGCTCCTAACAATTGAAATGACATCAACATTGATTCACCAATTTCTACAATCTTGGTCTCCTTTGATGTATAAGCACTATTAACAATCTGTATTACTTAAGTAATATTCATTAGTGCTTTATTAAGATTTTTGTTACCATCAAAATCATTCAGGGTCAACAATCTCCCCCTTTTTGATGGTGACAAAAATCTTAAGAATAAGGTCTAACAAAATCTCTAATATTCTTATTTTTCTCCCCCTTTTTGTCATAATAAAAAAGGGTGGATTTCAAAGAAGAGCTCCCACTCAAAATATGCTATTGAAAATATTTTGATGAAACATTTTGAGAAAAGAATCATTTTACAATATATCAAGAAATATAAAGCTTTTAAAAGAGTTCCTTTAGAACATAGAGATGAAATTCTCAAGATATAATAACCAAATTTAAAACAAATCCAAAAGAGTTTATCAAGTATTTAAAACTCATTTGAGTAAAACGATTTTACCAAAGGTTTTCTCTTTTATCAATAAATCAGATTTTCTCCCCCTTTCAAAAAGTCTAAAGTAATTATTTTTAACTTTTAAGAGAAATAAAATTGGATAAAACTTAACAGGCCTTATTGGTAGTTAATTGATTGAATAATCAAGACAAAGAGCTCATCAACTACTCAAAAAGATGTTCAAATTGGAAATATCTATAAGTACTTGAAAAAAAGTTACTTCCCTTGCATATATGCACCGAAATATAATTTTCAATTATCAATCAAATATCATTTTCAGGGCAAGTTAGATTCAATAATTAGATGATTATCAATTCAATGCAAAGATAATCATTAATTTCAAACTCAAGCTTATATAATAGAAAGTTTCATATTCAGCTCATGCTTGATAGATAAATAACTCAAAAGTGATTCTCAAATCTAAATTCAAGCTCATCACTTTATTTATCCAAAGCCAAATCAAAGAGAATTTATCAAAGAAAAATTAATATTTGAGTATTAAATGGCTCCAAACAAGGTCTGATTTTATAGACGACTGGAGAAGACTTACCAGTCGTCTGGAGTTTTTGGCAGAGAGTTACCAGTTGACTGGGTCAAAATTACCAGTCGACTGGACAATCAGGCAGTGACTTACCAGTCGACTGGAGCACATTTACTAGTCGACCGGACCATTAGTAAAATTTCCAGTCTTGAATTTTTAGCACGAATTTGTTTATCTATGACATTTTTTAGTGAGGAAAATATTTAAACATGGATTAATACTCTTTCACTCAATGTCAATCATGCAAATGAAAAAACGAAATGCAATCAAACATTCAGTTTATCAAAATCAAGCAATCCCATCAACATTCTAATCTTACAAAAACTAGCTTCACATAGGGGTTTTGTAAGAATATCAGCTATTTGATCTTCTGAATGTATGAATTCTAATCTTATATCACCTTTTTGAGCATGGTCTCTTAGGAAATGATGTCTAATCTCTATATGCTTGGTTCTAGAGTGCTGAATAGGATTTTTGGTTAGGTTGATGGCACCAGTATTATCACAAAATATAGGAATATTTTTGAGACTCATGCCATAGTCTTCTAGTTGTTGTTTCATCCATAGTACTTGGGAACAACAACTGCCAGCTGCTACATATTCTGCCTCAGCGGTTGATAGTGCAACTGAATTCTGTTTCTTGGAGAACCAAAAAGTTAACATAGCACCTAAGAATTGGCATGTTCCACTTGTGCTTTTTCTATCTAACCTACATCCAGCAAAATCAGCATCTGAATATCCTACTAGCTCAAAAGATGATTATCTAGAATACCATAATCCTATGGTCTGGGTCCCTTGTAGATATCTAAGGATTCTTTTTACTGCAACTACATGTGATTCCTTAGGATTGGATTGAAATCTAGCGCACATGCATACACTGAACATTATATCAGGTCTACTTGCAGTCAAGTACAGTAAAGCACCTATCATGCTTCTATAATATTTAGAATCTACAGTTTTACCTCATTCATCAAGATCAAGTTTGGTGGTTGTGCTCATAGGCGTTCCAATTGGCTTTGAGCTTTCCATCCCGAACCTCTTTAGTAGATCTTTGATGTACTTTTGTTGATTGATGAAGATACCTCCTTTTAGTTGCTTGATTTGCAGTCCAAGGAAGTAGGTAAGTTCTCCCATCATGCTCATTTCAAATTCACCTTGCATGCACTTTGCAAACTCTTGACACATAGATTCATTAGTAGCACCAAATATAATATCATCAACATATATTTGAACTATCAAAGTGTCATTTTTGTGAGTTTTTGTGAAGAGAGTTGTATCTATTCTACATCTTACAAAATCATTATCAATCAAAAATTTGCTTAGTCTTTCGTACCATGCCCTTGGAGCTTGCTTCAACCCATATAAAGCCTTAGAAAGCTTGTAGACATGATTTGGAAGACTAGGGTTTTCAAAACCAAGAGGTTGCTCAACATAAACCTCTTCTTCTATAAAGCCATTTAAAAAAGCACTTTTTACATTCATTTGAAATAGTTTGAATTTATTAAAGCATGCAAAGGCTAACAACATTCGAATAGCTTATAATCTAGCTACGGGAGCATAGGTCTCATCAAAGTCTATTCTTTCTTCTTAATTATATCCCTTAGCAACTAGTCTAGCTTTATTTCTAGTTACTATTCCATTTTCATCCATCTTATTCCTATAGACCCATTTTGTTCCAATGATGGAATGATTCTTAGGTCTTGGAACTAGATTCCAAACCTTGTTTCTCTCAAATTGATTAATCTCTTCTTGCATAGCAATAATTCACTCATTGTCCTTTTCAGCTTCTATAAAGGACTTAGGTTCTACCTGAGAGAGATAAGCTACATAATTGCAAATATTTTTAATAGAAGAGCGAGTTCTTACCCCTTGTGAAGGATCACCAATTACTTGATCAATTTGGTGATAATTCACATACCTCCAATCTTTAGGAAGTCCATCCACTTGTTGGCTTGTAGATGGTTGGTCCAAATTATGAGCTTCCAGCTCTTCATTTGCTTGAGTTGGATTCTTTTTCGGGTCAACAATGAGAGTAGGTGTTTCCGTTCTTGGAATAAAATCTGCATAATTATTACTGGAAACTTCTCTACTACTAATAGGGTTAGACTCATCAAGAGTTACATGCACAGATTCTTCTACCACTAGAGTTCTCTTATTGAAAACTCTATAAGCCTTACTCGATGTAGAATATCCTAAAAATATCCCTTCATCGGTCTTAGAATCAAATTTACCCAAATTAGTTTTATTGTTATTCAAAATGAAGCATTTGCAACCAAATGTACGAAAATAGGAAATATTAGGCTTTCTACCTTTCCATAGTTCATATGGAGTTTTATCAAGTATAGGCCTTATCAAAATTCTATTTAATATATAGCAAGAAGTGTTCACGGCTTCAGCCCAAAAGTATTTTGGTAAACTATTTTCACAAAGCATTGTTTTTCAAAATTATTCTAGAACTCTATTTTTCCTTTCAACAACTCCATTTTGTTGAGGAGTTCTAGGAGCTAAAAAATTGTGATTGATTCCATTCTCATCACAAAAATTTGAAAAGCTTTGGTTTCAAATTCTTTTCCATGATCACTTCTTATGCTTGAAATACAAATTCCTTTTTCATTTTGAACCTTTTTGCAAAACTTTTCAAAACCTTTGAAAGCTTCATCCTTGTAAGCAATAAAAATAACAAAGGTATATCTTGAATAGTCATCAACAATAACAAGAGCATATTGATGGCCACCTAGACTAATGGTACTTATTGGACCAAACAAGTCCATATGCAAAAGTTCCAAAGATCTTGTAGTTGAAACTACATTTTTTGCTTTAAAAGAAATCCTGGTTTGTTTTCCCGTTTGACAAGCATCACATACTTTGTCTTTTTCAAAATTGATTTTAGGAAGACCAATGACTAAATCTTTTCTTGAAACAATTTTCAGCAAGTTCATATTTACATGACCAAGCCTTTTATGCCGTAGCCATGGATTTTCACTAAAAGCAGGAAAACATTTTTCATTTTCAGAATGCAAAGATTTCAAATCAACTATATAGACATTTTCATGTCTATGGCCAATAAATTTGATCTTGTTGCTCCTGATGTCTATAACTAGACAATGAGAGGACTCAAATGTGACTTTGTTGCCTTTGTCACAGAGTTGACTAATGCTAAGTAAATTTGGCTTAAGGCCTTGTACTAGCAATACATTATCTAGGGTAGAGAAATCATTACCAACTTTTTCATGCCCGATGATCTTTATTTTGGTGTTGTCTCCAATGGTGACATATCCACCATCTCTTAGAGTTAGCTCTTGAATACACTTTTATCATCGGTCATGTGCTTTGAGCATCCAATATCAAGGTACCAACAGTTACCTTTCTCCTTTGTGTGGAGACATATCTACAGCACACTAGGATACACGATGGCATTTTTAGGTACCCAAAATTTCTTGGGTCCTTTGAGGTTAGTCCTAGAAAACACGGATCTTTTTGGGACCCATACTTTCTTGATAACATATGGAGTTCTATAGACATGATGATGCACAATCCTAGAATAATAGTTACTAAAATTTCTAGGATTTTTTAGTTGTGCATGTCTATAATTCTTAGGATAGGAGTTCCTAGGATACATGTTTCTATTGTAAGGAATATGAATATGCATGCCATTTTTAGAAAATGTATGATGATAATTTCTAGGATACATGCTTGTATTATTATGAATATGCATATTATTTCTAGGATAACCATGATGGTAATTCCTAGGATATGTATGTGCAGTGTGCAAATTTTGATTATACATATTGTTTTTAGAATGCATATTATGATTATTTCTAGAATGAGTATAAGCATTTCTTGAATGAGCATACATATAAGCATGTGTATTTCTAGGATGCTTCATTCTTGTATAAACATTAGAATTGGTATTTCTAGACTTGCTAGCATTTATAGAGGGAGTGCTTTTAGCCTTGCTAGAGATTTTAGAAGTAGAAGCTTCATTCACACCTGAGGCTTTAATGAATAAAGTCTCTTTTGATGTTTGTTTGCCTAATGGAGAATAACCTAACCTAGATTTTTCTTTATTTAATATTTGGCAAGATAGTACTTCATCTAGCTTTTCTTTTCCAAGCA
Source organism: Bretschneidera sinensis (assembly GCA_023935145.1). Lineage (NCBI taxonomy): Eukaryota > Viridiplantae > Streptophyta > Magnoliopsida > Brassicales > Akaniaceae > Bretschneidera > Bretschneidera sinensis. Next base: position 143,986,727 of record CM043699.1, on the reverse strand, counting down.
TAAGTCTAGATATAGTATCATTTAATTCTATTATCTTCTTCTTTAAGTTTTCATTTTCATCTTTAAGAAGATATTGAGAAGAATCATAAAGTAATGAAGATAGTTTATCTTTTTCTTCTCTTAAACCTATCATCTCTTTAGAAAGAGATGACACCTCTTTTTTAAGAATGGTGTTCCTAGAATCGAATTTTTTCAATTCTTCATATATTTCATTTATAACTTCTATCAATTCTTCACTACTGCTAACAATGTTATTTTTTGAAGAGGAAGAAGTTGATACCTCATTTTCGTATTCGATTGCCATAAGACATAGGTTGGCAATTTCCTCGCATTCAATCTCTTTATTCGAGGAGACTTCTTTTTCTTCATCACCATCACGATTAAGATCTTCAATTTCCATAAAAGGTAAGGATGTGGTGGAACCATCAATTTTGTAATCCAAGTAGCTTTCATGCTTCTTGAAGGATTCCACAAGCTCTTCTAAACTTTCACATGTAGAATGCTTTGTCAAAATAATTTTCAATTGATTTGACAAAGATCTAAGAAATATTCTCACAAGTTCAAGGTTAGAATAAATTTTACCCATGAAAGATAAAGTTTTAACAAGTAGGGTAAAACGAGTTTGCGAATCAAAAATTGATTCATTTTCATTCATTTTAAAATGCTCTAAGTCATGAACAAAGTTTTTTAATTTGAAATTCTTTTCTTGCTCATTTCCTCCATGTATGACTTCCAATAAATCCCAAATTTCTTTTGCAGTCTTACATGAGGAAATTTGATCAACTTCATTTTGATCAAGAGAACTATAAAACATGTTCATAACTTTAGCATTTAGTTGAATGAATTTGCTATCATTTACATCAAAGTCATTTTCATTTTCAAGAATGAAATACCAAGCATAATAATCATGTGCTTGAATAAAAATCTTCATTTGAGCTTTCCAATGGGTGAAATTTGTTCCATGGAAAAGAGGAGGACTAGAAGGATTTCTTCCTTCTAAAAATATAGTTGCCATAGGATCAACTCAAGGATATTAAGCCTAAATTTGAGAACGAGGCTCTGATACCAATTGTAGGTCCAAAATATACTATGGCAATACCCAAGAGGGGGGTGAATTGGGTATTAAAAAAAATTAAATACTTTTTGCAATCTCAAATAACAAAATATATGCGGAATTAAATCTTTCTAAATTACTAGCACAAAGATGAGAGAGTTTATTGCTTAATATAGAAATGATAATTGAATTATAAAATAATTAAGCAATCAATCTCATTTACTTGAATAATAAATAATTATAAGCAAGTAATTATGAAAGTAATTAAGGAGATAGAGTTAGAGAGATGCAAACTCGATTTATAGTGGTTCGGCAATATCGGAATCCTTCCGACCCTACGTCCACTCTCTTCAAGGATCCTCCTTGAAGTCTTTCACTAAACCAAGCAACTTACGGGTGTTGCTCAAACCGAAACACAAGCAACTTACGGGTGTTGCTCAAACCGTACAATCCCCTTCCTCTCGGAAGTAATCCCCTTCCTCTCGGAAGTATCCCCTTCCTCTCGGAAGTAATCCCTTTACAATAAAAGCTGTAAAGTAAATGGTAGAGAGACAACAAATGAAAGCTTATACAACTGAATAATGTCTCTCTTTCAAAGAAAAGCTTGAAGAATAGCTCAACATGAGTATTTCAAAGCTTTTTTTAGTTTCAAAGAATGAATGACTTGATTGTGTGTGTTCTTCTCTTTTTGAATGTCTTCTCCTCCTTGTTGAATGCTGAATTGAGTGGGTTTATATAGCAATCAATTAATATGGCCGTTTAGGACTTTAATTTGAAAAAGATTTACTTTAAAACGTTCAGATTTGGAGTCCAACGGTCATATTTTTGAACTACCAGTCGACTGGGTCGTGATACCAGTCGACTGGGTCCTCTCAAAAATTCACATTTTTGCTGCTATAGTGTTACCAGTCGACTGGTAAGTCATACCAGTCGACTGGGAACCTTCTGCCACTTTTACCAGTCGACTGCACTATTCACCCAGTCGACTGGGTCACTGTTGGAGCGCTGCTACAGTGATTTCTGGATGAACAGTGTTTTCAGCATAATTTTCTTCATATCTCTTTATTCTTTTTGGATTTTTGAGTTCCAAAAAATCTCCTAATTTAATCAAACTTTCTTGCACATTAAACACACAAGTTAAACACTTCAAAGGTGTTTTGTTATCATCAAAATTAATCTAATCAATTTCTTGATTGAGGCATTTTTGATGATGACAAAACATATTACAAATTTAAGCATAATGTGTGTGCTAGATATATGAAGAATGATATATTACAAATGCTCAAGTAATTTTCTATGCCAACATAAATTCTTTTTAAATTCAATTAGAGAATGTTAAGTATTGAGCCCAAAGAATTTATTTGCATTTAATAAAATCACTTGGAGATTTTATATCTTCAATTAATTAAGACTATATAATAAAATGCAATGCAAATATAATTAGCTCCTAACAATTGAAATGACATCAACATTGATTCACCAATTTCTACAATCTTGGTCTCCTTTGATGTATAAGCACTATTAACAATCTGTATTACTTAAGTAATATTCATTAGTGCTTTATTAAGATTTTTGTTACCATCAAAATCATTCAGGGTCAACAGTATTGTTCCCCGCTGAGGGGTGTTGCTTGCTAAGTAACATGAATTAAAATAACTTTGTGAGGTCAAAGAGGAATCTGACCAATTCTTTAGCCAAGTCACTAGCAAAAGAGCTAATGAGTGAGACATCGAGGGAGATGAGACCGCTGCCCATTAGTGAGACTATGTGATGGATACCTAACCTTTGTGATTGGATATCCCTTGAATGAGATTCAATGGGAAGAACGAAGTCGTTAGAGTCTCGTGTGACACTATCACTTAGCTATATGCTTTTAAAATAAGATGATTGGTAAGAGTCATTCTCTACGGTGTATGACAGTCCAACTGCGATTAGTGTGAGGATGAGTTTATAACTTTTAATGGGTCCATAGTCCAAATTTGGATGGGGTATTGATCGCAGTATACTCTTAATAGATGCCACATATACAAGTGTGGGAATTAAGCTATTCCCCTGGTGACTTGGGCAAGTTACTAGAGCACTTATGAAAATCCAGGTAGGCACATGGCTGTAAAAGTCCAAACCGTTGGAATTACTACTAGTTAAGGATGTTATGCGAACAATTATCTTGGTCGTAGCACATTCAAGGGTTTGGTTAAATGAGTTTAGCTCCATCATTTTTTTGTGATCCCAAAATGGTTTGTTTTAAGTGAAGTTCAAACCGAAATGTTCTATCATTAATGTATAACTTCCTTGTATTCATTGCTATTTTCATTTTGAGTGTTTTGAAACATGTGAGGGATTGTTAACTTTATTTTTTAAGTGTTTCAAAACACCTAACCTTTTGTGTAACTAGTCGTTGAAAATATTAGGGCCAAATTAGTCGTTAGGGCCTTAATAAGGTCTCTAACTCACATTTAAGCCACTAGTCATTAGATTATTAATCCACTTAGCCATTAGACCATTAAGCCACTAGTCGTTGGGCCATTAGTGGACATTATCTCATCTATAATTTCACCATTTTGTAGGCTTGTAACTCTCAAGCTCAAGATCCTATAAAAACACACATTGACAATCTATCTCCTCTCTTATTCTCATATATATAATTTATCAAGTCTTGTGAGTGTCAAATAGTAAGGAATTTCTAGTAGTAATCTTTAACCTTTTTAGTAGATGTGCATTCATACAAATGATTGCTATAGTGGTATCCTTGATGGTAGACGCATTGAGACTATACATGCTAAGTTAAGGACTTCGGGGATGTGAAATCTACCTTTAAGGACAACACTTTTGCGTGCCTCTATAGCTAAGCTTTATTGTCCTTATCTTTATTAACTGTTATGTTTAATTGTTAGTACAAATTATTATTAGTAACAAGAATTAAAGCCCTTATACACAAATAATTCCAACAATTGGAAGAACAAAAAAAACAATTCTTTAATATAATCCTTTCAATTGCTCCTTGTTTTCCTTCAGGACATTTAAAGAAGCTAAAGATATGTTACTAGCTTTTATAATACTTTTATTTCACATTGGCATAGAATCGTACCTGAATCTCCTACACGAAGAATCCGAAGATAACTATAGACCAATAGGTCCGGATTTAATACTTCTTTCAATTTGAAGTAAATTTGCTAAATAGTTTTCAATGTATAAACACGAGGAATTCAAACAGTGTAATACTTTAACGTACTCATACTTTTCCAAAAAAAATCTTTTGTCCTTTATTTAGAGGCCCTCAACGGGGTCTGTTTGTGGTTTCATTCCTAAGAGAGGAACATCAGATGGAAGACTTTATTCGAGTTGGTAGCGGATGAAACATGTAAAAAAAGTCCCCCGAAGTTTTTGTACTCTAGGGAAGACCCTCAGATGCTCAAGTCTGTGAACATTCTTGTGGAGTAGAGAGGATAGAGTTTTAAAAGGTCAATGGGTGTTTTGAGAAGAGGAGATAAGCGAATAATCTCTCTTTGTTCCTTGTATGGTGGTTTCTCCTTGTACCTATTACTTTTTTCTCTCTTTACTACATTTCTTTGTTCTGTTGTGCTCTGGGGTTCTTTGCTTTTGTGGGTATCTCTACATTGTCGGGTGTATCTTCTTTTGTTGTATGTTTCTACCCCCTTCTGTTCGAAGACAGGGGTCTCTTTATATAGGCATGGTGTGCTGCTGAATTCTCGAGGTGGAACACTGTTAGACTAAAGTCTCAGTGTCTCGAGCTTCACAATAGACAACTCTTCTATACTTTGCGGTATGTTCGTCTTCTCAGTTGTTCCATTACCGTGTCAAGATGTACGCCTTTAACAACTAATCTGAGTCACTTCGCAGCTTGGAAGTTATTGCATGGCCACGCGTTGCTGTCATCGGACCGTATCATTTTGGTGACATCACCTTCTATTTCTAGACTTTTTTCTTTTTTTTAAATATATATTTTTATGAGTGCTATGTTGTCTTCCAGAGGGATTTAGCTTTCATCCTTTAGTGAAAAGCAGAGGATTTGCAACCAAGTTACAAAGAGAGAAGGCTACAAGCCCAAAAAAAAAAACAATTTCAGGCTTTCATCCTTTAGTAAACATATGATACTGAACTTGGGAAGAGGTCGTTTTGTGTTTCCCAAATGATTAAATTCGTTGGGTTTATGTTTTAACCTATGAAATCTAATTTTCAACGTGTCCATTAGGTTATACTTTTTTACAGGGTGTTTTATACTGCAATCAATGGTTAGATTCTTCAAATCAATGGTTATTTATTTGGGTGTTGAAATCAATTATTCAAATGAATAATTAATTTATAAATAAAAAGAGTTATTGTGTGTTTTAGTGAAAATTAAAGCAGATTAAATAATCACTGTAAATAAAAAAAAATACACCCATACACAACTGATTCCAATTGAAATACAACTTTCTTTAAAAAGAAAAGAAAACGGTACTTGTATGCTTTTAGTGCTAAAGGATCCATAAAGGTTTCTTTGAACAAATTAAATAAGCTATTTACAGATCTGAAAATTTGAAATAAAAACTTTATTTCGAGTTTTTTTTTTATTTTTTATTTTCTGTTCTTTTGAAAAAAATTTCAAAGTGATATTTGTCTTGAATATGTGGCGCTTCATATTTGTCCCAAGCTTGATAACACTCTTGTTATTCGTAAATATTGAATCAAAAGAATATTTAAATGTATTTTTGATCAAACAGTTATAAACCCAAACTCACGAAATCAATTTTTCACAAATAATATATTTTTACAATCCGTATAGTTTAGGGTCATTTTTTTGTTAAATCAAATTCTATTCTAAAGAACTAACTGGACTAAAACCCAACAGACAAAAATGGCCGAAGCCCAAACTGCTAAAACAAAAACAAACTACTGTTTCAATCTGCAGAGACAACACAACAAGAAACAACTGCAGCAACAACACAACTGCTGAAACCAATCTGTCGAACAAATAAAACCAGCAACAAAACTCCTAATCATTCAAGTTCAAACCCAAATCGTTTACAGCACTACTATTAAGGATGAGCTTATACTTAGATTTACTAGCTATTTTAAATCTAATTAACATATTGAACAATTTGATGAAAAATCCTGATATCTGTTGAAGCCTATTATTTCTCTCCCTCCAAATGCAGTAAACTGAAGCAAACCAGGTCAACCTTAGAACATAATGCTTTATATTATTATGCTGCAAATGAGATAAAGCCCCTTCCTTAATCCATAACAACTCTATTGTGACTAGCCACATGGTAGATTTGAGAAATATTTGTTTAGAGAAATTGCAATTGAAGAAAAGGTGGTCCCTGGATTCCACAACAGATGCACAAAGAACACAGGAAATGCCAATGTTCACACACATTTTTGGTGTCTTTTCTTTGTGATCAGCTTATCCATAATGGTGAGCCACGTGATAAATGAGAATCTAAAGATATCCATAAAACATGTTTTAATCTTTTAAATGATCCTAAGTGGATGTTGAAGTAAAAACACCATTAAGAGAAATCGACCAGCAGATAAAGTCCTCTTTGCTTGCATCAAGATGAATTCTATCATCCATGACTTTAATCTCCCAGAGGACGTCCACTAAAAGAGCTAAAGCTGGAATAACATAACTAACAAGGGCTAAAGCTGGAATCCTAGCATTATACATGATGCTTCTATCAAAGTGCTGTAGAAAAGAATCAATGGGAAGCCAATGGTCATACCAGAAATAGGCGTTCAAACCATTGCCAACAGAAAGCCTCCTAAGAGGATGAGAAATAAGTCTTAGGATAAGACTCTTCCTTCAACTCCATGAGCAAGAAGAGCTAGGCAACACACCCTAGAAGCACTTGTCCTTCAATTGATTTTCTTCTAAAAACAAAATTTACCCAGATAAGATTACAATTGAATAAATTGGGGATGGATTAAAGTGGTAATAGTTGAATCCTTTGTTTAGTTTATGAGACTAATTAAATATATCTCACAATGATCTCATGTTTGGTAGGTTCAGTTTCCATTCTTAACATTGCATCTTTTTTTCCAAAGAATGTAAAAAGTAAAAGATAGAAGTCAAATCTCACTTAATTCTTTTTGGATAAATCAAAATTTTATTACTCAAAAACATAACAAAGCAGAAGACCTGCAAACAAGTTACAAAGCTACAAGGCTAGGAGATGGGAGTTTTGAGGCGATCTCGCTCTTGTGATCGTACTTGTTTTGTGTGTGACAGAATGTATAAAAGATCTTGTATATCTTTTTCTTATCTTTTCTTTACAAGGATGAATGGGTATATAACAGGGGAACACATCTATATTTGGCTATACATATATCATGGCTAAATTGACAGCTGACCCTATAATTGTGGGATTTGTATCCAAAACTCCCACCTATAATTTCTCTGAGGACAGCTCACGCCAACACTCCCCCTCAAGTTGGTGCATATAGATCTCTAATGCCCAACTTGCCAAGTGAGTTGTAGAAGCTCTTCCTGCATACAGCTTTTGTAAGTATATCTGCCAACTGGTCTTCGGACTTAACAAACGGAAATCGAATTGTCTTGGCCTCAAGATTTTGTTTGATGAAGTGTCGATCTACTTCCATATGTTTGGTCCGATCATGCTGGACTGGATTATGAGAAATGTCAATAGCAGCCTTGTTATCACAGAATAAGTCCATCTCACAGCTTGGAGCAAAGCCAATTTTGGTTAAAAGTCTTCGAAGCCAGAGAAGCTCACATAGACCCTTAGCCATCCCACGAAACTCGGCTTCAGCACTTGATAATGCTACCACCTTTTGCTTCTTACTTCTCCATGTAACCAGGTTCCCTCCAACAAATGTGAAATAGCCTGAGGTGGATTTTCTATCTGAAATATTCCCTGCCCAGTCAGCATCTGTATAACCTTCAACCCTTGAGTGATTGTTTCTTGAGAACATGAGTCCTTTTCCAGGGGAGGACTTTAGGTATCGGAGAATCCGAATCACCGCATTCATATAATCTTCACTTGGACAATGCATGAATTGGCTTACTACACTCACTGCATAGGCAATGTCAAGCCGTGTATTGGAGAGATAAATAAGTTTCCCAACCAATCTCTGGTACCTTCCTTTGTCTGTTGGCACTTGGTCTGGGTATTCTCCAAGCTTGTGATTTTGGATTATTGGTGTATCTGCAAGCTTACAATCTAATAATTCAACTTCTGAAAATAAATCTAGGATATGTTTTCGTTGGGAAAGGAATATGCCTCGCTTAGACCTAGCAACTTCAATTCCCAGAAAATATTTGAGTCCTCCTAGATTTTTCATCTCAAATTCTGTCGCCAATTGCTCTTGAAGATCATTGTAGAATTTTTCAAGAGAGCCGCCGGCCTGTTTAAGGCGGGTCACGCGTCGCCGGAGCTCATACACCTGGGAGGTGTCGCTGCCATCAAAATATGTAGTAGCAATTGCATCCCATACCATCTTGGCTGTCGAAAAGCGAATGAAGTTACTGATAAGGGAGGAGTCCATGGAATTAATCAACCAACCTTTAACAATAGCGTTGTCTGTGCGCCATCGTCTAAAGGTAGAGTCCGTCTGAGGAGGTTGAGGGAGATCACCATTTATGTACCCCAGTTTGTCTTTGCCCGAGATATACATCTTGACAACCTGGGACCAAAGAGCATAGTTGGTGCCATCCAACTTGATACCGATCGGTGCAGTAGCAGTATCGGTGGTTTGGGTCGGGGCTGAAGCTTTGTTCAAAACTTCAGTCATTTTCGTGGTCAACTCAGCCAGGATGGAGGAAGGCAGAGGTTCATCAATATGAGAGTCTGTATCGGCCATGGAGGAAGATGAGGTGGTTCAAAAAATCGGGATGAGCAGCCAACAGGGGATCGGTGGCTCTGATACCATGACAGAATGTATAAAAGATCTTGTATATCTTTTTCTTATCTTTTCTTTACAAGGATGAATGGGTATATAACAGGGGAACACATCTATATTTGGCTATCATGGCTAAATTGACAGCTGACCCTATAATTGTGGGATTTGTATCCAAAACTCCCACCTATAATTTCTCTGAGGACAGCTCACGCCAACAGTGTGTTCATATACCTGCAAGAGAAATCGCCTAGAGCGTTGTGCTCCGAGGAGAACCCTCCGATGTTTAAGTCAAATGATGTATTTAAAATGAAAGAGAGGATTTAAAGTGATACCGAGGTGGGAGAGTTTAGAGAGGGGGAGGACCAAGGTGGTTCTCTCTTCCCCTTGTATCCAGGAAAAGAAGTTCACGACCCGTGTGATCCTTCCTTGTTACCTTGTGGGTCCTTCCTACCTCTGAAGGCTAGAGCTTCTTTATATAGGCACTGGTGAGCCTTTATTTGGAGTTCCTAAGTGAGATACAACTGAGATACGTTTTCTGAACCTCGAGCCTTGTGGGAAGCGTACCTTTACCTGCGAGAAATAACCTCTGCCTGGGGACTTGTGAGTTCTCACGTCAAGGACGAAAACTTCAGCCTATAGGGTGGCATACTAATATGAATAGAATTACAATTAGAGAACATGTTAATTGAATAAAGGATTAATTAGTTTATTAGTAGTTGGTTAGTAGTTTGTTAATTAGTTAAAATGGTAGTTGGTTACTTATTGTATTCATACCCTTATAGTCTATATAGGCACCATTTGAATCTCACTTAAAGTGAGATTAAAGTAGCTTTTATCCCACTTTAAGAGGGATCCCAAACAACCCTATAAAGCATTATACACCCATTTGTAGAATCAATCAATAATCAAGAAACCTTTTAGTTTTTAATTTCTTTCTCCTCTCTATTTTCTTAGGGCTATGGTCAGTAGCCATTAAGTAATACCAATTATCTTCACATTCCTTATAATTCACCATCAAAATCTTTTGTAATCTTCCTTACCACCAAGAATCATCATTCCACCCAAAATCTAGCCCGTATCATTTGGTGCTTTCATTGTCCTCACTTAATTCCTTCCCTTATTCAAGCTTTCTCAATTCAAATCCATGAAGTGACAATTCCACAAACACAACGCATTGGTTTTTCGCCTATATGCAATGGAACAAAAAAATCCACATGGTCCAATGATCCCACAAATTGAAGAAGAAATTTATAAGGAGATGGAGAGGATCCAAAGTATTGATTTGGATACTTTTGATTTTGACAACCATGATCATACACTGCTATAACAACAAGAAGAAATGGTGCAGTTTAGTTCCAGTGTTTCTAGTGTTGAGAAAATTAAAGAATTTCTCTCTATTCTTTCTTGGTCATCTCAACAAAAAGAAGATTATGTCTATATCCAAGAGATGGAAGAACAAAATTTTGCCTATATTCAAGAGAAGCCACAAATTTAACATGAAGTGCAATATCAAGAGATGGCACAAAGACATGCAAGAAGCACAAAATGTTGATTTGGCGAAAGAAAAGTAAGGCAGGAGCATGACTTGGGGTTTGTTTCCGATAAATATGATTGAACCGCTATAACATGACGTTAGTTCATCAAATTGTGAAGATTTTTGCTCAAGGGATGGTTCGTGCTTGGGTAATATCCATGGAAATTCTATCAATGTTTTTAGTGAGTCCACCAAATTCCACTAAGATGCTTTTTATGACAAAATTCCACATTTCGCTACTAAGCATGCCACAAATGCAATATATTCAGAGGTGTCTTTCTTTTTATGCAAAGTTGGGACGCTTGGCCTGGGAAAAGTAGTGCAAGTTTTGGTCTCACCTGGGTATCGCATGACAAGTTTACAACCCAACAATGGAACTGTTTCAAGTGTCGCAACTAAAGGCATTGAATTGATATTTGAAGTGGCCCACACAATTGTTACAGGTTTCATTCTTATGCAAGGAGATGATGCAGTTGTTATCCAAAAAGTTGAAACCCTTGGGATTTTGATTGAGGCTTGTAGTGTCTTTCTTTTTGGTAATGGTCCGATTGAATACTTGGTTTCGATAATATTTTCACACAAGTATGGGACTAATTCGTTCGTGATTTATGGTGAAATTGATTATTGAAATGAGTGCATTACTTGAACATCGATGACAAGATTCATTTGATGGGTTGGGTAATAATATGAATCAAATTACGATTAGAAAGCATGGTAATTGAATATAGGATTAATTAATTTGTTAGTAGTTGGTTAGTAGTTTGTTAATTAGTTAGGTAATTAGAACGGTAGTTAGTTACTTTTTGTATCCATGCCCTCATAGCTTATATAAGGCATTGTACACCCATTTGTAAAATCAATCAATAACCAATAAAATTTTGAGTTTATAATTTCTCTCTTCTCTCAAGAGTTTGGCCACTAGTCATTAAGTACTGCCAATTATCTTCATATTCCTTACAATTCACTATCAAAATCGATTGTCATCTTCTTTACCACCAAGAATCATCATTTCACCCAAAATCTAATTCGTATCACATACCCATACATTATTACAATCAGAATAAGTTTGACCCTACGTTGTCCAAGGGTAAGCAGCCATGTATATGGTTCTCATTGAATCGGATAATTTTGGTCGCATTACACATCAATGTTGATACCCCAACTGTTACTAATGTCTCTATCTATAGAATTGACATTTTGATAATTAAGACCAAGAAGTCTATGCTTAACATCATAAACAATAAAAATAAAAAAAAAGAGTCGGTCTGCATTTGGGAAACTCATCTTGTGAATTCTTGTATTCCTTTCTTGTCAAATATGGTAGACGTAAGCATTCCAAGCAAGCTTCAGCAATAGGATAACACTTTGAGAACCCGTAATATGATGAATATAGCCCACTGAAGCTCAGAATTCCAATCACCAATGCTAGCCTTAGTAAACCAAGAATTTGAGACCAAATCAGCTTCAGAATAAGGACAACCAAAGAAAATATCTTATTTGATTGATTTTAAAATCTTAAAACATAGGAGGATTAGGTGATAATATCCTCTAAAATTTTGTACGAGGACACAATTGATGTGCTTTGACATTAAAGGCCGTAATCACTTTTAACATATCCCATTAACTATTAAATTTACACAAAAGGGTAGATTGGTTATCAAATTATTTAATGAATTCTTTATTATAAATCATTAGATTCGTATACGCAACCATTAAACAAGTTGTCAATTTATATTTACAAGATTAGTTTGGATAAGAAGCCATGAAAAGCTATCATATCACCTTCTTGTAGGTACATTGAGCCTAACCACAACAACCAAATGCTTCATCTGTATAAGATGTACGATCAAGTTATTTAATTTTAAACTAAAACCCCTATCTCTTTAGCATGTTTGTAGACATTGTTTGGGACCGATTAAAACACAAAATATAAAGTAATTGGAAGCAAAAATTAGTTTTAATTATTTCTCAAATAACGTTTGTAATGTAAATTAAAAATGGTAAGCATAAATGTATGACAATTTTGTTTAAAAACAAAATGAGGTACGTGATAAATGGTTGAGGTTGGAGGAGGATTAAGATGCTATGCATATGAAATCTAAGTGTATTTCGTGTCGTTTACGGTACGATAAATGTTATCTTATTAAAAATTAAATTTATGATTATATTTATATTAATTAGATATTATTTTTAATAATTATTTATCCAATTTTAAATAATGAATCATTTATCAAAATAAAAATTAAATGATATGACTTTGGTGTCTGTAACGACATAAAATATCCACAAAAAAATTAATTGTGTTATTACAAAATATTTCAAATTCAATTATCTAATTAAGAAAATAAATGTTCAGTTACGAAATTTGATTGTTTAATTACGAGATTTTAAAACTCAAAGATACGGAGAAACTCCTTTCGACATCAATGCTGTCACAGTAATGAAATTTAATTTATAAATATAAAATATACAAATTTGAACAGGATTAATTGTTGTTTGGTCACTGTTTTAAGCAATAATTAAATCTAATTTTTATTTTAAAATAAAAATTAAAATTAAAATTAAATTTAATCACTATTTAAAACACTGATCAAACAACACTTTAATAGTATCTATCTCTCCTCTAAAATAGAAGATTAAGATCAAATTTTTACACTTTCAATTGCTGTAAAATAAAATCTTAGAACTTGTGATCCTAATCTTCATGGGACCCAAATATTACTGTAGTTTGACTTCATTTTAGCCCACAATTGATTACGATTAAGAAATGTAAGCAGCGCATCCATAAACAAAAACTTTTGTCGTGGTTAAAATTTTTTAATAGATTTGATAAGCTTAGTTTATAAGATGTATACATAGAGATTCATGTACCGATTACATTCTAGATTATAGGCATATATCTTCAACCACTAATTTTACTTGTTTATATTCTCAAAAGAAATAAAAAAAAAAACTAACTTTATTTGTTCTTATTAAAAAAAAAATTTACTTCTTGTTCATTTGCTCTACTTTAAATAATTTTCTTTCTTTATGCTTCTAAGTAAGGGTGATAATATTGGATACCATACAGAACAAGTATGTTAAAGTTATTTTAATCATATCTGTGTTGTAATTGTGTTGATTCATGATATGATACGATTATTTTATGTCATAATTATGTTAATTTAATTTTTTTATCTAATTAGATTGTCACCATTTAACATAGTAATTAAAATATCATTTGGTCTAATAATTAATAGTTTCAATTTATGATTTATAAAACAATTTTTGATAAGTGTTAATGTCAAAAAAGATGATGAAAGATGTCCGGTCTTTGATGGCCTTCAATGAGGTGTTATTCAAGGTTGTCATGGTAGAAAGAGTTAGGATATGGAATGTCTCCTCGGTGTTTAGGGTGAGTAGACACTTACAAAATAAGTTTTTCAAAGTGTTACGCTTTAAGGATAATCCTCTGATAGTTAAGTCAGAAAGTGTTTCAGTACGAGGATAAATAAAAAGAACTATGTGGAGGTAAAAGAATATTTGAGAGGAAGAGAAAGCTGGAATGATTATCTTTGTTTCTCGTTTGTTTTTTTTCTACACTTGTAATTAAGGGTGTTCACTAAATGGTTAAAACTGATTCACCGACTGTTTCAAACCGATTTGGTTAAAACGGTTCGATTAATCGGTTAAATCGGTATACTAAATATGATATATTGGTTAATCGGTCTTTTAGCGGTTAATGTTGAATTATTTAAGTTAATTCGGTCGAGACGGTTAAAAAAATGACCTTAAAAAGTCGATTAAAATCTTTAATCAAACGTTTCGACAGTTTGGACACCTCTACTTGGAATTCTCTCAGAATTTTTTTACCTCTGACTATTTTGTCTTTCTTGTTATATATGCATGTTTATATTTTTTTTTTATGTGTATTCTGTCTTCGTTGACGATGAATACGTCTTTATATATTAGTGTGTCTCTCACCTAATTCTTTGAATTATAACATTATTAAAACGTGACTTTTGAACTTTAAACTTTACAAAAGATGACATCTCTAAAACTCGAGCTTCGTTAAAAAAATGACCTTTCATCTATAAAAAAATTAATGACTTTCACTTGAATTTTCACGTCAAAATGTCTTGGATGCCCGAACTCGCAGCATAAAATCTTTTAAAACCATATTGCTCAAATATATTCATTCACCAGCAGTATACCTTAAATGAATTGGACCACATATGGTCGTCAGTCGTAAGGAAATATTTGTCATTCAGCAATTCTAAATGGTATTTTCAATAAAGACAAAAAGGATCAAATCAAGCCATTTTCGTGCTCAATAATTTTTTCTGTTCAAAATATTCGATGGAGTTTTATGAAAACAAAAAATATACTAAATATTTATACATATATGTACTTTTAAATAAAAATAAAAATAAACCATAAAACTAAACAAAATTAAGAATGTGTTTGAAATAAATAAATTTTATAAATTTTGTGAAATTTATTTTTATTTTTAATTTTATATTTATTATGTGTGAAAAAAAGATATAAAATTTATTTCGAAATGATTTACTATAAAATTGAGTTAGTTTGTTGTATATTTTGTCAAAGTTAATAAAATTTATAAATAAATTTCATAAAATTTTTTTTTCAATTTATTCTTTTTTGAACTATTCATTTATTTTAAAAATAAAAATTTAATTAATTTATCTAAATTAATAAAAAAAAAACCAACATAAAAATTTATCTAAAACATAGAAAAAAAAAAAGGCAAAAGTATATAGAGCGAGGGAATAAAAAGCGCAGTTAACGGACGGACCGTGGGGGCGGCTTGAAATTAGAAGGCTTGGAATAGGTTGGTGGGCAGGGCACGGGACCAGTGGGGTCTTAATTTGATGATATTTACAAGTTTAATTTGGATAAATCTATCAATCGGCTACCTACTATGAATCTGTAGGCATCATGCCTCGCCTAACAGATTAGTCAAAATAATAGTGACGGCTTTTGATTTGACACTACTACATTCTTATTTTGGTCCTTTTTTTCTTGCTTTTTTTGGGTTATTAAATGTAAGGAAAAGACAACTCAGGACCACTTGAATTTTATAACCAAACAACACGCACGCACGTAATTGATTGTTGCATTCTACTACCCCTTTGTTTTTCAGTAAAGCAAGATGAAGCGAAGCTTCCTAACGAGGCTCCCGTTGAAGGAAATTTAAAACGTATTTTCCTTTTTTTTAGAGATTTTGAATATTCCTACTTCATTCTAAATTATCGCACTACATTTTCCACATGCCCAGGTTATTAATTTTTTATGGAGCAATTTCTTGAAAAAACATTAATTTATGTTTAATGTCAAAGTTAATTTGACACAAGGAAAAAAAAAAAAAAGACTTGGCAGACTTTAAGGGTATGTTAGTTAAAAAAAAATTAAGAGAAAAAAATAAAGAGATCGAGAAAAATAAAGTATTTTTTTATCGTTTAGTAAAAAAAAATAAAGTGATTTGTGTATAATTTTTACGTGAACAGATCACAATCCTTTTAAATTTAAATAATTAAAAAACAAAAAATTAAAATAAATTTATTTTTTATTATTTTATCATATTTATTAAACACACGATGAAAATCAATATTTTTTTTTTCTTTACTCTTATTTTTCCACTGTTTTTCAATCAGAATCTAATGAAGATGTGTACCCGTGCTCCCTTGCAAGGGATATGATATTTAACAAAAACAAAAAGTCACCCACTAAAGGTTTGAATCAATAAATTTTGGGCCATAGATCTCCAAAAACATAGAAATTAAGAAATTCAGTTAC
The DNA here is from genome assembly GCA_023935145.1 of Bretschneidera sinensis. Lineage (NCBI taxonomy): Eukaryota > Viridiplantae > Streptophyta > Magnoliopsida > Brassicales > Akaniaceae > Bretschneidera > Bretschneidera sinensis. Next base: position 143,970,477 of record CM043699.1, on the reverse strand, counting down.
AATTTCCAATCTTCCAATAATTTGATTTTTTTCCAAAATTTCAGGGAATTCTTTGTCCTATATCATGTGGCACTCCTAAGGTATGTTTTTCTCAGAAGCTACATATGAAAATGTTGATCTTCAAAAGATACCTCACTGAAGAAGACTGGTCGCAGTCAAACAAATAGTATCCATTATTTTTGGAGGACTTTTTTTAACAAAGAATTTTTCTTGAGTTTCAAGGGTGCATGTATCTGGACTTTTTCAAACCATCATATCCAAAACCATCAATTAGGACAATTTTGTTAGGGAAAAAAATTATAATAATGTCAGTATCAATTAGTGAGTAGGCATGTGGAGAGTACATTTTTTAGGTTGAGTTTGCAGCAATTGGGGATTATTGCAAAAATGATTTCACATGAATCCCATTGCTAAAACCAGAAAGATGTGGAGAGACGTGCGAGAAATGTTCTAAATTATTTAGTTGAAAATGGTTAAGTTACTAATTTAGTCATTAAAGATTGAGGTTGATTTCAATTTCTTTTTTAATCATTAAACACTTCATTTTTTAATCACATCACAACCACTTCACTTAAGTTTAAACTTTCTTAAAACCTAAGTTATTATCTTTCTCCTTTTCATTTTAATATTAATTATATATAGTTAAAATGTCTTAATACGAATATATTATAGTGAACGAAAGTTGAGAGATAACTGAGGTGGTTGACAAGTGGATTTTTGTCTATTTTTTTTAATGGATTTAACAATAAGATCGAACATTGATAACAGAATAAAAAAATTGTCTGACAATTTGAGTGTTTCATATTTGAAGATCAAATTAAAACCAACCACAATTTTTAAAGATCGAATTAATGATTTAGCCAATTAAAACTATCCATAAGCTTATCATTTGAATCCTAAGAAATTCTTATATAAACTCAGACTATGATGTAGATTATAAATTAAATAAATTCATATTGCGATTTTTCACTTTTCAATAGGAAAAAAATAAATAAAAAAAATTTCAATACTAAAAAACTCATTTTCTTAATGATAAATAACATTTATCTTTTAATGTGTATCAAAAATGAGAATTATTAATAATAAATTTATAATTTAAAAATCTAAATATTAAAAAATAATAGTTCGGAAACCTCCCTTGCAATTATCCCTAAAACTTACATAAAACTTGGCTTACCGTAGTTTGGCGGTCCATTTTGCTTTTATAAATGGCCCTCCATTTGCTTTTGCCCTACTACTAGGCGCCGGTATGAGCCCACATCGTTTTTGGCTCAGGAAAAAAATACCAACTGGAATGCTGAGTTGTCAACATCTCCAATTGGGATGATAAGTGGACAAGGACCATGGCAGCTCACAACCGACGAAGCTGAGATCACTGTATGACGTCACTCCTTTCTGACTTGGCCGCCATGCTTTAATTGACCCTCGTGTGCGTTTAAACCATTTCTGTGGATTCCATCTAAAGAAATGAATTATCATTTCGCCATGTCACCTTCTTTGGCTACTTTCCTTATTCCCATTTTACCCTTACTTCCATGACTTTTCTTTCCTGTAAGAGTGACTTTATATTTTGTATTTACATTTAAATCCTCCTCTGGCTGGCCTATATATAATACTCCATATACTTGAAAAGGAAGCGAAGCCTCAAATTCTGCTCATACCAACTGTCCAATTATCAAAACGAAAAGCTACAATCCAAATGGATTCCTCTATCTTCCACTCCCCAAATTCAGATTTCTCATCGGAATCTTCCTTTGGCTCGCCGGAATATTTTTCCTATTACCCTTCTTTTGACAACAAAACCCTCCCTTTCAATGAAAATGACTCCGAAGAAATGCTACTATATGGCCTAATAGCGGAGGCTACCCAAGAAACGTGCGAAACAACTTTTTCGAATCGGATAATTAAGGATGAAGAAGTTAGTTCGATTGAAGAAGAGATGAACCCTAAGAAGCCAAAACCCTATAGAGGGGTAAGGAGGCGGCCATGGGGGAAATTCGCGGCGGAAATAAGGGATTCCACTAGACATGGCATAAGGGTATGGTTAGGGACATTTGATAGTGCAGAGGCAGCTGCTTTGGCTTATGATCAAGCTGCCTTTTCGATGAGGGGTTCATCTGCTATTCTAAATTTTCCTGCGGAGAGAGTTGAAGAGTCACTTAAGGACATGAAGTATAGTTATGAGGAAGGTTGCTCCCCTGTTGTGGCTCTAAAGAGAAAGCATTCCATGAGGAGGAAAATGATAAAAAAGAAAAGAGATGTGAGGATAGAGAATGTTGTGGTTTTGGAGGATTTAGGTACCGATTACTTGGAGGAACTGTTGAGTTCATCTGAAACTAAAGCTGCTAGGCTTTGGTAAATTAACAATAATCCAAATATTTTTCCTTTTTCCTTTTTCATTTTGTATTTTTATTTTTTTAGAGGTTTTTAATTCTCATTGTAATGGTAGGAATGATAATTTTCAAATGTGCATCTTTTTCATTTTGATTTTTGTATAGTCGAATAGATAAGAGAGTGACAAGGAAATGTAGCAAGCATCTTTTGAGCCTCAATAAATGATGACAAATTCAGCTACTTAACAACAACAAAAGTTGATGAGTTCAAGTTACGGTTTACATTATTAAAAAAAACTTGTTATCTTTGAAGCTCTATGTTGCCAAACATGGCTTGGCAAATGTAGCGGCATGTAAAACATTAAAGATATAGAACAGAAAGATGGAGTCCACACTTCAATTATTTAGAGTACTATTTCTTCAAATTTCAAAGAACGAAAAAGAAATCAAAAGAATATTCCTAAGATCTTTCTAAAATAGTTGGACTTATATCTACGTAGGAGTATATATTAGACTTATCTAAATTATACTGTAGCATATCTACATCGATTTCTGTGTCATATTTAAATATGGTTGATTCATATTTAATATTTGTTTATCAAATATTATTAAATTAAAGGGTTTAAAAATTAATTTCTAAATCTAGTTGAATATTGTCTATACCTAGTAAACGACCTATCTATAAATGACACTTTTCAAAAGTTGATGAGTAATTTCACAACCTCACTCAATCATACATTTTTAAGTGGTTTTAGTAAAATGATATTTTCATATATAGTTTATAATTTTATTAAATTTCATACGATAGTTACTTTGAATATTAAATCTGAGTAAATCTTGATGTTATTATTTTATAATCACATTTGACGTTATTATAATTATGCACATCATTATTTATCGTAACAGACTCAATCTTAAGTGCTATGTAAAAGGGACTCCTACTGTTTCTCAGGTAAAACATAATTCTCTTTATAAATCTCTTATTTTTTTATTTTCTTATATTCGAGATACTGACTTAAGCATCATAAAGTCTTTGGAGGCACAACTCCTTCGAAGACTTTTAGTATTTTCTGTGTTTTTTGTGTATGCAAGTGTTTCGCTGTTTTCGTAAGATCATTTGTTTCGAAATCGTCTAACACATGCCTATGAAAGATATATTACACAAATATCTATCTCATAATTGGATGATGCGAGAAGAGATAAAAAGTATATATATTTTTTTATTCAATAATAAAATAAATTTTTGTGTAATGTATCTTTAATAAATTCAAAATAGACAAAAAATTTTACTCTAACATATGATTTTTGACTGTTGCAAAAAAGTTCCATGGTTAAATCAAAATTCATTTCAAAGGTCTTCACTTTTACTAAGTTATGAACCTTAATAAATAAAAGAAGAAGAGGTAATGTGTTGTGACGAATCAAAATTAAGGTTTGATATATGTATAATGATGTTTCATCGCAGAATGGTTAACCGAACTTGGTCACTTTTTGGATTCCTTTTTTTAAAAAAGTTTTTCCAATTCAAAAGACAAATGACAGAGACCTTTATCTTTTTCTCCTTAAAATTAACCAAAGAGATGCTCGTCAGTCAAGCTAGTAAATAATTGATTGTTGGATGTGGCCTGGTTCAATTCATTACCATACAGGACGTGCACTCTGTTCATTCCGATAAAATTAGATTTAAGTGGATTGTTTGGATCAGTAAATTTTAAGTTAAAGTTTTATTTTAAAATATTATAAATTTGAAAAAGAAAATAAAACTCCAAAACTTATTATTAAATAAAACTCATGTAACTGATGACCCTAAACTGTGAATTGATGCAGATTTATTAAACAATTTAAAACTTATTAAAATTCATAAGAAAAAGTTAGAAATCGTATTAGATTTATGTCTTGTTAATAAATGTTGGAGGTCAGATAGTTAATTATCATTAAACTTAATTACTATTGAAATATTATAGCTATTATAATATTAAACATGTTCATGAAGTGGACAAAATTTGAGCTTTTTATTTTTTATTTTATGAATAGTGATATTACGGAGTCAGTTCTGTGGGATTTATTACGAGACCGAAAAATCGCACTGATAATTACAAAAAAATTGAATAATATTTATTTAAAAATAATTAAATATCAAAATTATCATTTAGTTTCCCTGTAATTACCACTTTTCTTTTATTATTTGTCTATAAAAAAATAAAATTAATTAGAAGTCTTTATGGAGGTATATAGCTTTCTTAATGGGCCTCGGATTGTTTAGTCTATGACGGGCCTCTGGTCGGTCGCTAACCCCAGCAAAGAATGTGACAAACCTTGTTTAGGGCCTATATTAATTTATTTTCATATTTTCTTGCAGCCTAGGCCAAGCCTTCTACCAAAGAAAAGTTCGTGAGAACAAGGTTTAGAAAAAAGGAAGACAAAAAAAAGGGAGAAATTTAGATGAATACAGAAGAGGTTTGACATGTTGTGCAAGTTAGGTCATTTGCAAACCCTAGAACTTCTCTGCTAAACTATGCAAAATATACATAGGAGATCACCGTTTCCAGTCATAAAAAAAAACCCCATTCGGTAGAACCCAACACAATGATGTCAATGCTTGGGGCCCAGAAATCCACCTTGAAAATTTTCTCAGAAAATCAATCCCACCCACCACTACCACTCCAATTCTTACACAAAAACCACCAATGGGTTTCACAGAAAATTGCTCTGCAACTTTCTTGTCGACCGGAAATCATTGTCTAGACTTCTTCTTCCATGTTGTCCCCGACACACAGCCGAAAGAGCTCACGCGTCGTCTCGAGTCGGCGTGGGACCACGATGCCTTGATAGCCCTCAAGCTAATATGCCACCTGAGAGGTGTACGTGGCACTGGGCCCCATTGCACGCGAGATTGAGAAACAAGAGCTGCAAAAGAGGAAGTCTGATACTTATTTGGAGAAATCTTCTAGTAAGAAGCAAAAATTAATGGAAGGTAAGACACCAAAGGAGAAAATGGAAGAAAAAATGCTTATGGCTAGGACATTGAGGAAGGAGAAATATTTGGCTAAGGCTAAAAAAGCCTTCGCGAGGTACACCCGTGACCCGATTTTCGGTTCTTGCACCATCGAATTTCAGATTTTTTTGCTAAGCATTTGAAATTTGAAATTCGACATCCGATTTTTGGATTCAGGTCAGCTCAACAAGATTAGTCTTGCCGCAAAGTGGTGCCCTTCCCTCGATTCCTCGTATGATAAATCGATCTTGAATTGCGAAAGCATTGCTAAGAAAGTTCTCCCTCGCGAAAAGTATGTAGAAAATGAAGGAATTGCTTACTATAGCTATAAAGTGAGAGAGCGATTGAGGAAACAAGTACTTGTTCCCTTGTTCCTCTTCACAAAGCATTGCACTTACCTGAGGTATACATGTCTGCCAACCAATGGGATAAGCTTCCTTACAACAGAGTGACCTTAATTGCAATGAAACTCTACAAAGAGTTGTTGACAGAGCATGACGTAACTCGGTTTCAAGAGTACCTTGAGGAAGTAAAGAGTGGAAAGGCAAAAATTGCGGCTGGTGCTTTGCTTCCCCATGAGATCATAGCCTATTTGGAAGATTCAGATGGTGGGCAAGTAGCTGAGCTTCAATGGACAAGAATGGTCGATGATGTTAAGAAGAAAGGGTAGCTAACAAACAGCATCGCAATATGTGACGTATCAGGTAGCATGAATGGGACACAAATGAAGGTTTCTGTGGCACTTGGCTTATTAATATCAGAACTTGGTGAAGATCCATGGAAGGGAAAGTTAATCACATTTAGCGAGAAGCCTAAGCTTCACGTGATAGAAGGAGATAGCCTTTTAGAAAAGATTGAATTTATTAGGGAGATGGATTGGGGCAATAACACTAATTTCCATAGGGGGTTTAGAAGAATTTTGAAGGTTGTTGTTAATGGAAGGCTAAGAGAAGAACAAATGGTAAAATGGGTATTTGTGTTTAGTGACATGGAGTTTGATGAAGCTTCATGGAACAATTGGGAGACTGATTACATGAAGGTACAAAGGAAGTTCAAGAAGAAAGGATATGAGAAGGTGCTGAGATTGTGTTTTGGAATCTAAGGAATTCGGTTGCCACACCGGTTCCTAGCAATCAAGAGGGTGTTGCATTGGTTAGTGGGTTTTCGAAGAATTTGCTGATTTTGTTCTTGGAGGGAGGTAGGATTTTGAATCCAGATGCTGTAATGCAGGCGGCTATATCAGGAAAAGAATACAAGAGTCTTGTCGTATTGGATTGATATAGATATTTTAACAATTAGCTAGTTATTTATCTTAAAAGATTTGAGGTTTTGAACTGTTAAAAAAATGTTGGGTAACTAAATTCTCCTTGAAGCTTATTCTGTTGGGAGAATACTCCAGCATTTATCTTTCAATATGTTATCTTTTATTCAGTTTTTCTTTTTGTTAGGCAATTAAATTGATTGCATATACGGCTACAAAATCATGCCCTTCGTACTCAAGAATGTCGGGGCCACCTATCAGAGATTAGTTAACAAAATCTTTTAAAAGCATATCGGGATAAATATGAAAGTTTATTTAGATGATATGTTGGTAAAGAGCATTGAGGTCAAAGACCATGAATCTAATATGAAAGAAGCTTTCAGAATACTGTGACACTATCAGATGAACCAAAACCCATCCAAATGCGCTTTCGGAGTTACCACTACAAAATTTCTATGGTCACCCAGCGAGGAATAAAAGCTAACCCTGAGAAGATCGAGGCCATCTTAGACATGACCCCTCCTCGAATAGTGAAAGAAGCATAGAGACTAACTGGCGAATAGAGAGATACTTAGCCATCAAAATCTGCGAGGAGATGTCTGCCTTTCTTCAAATCCATCATGCCAAAGATTTCACCTGGACCGAGGCTGCCAGAGAGCTTTTGAGGAATTAAAGGAATACTTGAGCTCTCCGTCACTTCTAGCCAAACCTATCGTTGGAGAAGAGTTTTTCCTTTATCTTTCGGCAGGTCTGTAGTGGCTTCTGTCTTGATCCGAAAGGATATGGGCGTTCAGAAACCCGTATATTATATCAGTAGGATTCTCCATGATGTCGAAACTCGATACCTTCCATCGAGAAGATGACATATACTCTCCTAATTTTAGCTCGAAAACTCCGGCCATATTTTCAAGCATATACAATTGTCCTCCTAGCATATCAACCTCTAAGGCAAGTACTCCACAAATCAAATATCTCAGGAAGGATAGTCAAATGGTCAATTGAACTCGAGGAGTTTGATATCTGGTATAGACCTTGAAAAGCTATCAAAGCTCAAGCCCCTGCAGACTTTATAGTGGAGATAACACGTACTCCTCGAGATTCCAATTGAAGAGTCAGCACCAGAGACGGTCGAACGAACTCTAAGTTGGACACTTTATATAAAAGGTTCCTCCAACAACGTTGGAAGTGAGGTTCACAGTTGAGTATGACTTAAAGTTTAGGTTCAAAACTTCTAATAACGAGGCCGAGTGCGAAGTATTACTCACTAGGATGAAGCTTGCCAAAGCATTGGCTGTTGAAGCCCTCATATAATATTTATTGGGGTAATAAAAAAAGAGAAATTGAGTTTTTTTCATGGAGAGAGAAATTGGCTGTTAAGAGAGAGAGAAAAGGGGTGATAGAGTGATAGTTATCTCCTAATTAGATGAGAGCAATGAAGTCATTACAGTTTTTAGTTAGTCAACTAACAATGCCAAGGGGCTATTTAAAATGGAGTTGTTGAAATCCTATTTACTTAAATGAGATTGTTTTTACCATGTAAACATCACTTAAACCATATCATTATTTTTTCTCCCAATTTTTTTAGAGATATTATTAGGCTTTTCCTAAATTGTATCCTTGGTTCAGGTCTCTCTCTCCATTAATCTGCTACTCTCAGCCAATGCAAAAGTGGAGTATTTGAAGAGGTTGTAGATTACGTAATGATTTGTATTTGATATTTTGCAATTTGCAGACGAGGTTGATGCGCTGTATGTATACTAGTTTGTTAGGATGGGTTTGCATGTCATTCCAGTAACCTTAGCAATGGCTTTTATTTTAATATATGAATTTGAGAGAAAAAAATATTGACATGGCTTTAAGTAATGCTTACAAAGCAAAAGCAGCCCATTTTGATAATTAAGATTTTTAAAAACCTTAGAATCGAAAGAAAAAAAACCTCCATATAATTATACTATACCTAAAGGGGTTATGGATTATTTGCCTTTCTTTCTCTCTGCAGTTTAGATGATGTGGGTAACAGTCTTCTTTATTCTCTGAATAATCGGCACTTAATAAGGCAAAATAAAGAAAAAACTACTTGCTAAGGAACTTTGATGGCCCAATAAAACCAAAATTTATTATTTTTATTTAGTAAGCTATCAATATTTTTGCTTTATTTTGGTTTATAATGAATATATTTTGAGGTTTATACAATCAATTTATTATTTGTCTATCTCTTTCAGGTGACACAAGTGGGTAAGAAACTTAAAACTCATCCATAGTTGAATTCAATTCAACAAATAAGAATCCTCATTAATGGAATTCCATTGCAGCTGGTAGGCATTTCCATGCTCATTGCTCTGCAAGTCATATGATAAAGCACTTCACCTTGAAGAGACAATTTGCCTGATCTTTTCCATCCAAACTTTTAGAGTGGTAGCTGCCTTTTGTTTGTATAACTATCTTATTCAGAAGATCATTTGTGACAGCAGAAGGATGATGATCACCGGATCTCAAACATAGTATCGAATACAAATATACAAACAAGACGTGGGATCAAAGTTATAACCCTCAATTCTTAAAAAAAAAAAAATTTATAATCCTCTAGATTAATTATAGCAAATACAAATAAATAGAGCATGTCCTATTCAAGTTCACGAGATCATGGTTTAAGTAGTCAAAGCTGAAAGTTTCATATTTGATCTTCACTGATTTTAAATTAGAGTTATTCTCTCAATTTATATGTTGTTATCTACTGAAAATATGTTATATTCTACAAATGGATGACAATTTTTTTCTTTATATTTTAGGGCATTTCGGATTCCAATATTAAAAGATGTCATGTTATTTTTTTTTTAAAAATATGTTCTCTTTCTTAGAGAAAAAAATGGAAATACACATGTAAATAAATATTATATAAAGATTAAAGAATGGTAATTTTTTTGTATGAATTAAAAATAACATAATTAAATAAAATATAATAATATAACATTATACATTCAATCTATTAGAAGCCTTACACCAGTCTTAAGAATAGCTTAAGATTGACCAATAAAGGGTTTCTTATCAAAACTATTCCCTCAAGCGAACCTTGCACTTGAAAGAATGGAGACATATGATGTGGGTAAAAATACACCACCCAATCAAAACTAAACATGTGGCTTACTTCAGGTTCATGTTACTAATTTTATATCACAAACATGATCTTCATGACATAAGAAACTTTTGACTTGCAAAGACACTATTCCATTCAAATGAGTAAAATGATATTTTCACAAAAGAGACTCACTTTACTGATATCACATTTTTTAACACACTTTCCCAAATAGTTCTCGGCTCTCTCAGCTCTCCCTTCATCCCATTAGTTCCTCATCGGTCATAAACTCTGGGCCGCTTTTCATTTCAGGTCATCATGTACTCTTCTGACATGGATTCGACCTTAACTTAAAATCGGACTTGATGTGATTACCCTAATATAGTAATATGATTTTTGGCATCAATAAAAGGTGAAAATGAGAAGAAAAAGGCGAGTGCATTGAGGAAGGAGGAAATGACTGCAATGGTCTAGAAGGCAATGAAGAGATATATGACTTATTTGAATCACCGGTTCTTGCGTGATAGGATTTCGGATTTGTTTGCTGAGCTTTTGCAATCAGATATTGGGTATTTGAATTCCGGGAATCTTAATAAGATCATATTCGCTGCGAAACGGTGTCCGTCTCTTGATTCTTCATATGATAGAACCACACTCATCTAAAAGCATTACAAAGAAGATTTTCCCACGCGAGGCAATTGTAGAATACCAAGGAATTGAAGAGGCTCACTATGCTTACAAAGTAAGTGACAGACTGAGGAAGAAAGTTCTAGTCCCATTACCGAAGGCCTTAGATTTGCCTGAGGTTTACATCAGAGCCAAGCAATGGGATTTGATTCCGTACAACAAAGTTGCATCTCTTTCCATGAAAACATACAAGAATCAATTCTTGAGGCATGATTACGATCGATTCAAGGAGTACTTAGATTATGTAGCGAGTGAAAAGACTGCCAATGCTAGTAAGCCACCACTTCCCCACAAGGTTATAGCGCCATTGTTTAAAAGTCATGATGGGGTAGGAGTTGCAGAACAAAAATGGAAGAGAGTCGTCGATGATTTCTTGGGTAAAGGGAATCTGAGAAATTGCATTGCAATTTGTGATGTTTCTGGGACATGAAGGGAACCCCAATTCAGATCTCTATCGCTCTTAGCGTATTAGTATCTGAACTCAGTGAAGGTCCCTTGGAAAGGGGAGATAGTAACATTTAGCAAAGAACCTGAGATTCTTAAGATCAAGGGAAACAACATTTCTTCCGAGGTTGATTTTGTGACAAGCATGGATTGTGGTAGGAACTTAGATTTCAGGAAAGTTTATCAAGAGGCCTTTCATGTGGCAACTCGTGAATGAAAGCTTGCTGACGACAAAATGTTGGAGAGGGTGCGTGTTCACCAATATGGAATTCGAAGAAGCATGTAGGTATGATTGGGAAAAGGATTAGAGAGAGACAAAGAGGAGGTTTAGGTAGAATGATTTCAAAAAGGTGCCTGAAATTGTGTTCTGAAACCTTGGGGGCACGATGGATGGTCCTTGTACAAGAAGTGAAAATGTAGTGGATGATTGGAGGGTTCTCAGATAATCTGTTAAGTTACTTTCAAGAGGAAGGTGGGATTTTGAATCAAGATGGTGTGATGCAATCTGCTGTCTCTGGAGAAGAATACAAGAACCTTATTGTGTATGATTGATTATGGCCTTTTGTCTTTCCTTTGTCAAATTCTAGGTAGTTTTCTAGTTGATATAGGAATTGTACATGCTTATTCAAAGAACAAAAAGCAAAAAAGAAAGAAAAAACGACATATGTTCAATGATTAGAAAAGAAAAAGAAGAAGAAAAACAAAGCAAAATATTTGAATTTAGCTAACAAAGTTTTTTTTTTCTTTATTGTGTCTACTGTCATGCAATTTATATTGATCTGCAATCTACATTGCTTCTTCTTCCTAATTTGATTTATATTCTTTAATTCAAACTGCTGATAATATGCTAAATAAAGGCTTCAATCCTTTAAAAGTAAATGGACTACTGATTTTCTACCAAAATGAAAAATGAACCAATGATTCAACCCCTCAATCCTTAGGCAAAGGTTATAACCTATAGTGAGAATCCTCAGCTTCATTTTATTGGAGAACCTCTAAGAGTAAACAAGAGACGATTATGCAGCATGCTAGTAAAAATTTAGTTAGTTACCAAGTATCTTTTAAACCACTAACAATCCATGAGAGAACTGATCAAATAGAATGTAGCATATCCTAATCATCAAGGTAATTACCAGGTAACAAGACAAAACAAGCATTTGCATATATTGATAGATATTTAGCTTCATATAGGAAAAACATAGTTGCAGATTGGAAAACAGAATTTATGGAACTAGAAAGAAACAGACACAGCTACTACTAATATTCATGATTCAAAAGCAAAATTAACAAGGCTCTTCATATATCAGTCATACACAACAAGTTTCTTGTACTCCTCACCAGCAATAGCTAATCCCATCACACTCTCAGGGTTCACAATTCCACCTTCCCCCAAGAACAAAGTCAGCAGATTCTTCGAAAACCCACTCACCATAGCCACACCATTCTGTGTAGCAACCACCGGCGTTGAGGATGAGTTCCTCAGGTTCCAAAACGCAATCTCCGGGACCTTCCTATATCCGCTCTCTTTGTATTTCCTCTGTATAACTTGGTAATCTGTTTCCCATTTCTTTTTCATTCTCTCCTTGATAACTGCCCCTTGGACCTCATCCGTTGAAAAATTATCTGAATGCTCTAAATTCCAATATATCTCATTACCCCCAGCAGCATCGTCAAATTCCATATCACTAAATACAAATAACCTCTTTATCATCTGTTCTTCACTCAGTTTTCCCTGCACTGCCACTTCCAAAATCCGATCAAAAACCTTTTGAAAATTTGTGTTGCAACCCCAATCCATGTTCCTAATGAATTCTGTCTTGGACTTGAGGTTATCTCCTTCAATCGAGTGGAATTGAGGATCCTCGCTGAAGGTAATTACCGTCCCCTTCCATGGCTTCTCACTGAGCTCTGAAACCAACAAACCTAACGCAACACAAACCTCCATGGGTGTCCCGATCATACTCCCAGAAACATCACAAATCGCCATACAATTCGTGAGCTTCCCTTTCTTGGCAAGATCATCAACCATTCTTGCCCACTGAAGCTCAGCCACTTCTCCACCATCTGCATCATTCAGCGTTGCGATAATTTGATGAGGAAGCAATGCCCCTGCTGCAATCTTGGCCTTCCCGCTCTTCACCTTCTCAAGATACTCTTCAAACCTCTCTTTATCGTGCTTCGAAAACAGACCTTTGTAATTTTTCATCGCCACAGAGGCAACCCTATTGTAAGGAAGGGAATTCCACTCATTAGCACTCATATACACCTCAGGCAATTGAAGATTCTTATGCAAAGGCACAAGCACTTGTTTCCTCAACTTGTCTCTAATCCTATACGTATAATGCGCCTCCTCAATCCCCTCAAAATCCTTATCACTATCTCGAGGGAAAATCCTTCTCGCGATCCCCTCGCAGATCAAAGTAGCCTTATCATATGAAGAATCAACAGAAGGGCACCATTTCGCAGCGAGACTGATCTTAAACATATCACCAGAACTCAAATACTTCATATCAGATTTGAGAAGATCAGCAAATAAATCAGCAACGCAATCAAACAAGAATCTATAATTAGCGTCAGATTTGTACTTGTCTAAAGCTTTTTTTGCCTTAGCGATCTCTCTCTCCTTCCTCACTACCCTTGCCTTCTCTTTATCAATGGCACCACCCATTTCCTCCACATTTTCTAGAATACCCTCTTCCTTTTTCTCCGAGAGATCAGATTTTCTCTCACTTTCTCGCTTGAATTTTTCCCCATTTTGGATTTTGCGGGATCGTTTCTTCAACTTCATCCTCTCCTGCCGCTTTTGCTTCTCGATTCTCCTTGATTCGGGTCCTTCGAGGATCCGATACAGAATTTCGAGCAAGTCCTTGATGTACCCGAAGTCAGCGAAAGCCCGAATATTAAGAGAGAGGGTTTGGGGGTGGTTCTGGTGGAGCCAAAACGCTGCCGTGTAGAACCCTTCCTTGTCAGATTTCCCGGTTCCTCTCACACCCCTTAGGTTGCAGATGAGTTTCAAGGTGGTCAATGAATCGTGGACCCAGGATAATTCCAGTCGATTGATCAGTTGATCGGACGGCGTATCAGGCACGATGTGGAAAAAGAAATCCAAGCACGGATTTCCGGTCGATAGAAACGTAAGAGATGAGTTCTCCGTCAAGCCCATTAGCGGTTGCCCGTCGATGTTGAGTGTGGCAGTTTGGGAGATTACGGTGTCCATATTGGTGGTGATTTCGGCGGAAGAGTGGTTTTCCGATGGATAATTAGATGGTTTAACGGAGATATCGGCGGCTTCAGGTGAATCAAACGTCGGTTTAACGGCCACAACAGGTGGGCCTAGGAGCAGCGCACCAGACGCCATTTCTAAACGATGAAGATGACTTTTTTATTAAAAAAAAAAAGATATATCTTTTGTGTTTTGAAAAGGTACAAGATGAAAGCGGAATCTAATTCTATATATATATATATATACGACGAAAAAGATTTGAACGGAAGTACAAATACAGTTGGAATCTCCTGTGTCTGTTTCATGATAGTACATAGAAAAGAAGAGTTACATGCTTGCCACGTCATATCATATGGTTAACTGATTGGCAGAATTGACATTAAGAATGTGAAACGTGGTGGATTGTTTTATAGCGGAGTGGTCCATGAAATCTCTACTTAGTTATAGCAAGAATTTCTTACTCCTAACGCAGATATTTAATATTATTTTGATATTAATAAATTATTATCTTAAAATATCACCGCTGCTCTAATATAAAAAAGAACCTATAAAACAATCCATCGCGTTTCAAATTTTACAGGCACTTTTTTTATTTTATTGGAGCAGTGGTAATATTTTTAGATCATGGTTTATTAATATCGAAATAATATTATTTAAAATGATGAGATTATTTCAAAAGAAAAAAACAATAGTTTAAAGTAAATTTTATTATTTTAAATAATATTATTTTGACATTAATAAAATATGTTTTATTATTAACAGTATTATCACAAAAAAACTTTTAGTACCAGTAGCCTTGTACCACATCTTTTTTGTTTAAAAATGTCAATTTAGAGATTTTTAAGCCATGAGAATAGGAATGAGCACCTAACTTTGTTGACCTATGAATCCGATCTAACTGATAAAGTGAGTTTGATTAGGTTGAGTTGTTATTTTTAAAAATTGAGTTTAGTTACGTTGAAATTTTTTTGAATCAGATGTGTTGAGTTGTTATTTTTCAATCCGATCTAAACCGATAGTTATATTATTATATATTTTTATATATTTCATATTTACTAAATATTAAATAGTGTATAAGTAATTATAATATATATAATTTTAAAATACCTATGTTATTCTGTTCACCGCACGACTAGTGTATAAAATATATAACATGTCATAGCTTGATATAATTTTATAAAATTATAATAGGCATTTTGGAAAACAAAATTTACCAAATAGTGATATATAATTGGCTCACTTGAAAGTTGAAACTCCATCAAAGTATCAATCGATCTCTTTAATCTCTTATTTTCTCTCTTTGCCGCTAAACTTTGGCAGAGCACTCTCTCACTCTATTTGCAGATTCGATTTAAGATCATTAATTTATTTTTTACTCTTCCAATCTGCTTTTTATTTCTTTAATTTAATTCCATAAGGACTTTGGATCCCAAAAAAGATGAAGGTCGTATACCCTACCTAAAGAAAACTACGATTGTTAAATAATTCTGACTAATTTCTTTACCTTCATTGTGTCCATTTTTGTTAATAATAAGTATAGAAAAAATTAAGGGTATACTTGTAAAGTTATTGGTTTTTGTATCATATTTCAAGTGGACAAACAATATGAGAGATCTATTTTTAAAAACATGAACTAAAAGTGTGAAATAAAAGAGTATAAAAATTATTTTAAGTGGTTTAAAATAGTGGTCAAAATCGGTGATGAGTATAGCACTACTTGCGTAAAATAATATCCCAACCAAATTGTTGAGATGGACACTGATTGTTCACTTATATTTTATATTTTTGTTGATGGTATATTTTCGATTATGGTTAAGTCACATAGATTTTTTTTTTTTGCGAATTCTTTAGATCTAATGTTTTTTGTTTGTCTTTGATCTATTCGAAGAAATGGACCTAAAACAATCCGTATAAACTGACCCATGATACCATTTTACCATTGAAAAAAAAAAAGGAAATTGTTGAGACAGTTCTAAGAAAAATAGTCTTTACAACAGCAGAGAAGTTCAGGAAAAATAAGTTTGCAGCATATATTACTTGATCAATATGAAAACAAAAATGTTCAAGACAAAACCGCTGGAGTTTTACCAGCAGAGGAAATGGGGTCTGCCAAATACAGCAGCATAAAAGATGTACCAGGCCACAGTCATAGTTTTAAAGCCTCTGTTTCCGTCAATGGCTTCTCATTTGACCCTCCATGCTCAGCCAAATCCTCCAAGGACACCCAAAATCCAGCCGCCCAGCTCAATAAGACAATCAAACAGGGCCTTGTAGAATGAAGTATAACCAACTCGATGGCATAGAAGAAGTAAAACAAATTGATTTTCTTTTGTAGATGTTAAATTTTCATGAATATGTTTTAAATAATAGATACAGATCATTAATTTTATTATTGTAAACATGAAAATTTTAAATTAAATTTTATGTAAAGAACTTTTTATAAGTTTTGCCCACTATATATGTAAACGCATAAATGTGTTTGTGTGTATGTCTATGTGAATAATGTAAATTTACTTGGAGAAGTGAAGTGGAGGAAGGTGAGTTGGGCGGCTAGATTTTGGGCCTCAGGATTTGGCTGAGGATGTGGAGTCAAATGAGAAGCCAATGACGCAGACAGAGGCACGTTTTGATGCTAGGATTGTGGTCTGGTCCATCTTTCATGCTGCTATATTTTCGCAGACCCACATCTCTCTCTCTCTACAAATCAGTGAAAAAGTGACGGATGACTCTTTCTAGAGAGAAGTGTTTCGGTTCAATCCTGCAGGCGAAGGAAAAATGAACTATGAAAGAGTTTTTAAATAGAGAAGGGATGGGGTGGCAATGAAACGAAATGATTCTTGCGTGTTTTAACCGCCGGACTTTTGTTTGGGTAGAGGATAAAGATTGTCCCCCATTCGTTGGACACAAGGAAATCCTGAACAATGTTAAATTCATAACATAATCAGTATCTTCCCTGCAGGGAGATGTCAAATATAGATAAATGTTTGCGGTTGGCCTACACTTAAACCTGCTTTCAAGTAATAAACAAAGAGAACCTAAAAGAAGCAAGGCCCTAAAGCTCAACTGAAATTAAATCCAAATATATGAAATAATAATGTAGCTCAGGGAAGAAGCTGAATATTGAATCCAAATGCATGTCATACCAGTTATCAGAGAGAATTTCAAGTCTTACAGGAAATTGCAAGAGGAAACAACTTTTCTTTGGGCAAAAATCAATGAAATACCTTGTGGTTTGCCTTCAAAGATGCAGCCTTGTGGTTTAAATTGTATCACTTAAATACCTCGAGGTTTGCTCCGTTAGCACATGGGTTTCTCCATCCATCTCCGCTAAAAAAAGCTCACGTGTTTTTTTTTCGGGTGGGGGGAATCAGCCCCACTTACAATAGAAGACAGTCCTATCTCATTCTAATACAGTGCAGTAACAATGTTTGGTGTTGTTTATAGTGTTAAGCCAGGGAAACATAACTGACGACTACACAAAATAAGTCAGAGGCCATAAGATGCCTCCTCTGTTGCATTAAGAATCAGAAGCTTCACCATTAAGAGAGGGGGAAGGAGGGGAGAAACATTTCAAGTCAAAAAAAAAAAAAACTAATTGAAGAATTTTGTTTTCACTTGGCACAAGGGAAGATATAAGTCCTTTTTTTAGGAAAGAAAATTGTGAAATCCTCACTAAGGTTGCCTTTCATATAAGATGGGATTTAATTCCAGTCAACCCTGCACCTGTTCAAACGATTATCAAAATGATGGAAGAAATTAATTCACAATTCAATAAACTAGAGTTGCGCACAGACAATTAAAGCATGATTTTAAATTCAATTTATAGGTCTGACTCCATAAAAACAGATGACCAC
This sequence comes from Bretschneidera sinensis, assembly GCA_023935145.1. Lineage (NCBI taxonomy): Eukaryota > Viridiplantae > Streptophyta > Magnoliopsida > Brassicales > Akaniaceae > Bretschneidera > Bretschneidera sinensis. The sequence goes on along the minus strand of CM043699.1, from coordinate 143,952,607 downwards.
ATTTGTAGAGAAAAAAGTATGGTACTATATTTGATAACAAAAAGATTTATTCACACCCCCTCCCCAAAAAAAACTTGCAGGCAGCCAGTTCTATCTGGGTCTGAAAAATGAAATCCAGAACTGCAGAGATCTTTTGCTCACACTGATGGAAGGCTCCCCTTTCGAAATTAATCTTTCTGAGCTTACAATGTCCCTCTCCCAACTTCATCATAGCTCCTCTGTGGTTCTGCATATATACATTTTTTTATATGTATAATGCCTTCTACTCATGAATTGAAAAATTACCACAATTAGGTCAGAACCAAAAGGAAATAATCGTTATTACTACGAAGTAATACTAACAGCAAGTTTAACTGCAGACCCAAATTAAAGGTAAAAGCAAAAGAGGGAAAAAAATGGTAAGAAAAACGTGGTTAAAAAGGTGATGATATCCCATGGCATATTGTAGAATCCCATGAATCAGAGTTCTGATAGGCTCTTCACCTTTGTTCCACATATCCTCAAGGAAGTCGTGGCATCTGTAGTATTCCCTGCCATTGAAGAGCGCAACTGCTTCGTTGAAGCTGCAATCCTCATGAAAATCATGGGTCTTGCTGGTGCGAACTGGGACTAACAAAACATTGCTCGTGTGAGCTTTTTTAATGGAGTACGGAATTGTACTTACGTGCTAATGGATCAAACCTTGAGGTATACAAGTGATAAAATTTAAACCACAGAGCTGCATTTTTAAAAGAGGCAAACCACATGGTACTTCAATGATATTCACCCTTTTTTTAGGAAAGTAAAAAAAATGAAGAGAGTAGTACAAGGGTTGCAGGATCCTGTTTGAATCTTGTCGGTAGCTGACTTGTTTTGAATTTCTTTGATCTGTTTCTTAAACATTATTCATGAATTTATTGCATCTATAGTGACTAAGTGCTGAAGTCTTAAAATGCTTAGGCTGTGTATCCCCCCAAGACAACTACAAGACCACCTGAGAAATTATGAACTAAAGATCTTAAAATGCCTCCGAAATTATTCTCTGATGATAAACTAAAACTCAGCCTGAAACTAAAAATCAGAATTAAGAATCAACAAAATAGAAATTAAACAACATGTAAAAGAAGCTTGGAAAACAGTAGTACAGGACAGAGTTCCATAATTGCAGGACCACAGTTAACACTACAGATCATACTGAGTACTGATAATTCCTCTGGAAGCCCCTATTTTTTTTGTAAACTTTGAAATAAATACCACCTTGAAAGCCACCAATATGTTTCCACTTTACGATGCCAACAACAGCAACCAAGACTCAGTGATATATAACTTCAACCAAAATTTAGTAATGTAGGAAAAACTTTACATTCAAACTATGGCATAATGAGGTCCATATGAAGCCTTTGCTGAATCCACGTTTTCCAATATACAAATGAATAAAAACCTTCCATTCAGAAACCTAATACCTCATTACTTTCTGCATAATTCTACAAGATTGCAAGAGCTTCATCAGAAGAAACACCAAGCCAAGCCATCATCAAAAGGGACACAGCAAACAGTTGCAGCTTAACATGTTTTGGGAAAGAAACAAGATAAACAAATATTTTTCCTCTTCTGTGTTGCACAGTGGAAACTCAGGGACAATGAAAGTAAGTGCAGAACTGAATCTTTAACAGAAAAACTTTGAGAGGGGAAAAAGGGAACACATCAAAACAGTACAGAAGAAGGGTGGGGGTGGAATAAGTTCACAATATTTTTCCCCTTCCAAAAACCTTTGATAGTACTTAAACATGTAACAAGCCAGTAACTTCTTTTTCTTTATTTTTCAAATGGAGAAAAAGCACAACGCTAATATTCCAGGCAGGTGCTAGAAATTGAAAATGTGCTAGCAATCACAGTTGAAATGTGAGAAGCTGAATAACCACAAGCAACTTTAGCAACTAAAAGCAAGACACTCCTTAAGGCGAACTTAACCATGGACAAACTACCTGAGCACCAGCCAAGAAAGGAACATTGAATTAAGTTCTTCCCACCTTGCAGACATGCAACACGAGGAAAAAAATCGTAAAGGTAGATATCCAGTTCTCAAACCAAATCCGGCATATAAGCCACAAGACTAGACCATGAGATTGGAAATCAACATGTTCCATAATTAAAGGTTCTTATGCTAAATATTTTGACCATGATTTTCAATTTCATTCAACTTAAAATCTTGGAAATAAAATCATATCTGCAAGTAGCCAACTTGCAGCTTAAAACATCATGCAGGTACATGCCGAAATTAACACAGCATCAGGAAAGAAAAGAAGAATCAGAGCAGCTAGATAACCTACTACAACTCTTTCCGTCAGAGCTAACCTTGCTCGTAATTTCAAAGTAGAAATCCCAATCTCTTGCCACTTTCCATCCTTGTTTCAATAAGCAAGTGAAATTGATACAAGATCAGTGAACACCTAATTTTCTGCCTGTACTCCAAGTGAAGTGCTGAATCAACATAAAGAACCAGGCTATTTCATCTATGTTTACAGATGAAGGGATCTCTGAATCCAGAAGAATTGTTAACAGTCAACATCAAGCAAAGCTTAGAGGCAATAGGAAATCACAGTGCCAATAGTCTAAAGTCTCTTTGCAAAAGGAAATCATGCAACTGAATCACCTTGCATAATCAATCAATTTCCACGAGAGAATAGAAGATTTGCAAATTGTATGTCATTCACTAATGGAGGAAAATCAAGGGACAGATAACAAAAGAAAAGAAAAGAAAAAATCAACTAACAGGAGACAACCGAAGTATGAGCAAAAAAACAGCTATTTGCATTGCTAAACTAGCAGGAGTAAAACGATTACTAATAAATTATACAATATTAGGATACATCAGTCATAGACAACAAGCTTTTGGTACAGCTCCCCAGATATGGCTTGCTCCACGACAACTACAGGGTTGATAATCCCTCCACTGTCCAAGAACAATTTTGCCATATTCTTGGAATATCCACTAATCAGTGCCACCCCGCTCTCTTTGGCAGGCACCGGTGTAGCAGAGGAGTGCCTAAGTTTCCAAAACACAATCTCTAGCACATTATTGAAACCCTTCTCCCTTTTCCTCTCACTTTTCCTAGGGCTTGGTCGCATAATCATCATATACATCAAAATCAGAATCACTATCCATATCCGAATAATCACTCTCAGAGGAATCATATAGACCCCAACTATTATAACTATGGTGCCAAGATGCCTGATCACTCTCAGCGGAATCATATAGACCACAACTATTATAACTATGGTGGCAAGATGCCTGATCGCATTCCATATCGCTGAAAACAAAGACCCTCTTTATCATCTGATCCTCCCTCAACTTCCCTTCAACTGCAACTTGCAAAATCTGATCAAATACCTTAATGAAAATCAATATTTGCACCCAAATCAATATGTCTAACGAAGTTAGTCTTCTCCAAGAGGCTATTTCCCCTAATCGAGTGAAGCTGAGGATTTGTACTGAACGTTATCACCTTCCCCTTCCATGGCTCTTCACTAAGCTCTGAAATTAACAAACCAAGCGCCACGCAGACCTCCATTGGAGTCCCCTTAATGCTCCCTGATACATAACAAACCGCAATGCAGTTATTCAATTTTCCATTCTTAGCCATATCCTCCACCATTCTTGCCCACTGAAGCTCTGCAACGTTTCCTCCATCTGCATCCTTCAAAGACGCTATAATCTCGTGTGGGAGTAATGCCCCAGCTGCAATCGTCGCATCTTCCTTCTTCACATCTTCAAGATACACATAAAACCGCTGGTTATCTTGCCTCAAAAAATGGTTCTTGTAATTCTTCGTTGCCACGGAAGGGACCCTGTTGTAAGGCAGAGCATCCCATTGATTCGAACTCATGTAAACCTGAGGCAATTGAAGAACCTTATGCAGAGGCACAAGAACCTGCTTCCACAACCTATTTCTAACTCTATACGCATAATGCGCCTCCTCGATCCCCTCATATTCAGGATCACTCTCTTTAGGGAACAGCCTCCTCGCGATACTCTCGCATATCAACGTGGCCTCAAAGGGCACCACTTCGATGCAAGACTGATCTTCCTCATCTCCCCAGAATTCAAGAATTGCATATCTTGCCTTTTCAATCCTCCTCTCTTTCCTCGACGCCCTCGCGTGCTCCCACTCCACCTTGATCATAGCCTGGTTCTGCGAAATCCTCACGTCCTCGAGGAATCTTGATTTAGGCTTCCTCTTCTTCTCATCCTCTGCAAGACGTTTCCTCTTAGAATAATACATCTTTCTCATGAACCGTTTTCGTTTACTTCTCTTGGTAGCTTCCCATTCTTTCTTCTGGGTCTCGCGCACTTGATCTCCATCTATAAGCCGGTAAAGAATCTCGACCAAGTCCTTGAAGTAACCAAACTCCGGGTAAACCCTGACTTTGCATGCCAAGGTTTTAGGGTGAAGTTTGTGCAGTCAGAGAGCGGCAGTGTAAAACCTCTCCTTGTCGGATTTTGTGGGTGGGGGAAAATATGCAAATTTCTCTATAAACTAGATCAGTAAGAATGTGAAATAATAACGTAAATAACAGGTATACAAATTTAATAATGGAGTTAGGTTAATTGTGTCTATGTCTCCGGAGCTGCTGCAGATCATTTTTACTAAAGAAAGAAAATATACAAATTGTTTACAGCACTTACAATTCATAACCCACACTAAATTATATTTTTTTCTTAGGCTTTTCTCTCAAGCTCTCTCTAATACTTTAATTAGTGTTTTTTACAAATGAAAGCCAAAGAGTATTTATAGGCTTCAAGAAAACAATTGTGCTGAGTTGTTGCCAAAATTACTTTCGATAATTTTAGTCAAGTTTTGCAGCTACTTTGTTGAAAAGGTGGAAACACATGGCCAAAGTGTTTTTGTCTTTGTCCACCCCACATGGCCACCGAAAGGTGCTGTCCATGTGGTCTTTACCTTTAACAATCTCCCACTTGAAGACTGATTTCAATCTGTCTTCACACCTCGATCTATGCAGCAGATCTTTCCGGTCTTGTTACTCTTGCAGGCCAACTGAAGTTGAACACAACCTCAGTTTGTCGATAGCCACTGTCTTTGTTAACATATCCGCTGGATTCTTGCTTCCTTGGATCTTCTCCAATATCAACACCTCATCTTCCAATAAAGATTTGATGAAGTGATAACGAAGTCCAATATGCTTGGTTCTGGAAAGAAATGCTGAATTCTTCGTGTATCGCACTCTGACTATCACTGTGCATAACATTCTTCTCCTGTTTGAATCCCAGCTCAGTTAATAAACCTTGAAGCCATATCATCTCTTTACTGGCTTCAGTCACTGTTACATACTCAGCCTTTGTAGTGGATAGAGCAACAATCTTCTGTAACTGCGACATCCAACTAACAGTTGTATTTCCAATAGTGAATATATAACCGGTGGTGCTTCTTCGGTGATCGACTTCACCTCCAAAGTCTGCATCTATGTAGCCTTGTACTTTTAACTCACCTTTACCAAAGTACAAACACTTCTCTGTGGGACCTTGTAAATACCTCAAAATCCACTTTACTGCTTCCCAATGAGCTTTCCCTGG
>CM043699.1:143904535-143942035 GCA_023935145.1 Bretschneidera sinensis | reverse complement strand
ACTTATCATAGAGTCCAAATTCCTTCAAGCTCAGGTGAGCAAATTTGCATCATTAATGGTTTTCTTAACAAATAGAATTTCTTCAACTGCATGTCCCTCCAAATATTGACTAGTGAAACAGTCTATTTTTGCTACAAGCAGAATCCTTGGTGTGTAATGCCATTCAACCCTTAGGCTTCATTTCCTTGTGTTTGTTACTCTAGTTCATATTCATTAATTCACTGTGTACTTAACATTTCAAACACTTGAGAGAGGGTTAATTTAGTGATTTGAAGGAAACAGACATTAACTCTATAACTTGAGTGACTTCAGAAATGGGGCACTATTCAACCTTAATGGCCAAAACATACCAAAACAGCCTTAGATTAATATTTCTCCTTAGTCATACGTACTAAAGAAAAATTGGTTTAAAAAGTGAACAAATTTGATTTAAACAGAGTTGCTTAAATCCAGATTTAAGAAGAACCCAAACATGACCTAAATATGCTTTAACTTTTTGGTAATGTTTTCAAAAACTTAGAAGCTCTCTCTGGTCTTTCTTTTCTGTAATTGTTGCAAACAAATTTATTACAAGATTGCTTCTTTGCAGCCATACAAGCAGAATCCCTGTGATGGAATTAGAATTAAGGTAAATGGATTATGAGGATATCGAGTGTATGTTGATCAGTCTTGATTTTGGATACCTAGTTATCCATGCACACTAGCTTGTGTATGTGAATCTGCAATGCTTCCTAGTAGGATTTTTTTGGACACTTGATGGCTATTATTTTTCTTCTTTTCTTTTTCCATTTTCAGATAAGTTGTTTTGTGGAAAGATCTCGCATGGTAACAGCAGTGTAATATCAGTTCTGAGTTGTGACCGTGTGAATTATAAAAAATCAGGTAAATACTTCTCTCTCACCTTTATCATCTCACTCAATGATTTTTTAAACGGTTTTTGGTAAAACAACGGTGAAGCTAATAACTATTTAGTGACACAAATTCAATTTTTTAGAAACTATTTTTCAGATTTTATTTCTTTTCATAAACTAAAGTTTTAGAAGGTGTTTGGCCTTCATCCCGATTCAATAGTATTACTAACATAGAAATATAGTGAATGAAAGCAGGAGGTAAACTATCCTGATAAGTTGGTGCTATCAGAAAGAACTATCTTGTGGACTAGACTTTTGGTAGGAGGTGCTCTCACTGGTTATGACTATATTAAATGGAATGAAGATCAAAACCATGAGTTTTGCAGCTATAACTAACCAGGGTGGCCTGCTGGACCGTAAACCATCAGCACTTGAAACACATATTGAGAAACACATAATTTATTGCATGTCTTCTAGTGAAATCAAAGTTTTATTTTGTAGGACCTTCATTATTGTACATAAGGGGCTTCTTTTAAACTACTTTAATGCTTGAGTGATTCATGTGAAGTATGAATATGAACTTTAACTGTGAGTCAACTAGCTCCTGGGTAGATATGCTTACCTTTTGCAGAATGGATTAGAATATTAATGGTAGATATAAAAACTCTAGATTTTGGTTTAGGTGGATCCTGGGCAGGTATAACCTTTGAAATCTGATGGGGAACAACACTGGAAAAAGAAAAAAAATCAACATTACCGGCTTCAGTTAAATAACTCATTTTTGTAATCTCTACAAGGCCTTGCGGGTGACAATGATTGAAGACTTTCTAGCCCTTCTAAGACTCTGATTGAAAATTTGGGTTAGAATTTGACAATAGAAGATATGCCCACAGGACTATTGCATGGATAAGATGAGGTGACTAAAAGATGTATGTTTACATATTTTATCATTGAAGGTCAAGATGGAGAAATGAAATGACTAAATCAGAAAATAAACAATGTGCACACTGACACGCAATCATCGGTGTATGTTTACATATTTTATCATTCACAGAACAGAATGCATAAATTTGTGCATGCAGCTATATGGAATCAATAACCATTATACTATGCAAAATTCCTAGAAAAATATGACTCTGCCTCATCATGTTATCACCCCTTACTCCAAATTTGATTGAGCCCTGCCCAAAATCAAAGTCCTAATTATATCATTTTGTGAAGTCGGTGATGTTTTTCTTGTAATGGTGGAATGCTATTCTTTAACTATTCTCTAAATGCACCAATTGGTTTGTAGCCAAATGGTACTTCCAACTTGTAAGGCCCCATGGATTAGGTTAGGAAAAGCTTTCCTAGTTTTCACAAAAAACAGCTCCTCTACCTTAATGAATCCTTATTCGGCTACAAGTCTCAAATGAAAGAGGCTACTCTATGAAAGAACGGTGGTTCATGTGCCCTTTTTGACTCTCTACAGTGAACGCAGAGTAACTGTCAATATTGAATCCCATACAAACAGATTTTACTAGCCAAATATTCTTCACGTTGGCACCCTTAAGAAACACATGGCTACTTTAGGGTGATGCGCCTGTACCTGATATTAAGTGAATAGGAGTACTATTTAAGATATTTGTCATCTTGAGCAATATATTATTACCATGATTTGTTTCACCAAAACTGTAATGAATCCAACCCAATCGCACATAAATTAGTAAATAAATCTTGTTATCGTCGCTATTGGAAGAGAAGCACAACTTCATCAATATTAAAATTTAGAAGCGCAGGGATTTTGGTTCAATTACCTAAAGATTTCTAATTAATTTTAAAAAGTAGTTTTTTATTTTATAGTTGTTTGTTCTGATAAGAGTGATAATATTTTTTTATTGGATATTACTTGTTCTAGTAGTAGTAGAAATTGTTTTATTTGTTGTTTTTTTCTTAATAGTATTAAAAAAATATGTTCAGGCATATTCTTAATTTTCATATACATATAAATCATAGGGGTTTACTATCAGAAGTAGAATGAAAATTTTTGTTGTATTGAGACTTTTGGAGTGAGAATTTGACAATTCTGTTCTTCTTAAAATTGTAATTAAAGATTAATAAAACAGTTGGTTTGTTGGTGGATGTAGGCAAAGAGTTTGCCAAACCACATTAATTCTTGATATTCTTGTTATTATTTTATTTACCAATTTAATTGTTAGAACTTGTCTCTCAATCATAGATGATGGACCATGTTTTTTGAGGAAAATTTACCACCTTATCATGTTAAAATGGTCGTACTATTTTCATTTCGATAATTGATGTTGCTATTATGTCTTTGTTGTGACGGATTCCTTAATTATAAGAATAACACTTCATGTGCAAATAGTCACCTCATCGATCTTTACTTTTTACTAGGATTAGAAATTTTTTACAGTGATTATATTATTCTTAGCCAATTCGATAATATCGTTTTATCTTTTATGAACTATATTACTTATTTCAATTGCTGTAAATGCCCTCGGTACTTATTCTAGCATGTTTGGTATAATAGATGTTGGATTTAGTTACTTGGGTGGACAAAAATAGGTTTTCTAGCATAAATCTTGCTGTTGTATGGATTCCATGGAATGTGTCTTTAGTAGTGCTGTCTGCTAAATAGATTTCCGAGTTGCACAAAGACAGTGAAAAAAGAGGGCTTCAGGGTTATTAGGAAATCAAAAAGCATAAACAAGTGCAGAAAATAAATCTACTTTTATAAATATTACTGCGGGTGATTCTTACTACTTCACAGATAAGAAATTAGGATATTCTCATCAGGATCAAGCAGAGAACAAAGATTTTGTTATTGAGTGCTAATGTGAGCATTCCTAACTAGCAGTAACTCATTTAAATAACTAGAAATCACCCATGAGCCAGCAACGTTTCTTATTTCTTGCTAATAATTTATCTATAGCCATATTAGTTCGGTTTTTCAGGTGGACAGGTTTTAGGAGTGCAGGGTATCTCTTTGTGTGGTGGCTTCATTTCAGCAGCTGGTGGCTTCTCATATGGATTTGGAGTAGGTATCATCTTTCTGGGTGGCTTGTATGAGTTTTCACCATTCTCTGTTGGCGGGTGTCCAGGGAATGGATTCTCTACTTTAGGAGGTTTGTAAACTGGTGGCGCGTGTTTGGGCAATGGTTTCCCTACTTTAGGAGGTATGTAAACTGGTGGCTTGTGTTCTGGGAATGGCTTCTCAACCACAGGAGGCTTGGGAAAAGGAGTTAGTGGAGTCTTGTATACTGGAGTTTTAGGAACATACACTGGTACATACACTGGTGGTTTGTAGTAATCAGCAAGAGAGGAAGTGGTGAGAGCCACCAGCGGCAAGAGCAACACTCGCAAGTTTGTGAGAGGAGACATTTTTGGGTTTCTGATGATACAAAATCAGAAGAATAAATGCCTTATTACAGTGGTCTAAGATCTTTGTTGTTCAAAAAAAATACATGACACAAAAACATTTTTCACCACATTGAATGATATGAAAAAAAAAAAAAAAACTATCTTTTTATTTTTCATTGAGGAAAAATATCTGTCATATATTTTTTTAATCTTATTTAGACCAAAACAAATTCTTTATTATCGGTGCAGGTGTCAAAATCTTGTTTGTTTTTTTTACGTACGCAGAATCTAATGTACCCAGAAAAAAATGACACGGCTATCAAGGCTTAGGCTTTTCAAGTGTGTCAGATGCTATAAACAGATCAGCTAAACTACAAGATTTCCACAAACTCCTAAATGCAAAAATATTTTTGAAGGCATTAAACTGTTCCAATGTATTCTACGTACGTAACAGCAAAAGTAGAACCTCATCATCTAAATAGAAACTTCATTTTTGTAAGTCATCGCCTGAATAGAAACAAGCTATCAATAATATGGATATAACAAGCACTGATCGTTAGTCTCCATCTTAGCTTTTTAAGTCGCACATTTTCAAGTTTCAAATTTCACATTTATCTATGAAAGTTACATATCATTTTGTCATTAATAAATGTAAAATCCCACTGGTCTTATTTATTTATATATAAATGTAAAATCCCATTGGTCTTTAATAAACCTTAGGAAAAGAAAATGATTACTAATAAGTTGATCGCCAGATATGTATTTTCATTTTTCAAGGGGTAATTGCATCATAGTTTTATGACTTTAGTTCTGTCAATTTCTAAGCTAAATGTTTCTTATAGTTCGATCCTTAATTAAATTGGTTTTTAAAATTTTAATTTGGTTAAATAAATATTTAAAATTTAGTCTTTTGGCTCTCAAAATTTCAACTTAATCATATAAGTTCTTAAAATTTTAATTTGATTCAATTAAGTTTTTTCAATTTAAGCTTCACGTATGAGAAAATTATGCAGAACTTTTCATAACTAACTATCATAAACTTCAAAATTGTAGTTCAGAATTTACTTTTTTAACATTAAAACAACACCAAATATTATGGGTAGAACTTTACATAACCAGTTAGGAAAAAAAGTATTGAACTATGGTATTCTATATTTAAATTCTTCTGTTAACTATGGCGGAGCAATTGTTGTTTTGTTCTAATTGTTCTTCACGAGTTGTAGAATTTTCGAATCATTTTTACTAAGTGATTAAAAGAGTTAAGTGAAGTTATCGAAGGAACCTAATTTGACCAAATCGAACTTTTGAGGATTTATTTGATTATCATCAAATAGAAACTCTGAAGACGAATTCAACCAAATGATCAAACTGGGTATTTTGCTATCCTTCGGGGAGATTGCTAACTGTTGTATGGTGTTAGTGGTGTAGTTCCTCACTGTTGTGATGTGCCCATTGCCCTCGAGTAACAAGGCTACAAACTTTTATCAGAAAAGAAAAAAGAAAACCAAAGAATAAAGAGCAAGAATACAAACTAAATGAGCCAAAACTGTCATCACTTTGAAATTTTATAAAAGAAAACAAGTCCATCTCATTTTTGTGAGGTCACGCATGACAATTTGTATTTTAAGTTTTATCAAGATTTGATTCGGTGATTGAGCTGATTCTTAATTTGCATTCTGAATCTTGTGAAATAAGTCGAAATTAAGATTAATGAAAGATTTTAGGTGACAATGTGGTCCATTTGGGGTCCCCTTTGAGTTGAAAAGTTGGACAATCAAGCAGCACCTGGTTCTAAAACAAATGGAAGGTTAGAGAGGTAAAAAGTTCAGTACTAGCTACTTCATTCCACTTTCCTTGAAATCAGCTTCTATTTTTTATACTTAGTGGATATTACTTTTAGTTTAATTTTGTAGCTTTTCACTGTTATTTTATCTTTAGCTGAGGTTTTTTGTCAAAGTTAGGCAACGGTGCTAGTAAATGTCGACATGTAAATAGAGACATCATGCATAATTTTGTGCAAACAGAAGAATAAAGAAACATCAAATGCATTTTTTTTATAATTTTTATACTATCCTGTTTTCTTTGAAATCGATCAAAGATCTCATTAAAGCTTGTCGTTTTTCATAGATTTTTCACCTTGTTGTCATATTGAGATTGTTCTATGGTTGAAAATTGCACGCATCTACAAGCAGGAGAATACGAAGGATGAAGAAGAAGAAAGGGAAAGAGAAGGAGAATAAGAAAGGGAGAGAGAAGGAGAATAAAAAGGGGGGAAGAGAATGAGGAGAAGGGGGAAGAATGGGTCTCTGCAAGTAGGAGTAAAATAAGAAAAGAGAAAAATTAATCTCACATAAGTGAGATTATTTGTCCATGGGGAGTGAGACAGAAACAAGGGACTGAGATGAGATTAGATTAGATTAAATTAATCTCAACCCAATTTCAAGTAAATAATGAGAGAGTGAATAGAACATAAAACAAGAGATTGAGATGAGATTAGATTTGTCCAATCTTATATTAGTTTTTTCAACCAACGGACCCTAAATAGTATCATTTTTCATTGTTAAGTCACTTATTCAATTTTATCCATGAAAGTTTTAATGGTTAACAATATCTTTTATATATTTTCAAAATTGTCTTAATTTCATCGGTATCTTCACATTTTAGTAAAAAACTTAATAGAAATGCACCTTAAACTTTGATCTGATCAATTTGAAAGTTAATCTGTAAAAATAAAAGATTAAATTTACCTCCATATCATACATACATGTGCTTTAGAGTTTTGTTTGAAGCTAAACTTAGCATATAATTTGTGATTTTAAAAGGAAATTTTTTCGCTTAAAACCAAGGTTAGTATCTATTTAACTACATGGATACCAAGCAATTCTATTAAGTTCTTGATAGAAATTTTATGATAGTAACAAAATTGAAACGGTTTTGGAACTACGAAATAAACACTAATTCAAATGAAACTTTAAGAATGAAATTGAATAAATGATCAAACCTCAAAACCGAAAAAAAGATATTTAATAAAAAATAATGAAAACCATATATCGTAATTAATGCCATAGATGTCCTTAGAATTTCCACATATTAACATAAAAAAAAGCAAGCGAACTACATGCTCCATGCTTATTACTCATCAGCTGGCAAATACAAACACTAGAAATCAACGTCATCACCATACATAGCTCACTGGTAACTAATCCATGCAATGCATGGACACTAACCTGATCACTATAAGAGGATCGATCTTATTTCTATAACATATATATATATTATACGATCATATATATAAGTTAAAATAAGCTAAGGTACAGCTGATCAGTTCGTTGGTGGAGACTTGTGATGAGGTGGCATCTTATAAGGAGGAGGCTTCTTCCAGCTGGGTGGTTTGTATGAGTCCTCAACAACATCCTCTACACGAGGAGGATGGCCAGGGAAGTGTTCATAGGGTGGCTTCTTATAAGGAGGCTTGTCAACAACATGATCGAGTGATGAGCTTGGTGGTGGCCAGTGCTTTGGTGGTGGCTTATGATGCCCATCCAGGCTAACTTCAGGGTTGATCATCATCTGCTCATTCTCCATAGAAGGAGGCCTGTGTGATGGTGGCTTTTTCCATGGGGACTTGTGGTAATCATCAGCACCAGTGCTTGGTGGTGGCCAGTGCTTTGGTGGTGGCTTATGATGTGATGGTGGCTTTTTCCATGGGGGCTTGTGGTAATCATCAGCACCAGTGCTTGGTGGTGGCCAGTGCTTTGGTGGTGGCTTATGATGCCCATCCAAGCTAACTTCAGGGTTGATCATCATCTGCTCATTCTCCATAGAAGGAGGCCTGTGTGATGGTGGCTTTTTCCATGGGGGCTTGTGGTGTTCATCAGCAAGAGAGGAAGTGGTTAAAAGCACCACTCCGAGGAGTAGTAGCACTAAGTGCGTGTGAGACATCTTAATTTCTTTGTTAACTTTGGGCTCTACCTACCAGCGGTTCTGCAAAACTGAGAAAGAATTCAATGGGTATTTATAATGCTAAGTGGCCTTTAATTGCGTGACATTTGTCAGTTTGACTTTTTCTTTTCTTTTCTCTTCTGTTTAGTAAATTGTAGAAATTAACACTTGACAGCAATAAGCTTCTTTTTTTTTTTTTAACTTTAATTTTGTTGCTTTTCACAGTTATTTTATCTTTAGATGAGCCTTTTTTGTCAAAGTTAGGAAGCGGTGTTAGTAAATTTCGACATGCAAATAGACATCATGCATAATTTTGTGCAAACAGAAGAATAAAGAGACATCAAATGCATTTTTGTTATTTTTATATCTCATCTCGTTTTCTTTGAAATCAATCAAAATCTCACTAAAATTTATCTTTTTTTTTGTTGAGATTTTTCACTTTCTTATCATATTGAGATTGAAAATTGCACACATCTACGTTTATTGATTTCTCACATGTACGATGACTTTGTCTTTGATGGAAGCTTATTGATACTAGGTGGCATCTGTCCATCTCCTTGCTGCTTAAATCTGAATTTTAATAAAATTGCTTAAATTAATAAGTTAGTAAGTTGATTTGATTTAAACGAGATTTAAAAAATTATCAAATAGTGTTATAATATCTAAAATTGTAGACTCACAAAATTAGATTCAGTTATGAAATGATTTGTGTTTATTTATCAACAAAAATTAAATTAAACACTTTTTAAAAATCGATAATAACAAAAATTTACAAAATAAAAAAAAAGTTTCTAAAAAGTTAAACATGTGATAACTTTTATTAAATATAAAACATCTTCGTAACTGTTATAAAACCGTTTCAAAAATTATTTTAAAAAACTTAAATCAAAACCACAAACTAAACTAAACGAAACGATACCTTAAAACAGTTAAGTTTGAAAAATGTCTATTTTTTTTTCTTCAAATCAAAGTAGTTTAGGTGAGCTTTCATACATATCTTGCACTTATAGCTAGTTAAGAATATATGGTTACCATCTTTTTTGGCTAGATGTCATATAGTTACCAGCCCTGATATTCATTGTCCACAATAACACATGATGTGATGGTTTTAATTCGGCACGATCCCACTGAGCAGAAATGTTGGACAATTTGTCCGGCAGGTGTAATCATTTATTTAAACACTCAAAATTTGATGCTCAACTTTACACAACAGACAAATATTACATAATTCATTTGTTAGTGTTTCTCAGTATAAGCTATGTATAATGCTTTTGAAGGTTAAAATAATTAATTATCAACGAAATTTTTACCCGTAAATTGTTGGAGTTAGTGGGGTTTAAATATGTAAAACTCTCAACGATTATGCCTCGTTATTAAGTGAGTAGATAGAGTTTTGTTTTTCGAGGAGTAGGTGTAGATTAAAAAGCAGTGCCTTAAAAATTTTAGATTATTTATATATTTTGAATTTGATTTTTTATTTGGTGGTTTGAATTTGAGTTCATGAATAGTTATAATTTTGTAACAGGATAGAAATTTTAATTAAGATATCTTAAGTTACTTATAAATAATCTCTATATATTGAGCGTACATTGTAACAAGAGATTTTTGAAATTGATTATAATGAAATTTCTGAGAGGACTTAACTTTGTTTAAGAGCGAATCTGAGTATATCGTGTCTTAAGTTTTTTTCTATTTATAATTCGTGTGATTTATAGGTCTCGAATCGTTCATCCATAAATTATTAATCTGTTGTTAAAATTTAACATTAAAATCATAGATTAAAACATCATTGTTCTATTGCTTTCTGTGCGGTTGTTTTACCTTTTTGATCCATATGCATGAGTTATGTCGATATGGAATTATATATAGCTGTTGTAAAGAGAATTTGATCGAATTTGATCACTAAAGTTGTAGGATTACAAAAGATTTAGAGTCCACTGAGCTGAAATGTTGGATTATTTCGCCTAATGATACAACTGGGGCAGGTGTAACTAATTGGTGAGAATAGGATCAACTCGATCTGCCTTTAGCTTCTGTGTAGTTGTTTTATCTTTTCTTCTTGCATGAGATACAACTATACAGAATTATATATAGCTATGGTAAGAGTATTTAATCATTATTGTTTGCGTAAGATTTAATTTAAACGTCAATAGAGATCAAGATAGACTTGATTAGAATAGTACTTATCTAGAATATAGGTCTGGTATTGCCTCAATTAATAATACTTTATGATATGCTGCTATAAATTCAAGAAAACAAATTTAATCTAATAGTTAATGAGCAAAATAATTAACAATTGTGCAATAACAACAAATTAATTATATTGATATTTAAAACAATTTTGATACAAGAGGTTTACAAGGTATTAGGAAGGAAGTGGTGCTAGTAAATTTCAACATGCAAATAGAAACATCATGCATAATTTTGTGCCAACAGAAGAATAAAGAGACATCAAATGCATTTTTGTTATTTTTATACTCCATCTGAAATCGATCAAAGATCTCACTAAAATTTATCCATTTTCACAAATTTTTCACTTTCATGTCATATTTAGATTGAAAATTTCGCGCATATACGTTTCTTGATTTCTCACATTGATGTTGACTTTGCCTTTTATAGATGCTTGTTGATACTAGGTGGAATGTGTCCATCTACCTCTTGTTTAAATCTGAATTTTAACAAAATTGCTTGAATTAGTGGGTTAGTAAGTTGGTTTGACATAAGCGAGATTTAAAAAGTTGTCAAATGGCACCATAATATCTGAAATTGTAGACTCATAAATTTAGGTTCGTTTATAAAATGATTTATGTTTATTTATAAACAAAAATTGGATTAAAATCTTTTAAAAAATCGATATCCAAAAAAAATTACAAGATAAAAAAAAGGTTTCTAAGAAACTAAATGTGTGAGACTTTTATTAAATACAAAACATTCAACTTTATAACTGTTATACAATATCCGTTTCAAAAAGTATTTTAAGAAACTTAAACTAAAACCAAACGATACCTTAAAACAGTTAAGTTTGAAAAAAACCTATAGCTAGTTAAGAATATATGGTTACCATCTTCTTCATCTTTTTCTTGCTAAACGTCATATGGTTACGAGGCCTGATGTTCATTGTGCATATTTTCGGTGTACTGCTGCAGCGTGTTTTCTTGTTTTGCCAATAGGTTACCGAACTAAGTGCAATTAAGTTAGTGATTAGTGAATACAAATTATATTGGATAGGTTCAGGAAGAAAAAAAATAAATTACAAGTAGATCTTCAAAAAATTACTACTAATAAATTTAAAAGAAAATATTTTCTAAAAACAGATCTTCAAAAAGTTACTACGAATGAATTTACAAGAAAAATAAGAACAAAAATAGAATTAAGCATTTTTTTTAGTGTTTGGTAGAGAATAAAAATGAGAGGAAAGAAGAGTTGGATAAATGTGTTTTCTTCTCACATGAACAAATAACAATCCTCTCAAATTGAAATAATTAGTGATTAAAAGTTTAAATGAGCTAATTTTTTGTCTTTTTTTTTTACTTTTCCTTTATTTTTACCAAACACATAATAAAAAATATCACTTCTCCACTCATTCTTCGTTCCTCCTGCTTTTTTTCTTAATCAATCAAAGCCTTGAGATAAAGTTGCGACTTAAAAGCCCAAATACTGACCTTAAGTCCATTTATTTATTTATTGCTTTTCTTAATATCTACCTAAATTCATGCATGCATGTCTTACGAGTTTACTTTAGGATCTCTCAAACAAGTTTACCTTATCTAGTCGGGAAAATGTAGCTATATACAGATTAGTACCTTTATGCCACTAAAACTTGTGGTATTTGAATAAGATGATTTTGAGATACGCACATAGGGGATAACATGTGCATTCGCACCAAGTTAGATCATTAGTGTAATAGAAGAGGTTGTAATTTCTTGAATCAAGTTAAGAAAACTGAAATTAATTATTCAACGAAAGAAAGTCCATATATATAATACATATATAGCTGGCACACTGAAATCTCTAACACATGCAAGAAGTGAAAACCGCTTGCGTATGTTCGTAGCCTAGCACATACACACTACTACCATAGTACAAAGGTGAACAACATCATAACCCACTAGCTACGCACTAGCTAGCTAGCAGCTCTTATTGAATTACAGTATTAAAAACTAGGCACTCAGATTAAGATCAATTTGATGATGGAGGTATGTAAGGTGGCATCGGTGGATTCATTTTCCTCGGCGGCTTGTCTCTGCAGCCCTCAACTACTTCCTCTGCCAAAATATGAGCTGGCGGATGATGCTCATGTGGTGGCTTCTCTCCCTCGCCCTTATGATGATTAGGTAGTTTATCGTCATGATCATCCTCTGCCAAAAGGTGCCGACCATCGGGTGCTGGCTTGTGTTCAGGAAATGGCGTTGGCTTCTGATCTCCTTTACAAGGACATGGCTTGTCATTTAAGTTGCATGATGATGATGGGGGCTTATGTGAGTCCTCATTATCGTCATGATCATCCTCTGCCAAAAGGTGCCGACCATCGGGTACTGGCTTGTGTTCAGGAAATGGCATTGGCTTCTGATCTCCTTTACAAGGACATGGCTTGTCATTTAAGTTGCATGATGATGATGGGGGCTTATGTGAGTCCTCATTAACATCTTCAACCAAAAGGTGCCCATGGTGTGGTGGCTTGTCTCCTTTACCCCTTGGAGGCTTACCATCAGAATTATCCAAGCTGTTTTCTTCTAATTTCCTACCTGTGAAAGGAGATTTGTGCTTATGGTGATGGTGTCCATTGTGATTGAGATGATGAGCAAGAGTGGGAGTGGTGAGACTCAGAAGAGCCACCACCCCAAGGAGGAACAATAGTAGCAGGCTAGCCTTAGGCATCTTTTAATTGGGATCTTTGGGTACTTGTACGCTATATAGAAGAGCTGGTGGGCTTTTATAAGGGATGCATGGGGGGCTAACTATTTGTTATATCGTCATCTCACATGTCATTGTGCAATAGGCTATAAGAACTAGTAGATTTCCATCATGTATGTCTTAATTATAGTAATTAACTAGTGACTGAAAGGCAAAAAAATTACAATGTTCTACATTCCTGTTTCGATTACAGGAATAACATTTAATTTAGTTGCATGATTTTATTTGCTGTGTGTTGGCATATTGATTAATGAAACATCTTAGATTTTCCAGAAACAAGGGCATTGAAATCATACTCATATAATATATAGTGATGCATGTAGCTGTCTTACAGAAAGCAATGTTATCGCAGTGACCATTATGCAAGAAATCAAGCTTAATTAATTAGGAAGATCAATGTGAATAACTTTACGGGAGAAACCATTAAATTCCTTATGGTGATTTCATATATTAAGAATATTTGAGTTATTAATTATTCTAAAATTTTAAACTTTTAAAAACTTTTTGAGATAATTAGCAACTCAATCATTTTAATATGGTATCTGTAGTTAAGATATCCACATGAGAGTTATTTCACGTCAGAAAAATAAAAAAATAAAAGTGAGTTATATATATGATTTGGATCTAAAACTCATAAGTTTAAACTTTTGAGTTATATTGGTGTTGATCCATGTATATCAAACCCATACATTGAATATATGGTGATATTTGTAGATTCGATACAAAGTATAAAAAAAACTTATTGAAAGTTGTCCCTGCATATCAATCATGTGACTTAATTATTTGTTGCATAAAAATACTATATACTTTATATTATAAAGCTTTATCTAAAGTTAAAAAAATTTGGAAAAAATCTTACATAAGAAAAAAATTTATTCCAAGAAAAAAAAATCAATACAGTCTCTTTCTTTTCATCAATAAATAACTATTATTAAAGCTTTGTTATAGAAGCCTCCAACTCTGACATGTGTTTTTTTAATCAAAAGAACATAATTATTTGGTGTATGTAAAACACTATAAAAATCCAACATAACAAAACTCTATTAATAAAATGATATTTTATATAAAAAAATTGATAAAAAAAGATCAAGATAAAAAATCTAATTAAATTAAATAATATTAATGAGATCTTTGACAAATGAAATTATGACATTGTTTTTTTAAAAAAAAAAGAAATTATATGATATTTCTTACAACAAAAGAAAATTAAGAAACATTGCTAACTTACATGGAGTTAGGTAAAATAGTAATGTAATTAAAAATTGTTTAATGTTTAATAAAACAGTTGTAAAAATATTTCAGATATAAATTCAGTTTTTAGTAACTATTTTTCACTTTTGATTCACTTAAAAAATTACTTTTAATGATATTTGAATTAGTTTTTTTTTTACTCTCTATAAAAAATAAAAATTATTTCATAAATGTTTTGATAGAATTTTAAAGTCATCTTTTAGTCCAATTAAGGGAAGAAAAGGGTCTATAGATTGACTAGGTTTCGATAATTTATAAGATTATGCCTTCATTTTCCAATACACTAGCAAGCTAGGTACCCAAAGTTCTTCACAGTTTTTGTTTATAGATGGAGACACCAGGTAGGACATTTCTAAAATTGAGAAATCTTTTAGATCTTTTAACCATAGTTACTACGTGACGAAAGAAAACTGATTGTAGAGTTCATTAACGATTCATTTGGTTCATTGACAAAATTACTATGATATGAGATTAAAATTAATATAAGATAAAATTAGATGAAAATTCAAGATATTACCGAATTGAGACTAAAGTGAGATAATAAAGATAAATAACAAAATAGTCTCATTGTTCATCATCGTCATCATCAACAATAAGGCAACATTGATTTTCTTTTTCTTTTTCCTTCTCTTCCATCTTTTCCTTCTCCTTCTTATTCTTCTTCTTTCCTTTTTTTCTCTTCTCCCTCTCCTTCTCCTTGTGCAGATTTGAAAATTAAGGATGAAGAAGAAGAAATGGAAAGAGAAGGATGAAGAAGAAGAAAGGGGAAGACAAAGAAAATAAGAAGGGGGAAGAGAATGAGAAGGAGAGGAGAAAGAAGAAGAAAGAGAAGGGGGAAGAATGGAAGAATGGGTCTCTATAAGCAGGGGTAAAATAAGAAAAGAGAAAAATTAATCCCACATAGGTGAGATTGTTTGTCCATGGGGGAGTGAGACAGAAACACTGACATAAGGACTAAATTAATCTCAACCAAATCCCAAGTAAATAGTGAGAGATTAAACCGTACATAAGATAAAGGATTGAGGTGAGATTAGATTTATCCAATCTCATATCCAACCAAACGGACCCTAAATAATATCATTTTTCATTGTTAAGTCACTTATTCAATTTTGTCCATGAAAGTTTTAATGGTTAACAATATCTTTTATATATATTTTCAAAATCGTTTCAATTTCATCGATGTCTTCACATTTTAGTCAAAAACTTAATAGAAATGGACCTTAAACTTTGATATGATCAATTTGAAAGTTGTTCTGTAAAAATAAGAGATTAAATTAACCTCAATATCATACATACATGTGGTTTAGAGTTTTGTTTGAAGCTAAACTTAGCATATGATTTGTGATTTTAAGAGGAAAATTCTTCTCTTAAAACCCCAATTTAGTAAGGTTAGTATCTATTTAACTACATGGATACCATGCAATTCTGTTAAGTTCTTGATAGAAATTTGATGATAGTAACAAAATCGAAATGATTTGTGAACTACAAAATAGACACTAATTCAATTGAAACTTTAAGAATGAAAATGAATAAATGATCAAGTCTCAAAAACGAAAAAAAAAATATTTAATCCAAAATAATAGAAACCATATATCATAATCCAAAATAATACAAACCATTTATTTGTTTTTGGATTAAATATCATTTTTTTCATTATTGAGGTTTGATCATTTATTCAATTTCATTCTTAAAGTTCCAATTTCATTCATAGACATATATATGCACATTGATGGAGCCCACAACACCTACAGCTAATAGACCATCGATACGTGGAGTCACCTATAGCCAATAGACCATCGACACGTGGAATCGCCTACAGCCAATAAACCATCGACACGTGGAGTCACATGTCATAGATAGGCCGTTAACACGTGATCCACTTCCGTCTTATGGCCAGAAGGAACGTAGAGTGGGCAAGTTACGCAATCGCCACGTCAAAGGGCAATTAATGGACTAAACCATGCCTGAGCACGCGATCGCCTGAGCACGCAACTGAGATCTCACTGCAGAAACGCGGGATTACAAGGATTGAGCCATCCCTCCCACGTAATCGACCTTGGATCAGAAGACTATAAAAGGCATAAGGTATGTGAATCCGATTCATCTTCTTCAGTTTTACAAATTCACTACACACTAAGCAGAACTCTCCATTTTATCATAACCTCGTATTGATAAGAGCCTTTGAGTGTTCCCAGAGGCCGCTCTCCTCTTTTCCTTCGATGGCTCTCTAGCTCACCATGTCTCACCTATGTAGATTTAACAAAGTACTAACCTCCAGGTCAGCGGTCGTTTCCCGGCATCAACAGATTGGCGCCGTCCGTGGGAAATTCACATCTTTCGCTAGCAGCAAAAGTGAATAAGTATAAAGAACTCATCTATTGCCATGCCGCCCAGAAACACCGTGAAAAAAGGCAGCAAGGGAGCTCCTACGACGTGCTCCACCCCCATCCGGAGCCATACCTTAAGCCAACAATCCAAATCGAGATTCCCCATGATATCTGAGCGTGTGACCCCTGGGATGGACCGGTGACCCCTCATCGAAAAACAACGCACGCACCACTTGGGAGTAGATTCCCCCTACTCCGGAAGAGCAGCCATGGATCGTTTGACTACTCTAGTAACCCAGGCTTAGTTCCAAGAACTTTTCCTATTAATAGCCGACCTAGCCACCAAAGTCCGGAAGGGGGACGATGACCCTCGCCTCCTCCTTCACGCCAGATTTCTGGATAAACTGAATCCTCCAGCAATGAGCACCCGATTGACAACCGTTCCACCGCTGAACCTTCCCTACCTTGGGTCAACCGATCTAAAAAAAGTTCCTCCTCCAAAAGCAACCCTAAACTGGACAGGTGAATCAAAGAGATGGAAAAAAAATCGACAGAGCTCTTAAGCACCGAAGCTATAGTATCTTGGATGAACTTGATGTCCAAGACCCTTCGTTCAAGCAAGATATCCATGAGACCCCGCTTTCACCTAATTTCAGAATGCTGCAAATCAAAGCGTTTGAGGGTTCGATAGACCCGCTGGACCATCTACAGCATTACAAAATGACCATGACGCTGCATCGACATTCTGACCCCATCATGTATCGCGCCTTCCCCTTAACACTCGAGAAAGCCACCGGCACGTGGTATTCATGCTTGAAGCTAAAGAGTATTGGCAACTTTAGGGAGCTCACTTACGCCTTTGCCTCTCACTTTCTTAGCAGCAAGGGGCCAAAGAAAACCTCTGAAAGCCTATTCAATATCGTCCAACACTGAAGGGAGAGTCTTTGGGCCTATATATCTAGATTTAACACGGTTTCTTAGGAGATCCAGAACCTTGACCCCAAAGTCCAAATGTTGCCGTTTAAAAATGGGTTAAGATCCAGGGTCTTTAGTTCCAAACTCACCAGACGTTTACCTAAGGACATGAACGAGATCTTGGCTCGGGCCGAGAAGTACATGTTAGAGGAGGACGACTAAGTTTTTAGAAAAGAAAGAGAATGAGAGACAGAGGAAAAAAAAGAAAAGATGTCGACTCCCACAGAAGGACAGCCAAAAGGCCTCACTAAGAAAGCAGATACAAGCCCTAAACCTGGTTCGACAGCTTCACCCCCTTTAATGCATCCAGGACCAACGTCCTAATAAAACTTCAGAATAAGTCAGTCTTCCAATGGCCTCATAAACTGCAGCACCTCAGCAGAGATCAGAGAAAATAGTGCCGATTCCATAGGAACCACGGGCACGACGCCAAAGGAGGCCATAGTTTGAAGCTGCAAATCAAAGCCCTCATCAATCGGGGGCACTTGAAGGAGTTTATTGGGTCTCGAGAAAGAGTGGCACCCGCCCAGCCAAGGGAAGACTTCAAACACCCCTCATTTCAGCAGCAAGAGTGGCAAGATTCTCAGAAAAACCCCAAGCCTGGGCAGGGGGGACCTGATCAAAGAAACCAAGAGGTAGCAGTAACCAGGTTTATCAAAATGATCTACGGAGGTAGCTCGGGACAGAGTAGTAAAGCATACGCCAGAACTCTGGCTTTTGTCAGCGATCCCCATAAACGAAGAAAGTCAAGGTTAGTAATCTTTTTCATGGATAATGATTTGGAGGGAGTACAGACCTATACGACGACGCGGTGGTAGTCTCTCTCTTAGTAGCCAACCACGAAGTGAGGCGCATCCTGGTAGACAATGAGAGTTCGGCAGACATCTTATTCTATGACATCCAGTGTATGTAACTAAAAGAAGAGCGGCTAGAACCGACCCTTACTCCTCTCTACAGTTTCGATGGAACTTCGGTGTTCACCGAAGGAAGCATAGTCCTCCTTGTTGTACGATTATCTACATAAATTAATAAGCAAATAATCGAACTTGTTTTACTTGCAAGTGCACAAGGTCACAGTAGAATAGTGTGCAAATGCGAGATCATCTCCATTGGGATTAGTGAATTTAACTTTAGAATTAGCTTCACAATATAAAAAGATAACGAGAGAAATAAATATTGAGTTTGAATTAATAATGATAAAGGCGTAGGGACTTGATATCCACCACTAATCATGCTACCACAATAAAACAGTATACCAATGCTTTAATCATGCCATGTATACCTAATGTTTGTTAACCTAAGGGCTTGGTCCACTCCTTAAGCTATTGATTTCCCTAAGCAATAAGTTAGGCATGGTGTATACTCTAACTCTTCTCTTTCTTAAGGGATTCAACATGGTGTATACTGAGTTGTTCCTTAAGAGAGCATAAGTCTGTGAAAATCGACAACCACACGAGACCTAAGGCTTGGTCCGCTCCCGGTTTCCCATGTTGATTAATCCAAGAACCCGACGTGGATATCTTTTGTTACTATTGTTAAACCTAGGACTCGGTCATCCAAATTGATTTAACTAACTAATCTATACCACATGCATATGTTGATAAGACAAACACATATGAAGAATTTAAATAAAAACTGGCATTAATCAAGTTAAGCATCACAACACAAATATCATAAAGGTGCTAATCCTGAACTATTGAGCAAACATAATTAGGGCTTCCATCAAGCCCTTACTAAAGTTTAGTTACACATAATAAACTAAAGGAAAGAAGAAACTCAAGAGAGCTCCATTGAAGAGTCGTTAATTCTTCTCTGAAATCCCCTCTAGCCTCGGGCCTCTCAACCTAAAACCAAAACTAAAGGGAAGCTCCATTCTCTGTGTTTTACAGGCCTATTTATAAGGCTTTGGAACATCTAGAAACCCTAAAACTCAAAAAACAAAACCCTACAATTATTTCCAAAATAGGAACTGCCGTTTTACTGTTTACTGCCGTACGTGTGCGCTCGATCTCATCTTGGTGCGCTCGAGCCTGGCATGGGTGCTTTGCACTCGATCGTAGTGCTTGGTGCGCTTAATTGTACTTGGTAGACACTAACTTTTCTAGCTTTTGTTCTTTGAGTTCCAAAATGCTTCCTTTATTCCAAAAACCTATAAAAACACATAAAACACAAAAAGGAAGTAAAATTGAATAAAATACGTAAACAAAGAGCTTAACAAATGTAAATTAAAGAGCTTAAATATGAATATTTAAGCACTTATCACTCCTCGTCACCACAGAAACAGCACCACAAACAACTACTGTTCAAACCAAGTTCCTGGTCGTCAAGCAACCATCGTCTTACAATATGATCCTCGACTGACTCACTCTCAAAACAATAAAGGTAATTGTTTTCACCTACCATTTGAAGGTCAAGTTCCCCACTGATGAAGGAGTAGGAATGGTCAAAGGGAACCAACAAGCCTTCCGGTCCTGTTACTTAAGCATTATCAATGAAGGAAAGAAGACCGAAACCCTACCTCTCGAAGTGGAAGACTTCAGGAACGAAGTGAAGACTCCAAGAAGGCGACTTATTGAGGAATTAACTTCTGTTCCCCTTGGTAAAGACCATTCTGGATGATTCAGATTAGATCCAGTCTCTTGAAAAGCCACAGGAATGCACTCATCTCCCTCCTCAAAAGAACTAGGACTTATTCACCTGGTCTGCGTCAAACATGCCCAAAATTGACCCTAAAACTATCAAACACCAATTGAGTGTAGGCCCAAAGCATAAACCTATCATTCAGAAGAAAATCATATTCGCCTCAAAGCGACAGATCGCCATCAAGACAGAGGTAAACAAGTTGTCTGAGGCTGGCTTCATCCGAAAAGCAAATTACCCAACTGGGTGTCCAATATAGCAATGGTCCGAAAGGCCAACGGCAAGTGACGGATTTGCATTGACTTCAGTAATCTAAATAAGGCCTGTCCAAATGATAGTTTTTCACTACCATGGATTGACCAGCTAGTGGACGCTATCTCTAGGTATGAGCTCCTCACCTTCATGGATACATATTCTGGGTACAACCAGATCCTTATGCACAAACTTGATCAAGACAAAACTGCCTTTGTCACTAATCAAAGATATACTGCTACAAAGTCATACCCTTCGGACTCAAAAACACCGACGTAACTTATCAAAGGTTAGTGAACATGATCTTCCGAGAGCTGATTTGGTGGAACATGGAAGTCTATGTAGACAAATGTTAGTTAAGAGCACCAAAGCCTAAAACCATGACTCTGACTTAGAAGAGGCATTTAAAGTGTTGTGCAGCCACAAGATGAGGCTAAACCTGACAAAGTGTGTGTTCGGAGTAATTGGAGGAAGATTTTTGGGCTTCATGGTCACCTAAAGAGGGATAAAAG
Source organism: Bretschneidera sinensis (assembly GCA_023935145.1). Classification (NCBI taxonomy): domain Eukaryota; kingdom Viridiplantae; phylum Streptophyta; class Magnoliopsida; order Brassicales; family Akaniaceae; genus Bretschneidera; species Bretschneidera sinensis. The sequence continues at coordinate 143,921,011 of CM043699.1, read as the reverse complement.
CCAGCTCAGAGAAAATAAAGGCTATCCTCGATATGACTTTTCCCAAAACCGTAAAAGAAGCTCACCAGGTGAATAGCAGCTCTGAATCGCTTCATGTCCAAATTTGCGAAAAAAATGCCTCCCTTTCTTCAAGGCCATCAGGAAGGCGAAGGATTTCGTTTAGATAGAAGACTATCAGTAAGCGTTCAAGGAGAGCTGAAGTAGTATCTGAGCTCGCCCCCACTCTTGACCATACCCCTCCCAAACGAAGAACTGTTCCTGTACCTATCGGTTGGACAAGACGCCATAGCCTCTATCATGATCCGAGAAGAAACGGGCATCCAAAAGCCTATCTATTATGTCAGCAAGGCCCTCATAGTGGCAGCACAAAAACTCCAGCCGTACTTTCAAGCACACACTATAGTCTTCCTGACGAGCCAGCCCCTGAGACATGTCCTGCACAACCCAAATGTCTTCGGGAGAATAGTCAAATGGTCTGCGGAGCTCGAGGAGTTTGACATTCGGTATCACCCTTGAAAGGCAATCAAAGGTTAGACTCTGGTCAATTTCATCGTCGAAACAACCCTCACAACAGGTCCAACAGAGGGGTCCAGTTCGGAACCATATGAGCAAACTCCAGGGTGGACCTTTCATATGGACGGTTCCTCGAACAGTACTAGAAGTGAGGCTAGACTTATTCTTTACAGCCTGGATGGTTTCATTGTTAAATATGCCCTAAAGTTCGAGTTCAAACTCTGCTCGCAGGTCTGAAATTGGAAAAAGTGATGGCCACTGAGACCTTGGACACGTACAGTGACTCATAACTGGTGGTAAGTGATTACACCCAAAGAATAACGCGGTAGTTGTAGCACAGCTTTGGGGTGTCAATTCCACAGGGAGACAAGCAATCTACAAGGGAAAGTGTAAACTTTAACACGAACGATAAAGATCAAATGAAAGAATCTGAGTTTTGATAATGAAGTAATGGGAAAAAAGTTGTGTAAATATAATGAAGAATATAATGGAGAAATAACAAGGTTCCGGGAATCCTCCCTAGGTTTGTTGCCTTATTTCAATCTTGATTCAATTGTTTTTATCTCGATTGCTAGTTTCACATCCCAAACAATTAATCGGCAAATATTCAATCAAAGCATATGAAAACCCTAATGTAATTGCTATGAAGTACTCTTTATTTTCGATTCAAGCACACATGACCTATCTTATAGATTTATCAAGAAATGACAATATATCTTAATGACAATATCGAAGTAATGGACAAACCTAAAAGATAAATCTACTAGAATCAATCATATCTAACAATCTTGACATAAGAAGAGCATAACTAGACTTATATAGAGGAGAAAGATGCAATCACCAGATTAAGAGAAAATCTTCTAATTAAATCAAAGAGTAAATCATAACAATGTTTAACAATAATTCCGAACTACAACTGAATCAAGAATAGAAATAAGAACAACTACACCTAAGAATTCATCATTTCGCTTTGCTTGGAGATTCGTTGGCCATGGGGCTTATGCTTCAACACCGTAATGGAGAATAATGTAGCAGCTTTCTTGAGTTTTTTGGCCTTCTTTTATCAAACCCTAAGTGATCTATTTATAATACAAAAGGTCCAAGGGTGTTTTCGAGTCTAAACTATCATTAAAGCCCTAATTAAGAAACAAGGCATTGCGCTTGCGCTGCGGTGCACAATAATCCAGGCCGCGGCTTCACCTTTGACTGACTTTCTTCAACTTTCTGGAGGCTGTGGCCCAAACCCTCCAGGTTGCAGCGCACACTGGTGTCCAGATTTTGCAAGGTTCTGGGCGCTGCAGCTCAGACCCTCCAGGCTGCGGCACACACTGGTTGGCTATGGGTTCTGAATGTTTCTGGAGGCCGCAGCTCAGCCCTTCTGTGCTGCGGCATGGAACAGTTCTGAAACCACTCCTTTTACTATGATTTGCACGAACTCTTGGTGCTTTAAGCATTGATTGATTTTCCATCTTTTTTGAACTCAAAGTACCTAAAAATGCACTGAAATAGATCAATGATCCAAGAATGACACTTTAGAATTGTTAAGGTATAAATGAGTAATTCAACACTAGATTAACCCTAAAATGCTAACAAATAAGTACTCTTAGGATGCATTTTATGACTCTCATCATAACCCCCAACTAGCTTATTGCTAGTCTCTAGTAATTCAAGCGAAAAACAAGACAGTATGACATGAATTCTATAGTAGAAATCAAAACAAAATAAAGCAATGTTAGCATTAATCCAAGAGTAATTCAAATTTTCTGTCTCAAAAATTGCAAATAACACACAACACATAGAATCATTAAATATCACCCAAGTCCAAAAGTAATCCGAACATCAACCTTAAAATTGTTATTGACTCTTAACATCCATCTTATCGCAATCTATTAATCCGAACACCCGGATGATTTTATGCACAACATTCATGAATACAAGTCTTGGCCTCTAAAAACATATTAATTTGCATGACATTAATCACAAAACAAGCTTCATAGGCTCACTTTTCAAATCACTCTTCACTATTGTAGAAAAATCACACTACATTGGATCAATAGGTCTTTAATAAGCTTGTAACATTAGGCTAAGGTAAAGGTCAAGAAAGAACGAGAAGGATTCAACAAGTACAAGAACTCAATCTCTTAGCTTTAAACACAACCATTTTAATCACTGGGTAACCTTAATTCAACACCCAACTCTTTCAACCATTTTTCGAGTATTTCTTTCAATAAATCACCACTTTTTTTTATATTTATTTTGGCATAAAACCATTCACCTCTTTTTTTCATTTTTTTCTTTTCTTTTCCATAACCTCTAACTTATCTCCTTTAATGTACTTGGGTTATGGTAGTAATATATATATATATATATATATATATATATATATATATATATATATATATATTTTCATATTTCCATCCTTACTCCTCTTAAGTGCTTCTCAACAAATGTGTATAACTAAGTTCTTTTAACAGAAAGGTAAGGATAAAATATTTTTAGGCTCGTAAAGATAAGTAAATGGGTTATCGAAAGAAACAAGGCTCAGATTTTTTTTCAAGAAAAAGGCTCAAACAGGTGACTAGCGATAAATATAGTAAGGGTAAGTTTGAAGGGCTCAAACAGTCTAAAAATGGCCTACATCATATCCTAAGTAGTGTGCATTCTAGGATTTTGTTGCGCGATTATCTACCTAAAGAAATAAGCAAATAATTGCACTCATTTTACTTACAAGTGCACAAGGTCAACAGTAATATAGTGTGCGAATGCAAGATCATCTCCATAGGGATTGGTGAATTTCGGTTTTAGAATTAGTTTCTTAGTAAAAAGAAGTCTGAAAAACATTTGAGTGTGATTTAATAATAATAAAGACATAGGGCTTTGATATCCACCACTAGTCATACTTTCCCAATATGTAATGTATCAGTGCACTAACCTTATCATGTATACCTAATGGTCACCAACCTAAGGGCATGGTATCTACTCCTTAAGCTTTTGATTTCCCTAAGCAATGGGTTAGGCATGGTATCTACTCTAACTCTTTTCTTTCTCGAGGGATTCAACATGGTATCTACTGAGTTGTTCCTAAAGAAAGCATAAGAGCTGTGGAAATCGACAACCACATGAGACCTAGGGCATGGTATCTACTCTCGGTTTCCCATGTTGATCCGGTGTGGATATCTTTTGTTACTATTGTTAGACCCAGGACTCGATCATCCAAATTGATCTAACTAACCAATCCATACCACATGCATACGTTGGCCATACACATACATATGAGGAATTTAAATAAACACAGGCATTAATCAAGTCAAGTAACCTAATAAAGGCTATTGGCAAAGATAATCAATGAATAAATATATGGGAAAGCATAACTAGGGCTTCAATCGAGCCCTATAAAGAGTTAGTTACACATACTGTCTAAGATAAACATTATATATAAACTAAACATAAAGGGAAGAATAAACCCGAGAGAAGAGGCGTCAATTCTCTCCCAAAGCTTACACTCCAAGCTAAGCAAAAGATAAAAGAAGTGATCTCCAAGAAGTGATGATTTCATGTGTGCTTTACAGGTGTATTTGTAGGGCTTGAATAATCCTAGCAAGCTTTGAAAACCCTAACTTCTAAAACCACAAAACCTCATTTATTTCCAAAATTGGTTATGCCGTTTTACTGTTCACGCCCGTACATGTGCGCTCGATTGCATGCGTCTTGCGCTCGATTGCAAGTGCCGCACTCGATTCTTTTTGTGTGTGCACGATCGCATGTGCACTCGATCGCATGCAGTAGTACGATCGATCACACTTTGACTAGAAACTGCTCCATCCGATAGATAGTCCTGAGATCTAGCGGATGCATTGGTTGTTTGATTTGTTCTCCTGCAGTCCAGGTAACACCACATGATCCACAAAGTGCTGTTATCAAAGATAGAAAATACAACCCTGCACTGATCAAATTTGCACTGTATAGAATGCTGTTCTGGATAATGCATCCCACATCAATACTCAATCCTTGGTAGATGACGAATAAAAGGATTGCTCTGTCTCTTGTGACATCACTTGAATGGGTCGTCGGAAGCAAACGAGTGCCTACAAAGTAATGCCAAGCTTTTGCTGTCCTATCCATTGCACTCGATGGAAATGAAGTCCACTCATCACCGGAAAATTTCCATTGTGTCTCAACTTTGCAAAGAACCCGGAGTACCTCGTCGAGGTCTGGCACACTGGTATAAGCACTGTACTCATCCATTGGGATGGTGGGAGTGGCGAGCAATTTGTTGATTGTGCCTCTATCGAATGCCACTAATTTCTCTCTAACCTTTACCTTCAGATTCGTGTGCTCTGCAGCATTTGCATAAAATTCACGCACAACCGAAATAATTGCAGCTTCTGGTGTTGTGCAGAATTGTTTCCATTTTCGAGCAGCATTGATCCTGTGAATGAGGGGGAAGTGTCCCTTGGTGATAATAAATCCCCGTTTAGGAATTGGGACTTTCTTGAGTTGAGAATGCTCAAACCTCTGTTCTACTTTCCTTGAGACAAAAAGCTCAGAATTGTAACTGGTGGAGCTAGGTCTCGCGTGTTTGGGAGGAGCCATTTAATCAAGACTTTTGTGCTTTAAATAATCAAACTTTAAACTGCAGAAAATAACCGGGAGCAACACCCACTTCTGCATACACAGATGCCCAAAGAAATTTTTTCCAGTAGAACTTTCAATCCAAGTTCTACAATATTTGATTAAAAGACATCAACAGCACCCAAAAGCACTTGAGAGGAGTGATTCTCATAAAGAATAAAAGCAATCCATGGTGGAAAATGCAAAAGACCATTGATTATGTATTGTGATGGGGAAGAGAAGTGTAATTTTTGTGTTTTAGAGAGAGAGAGCAGCTCGAAATCTAATTTTGGAATGCCTTAATAGTGGAAGAGCTATTTATTTAAACACTAGTGTGCGACCTGACGCTGCAGCTCCCACTTTCCAGCGCTGCAGTGTTGAATTTCTAGGTAGTTTAACGTGTGAGCAAGAACAGCGTGTGGGTGCAGGTCCTGGCACTGCAGCGCCAAAAATGTGAGGCTGCAGCGCTGAATCTCTGACCTGGTTAGTGTGTAGGGGTAGTACCTGGTGCTGCAGCGCCAGAAATGTGAGGCTGCAGCACTGGAGCTCTGTCCTGACTTAAAGTAAGCCTGAAAATAAACCAAGAATACACACTATAAGGCCATAAAAATTGAAGTAACAGATAAATTAAACAAAACAAAAAAATTGAAACACACAAAATAAATTCAAAAGGAAAGAAAAATAAAAAGTAAGAACCAAAATGGTAGTTCTAATTTATAGTCTTTAGCTTGACTTTCGGATTTATGGCTCTTGGAGAATGGTTGTGGACGATTGAGGGTCAAAAGTCCCTATAATGTAGTGCTTCAATCTATGCCCGTTAACCTTGAATGTCTCATTGTTTTTCTCGTGTTGAACTTCAACGGCACCAAAAGGTGAGACACTTATCACGGTATACGGTCCAGTCCATCGAGATTTCAGTTTTTCCGGAAATAGACGAAGTCGGCTATTGTACAGAGGAACTTGTATCCCTGGAACAAATTCTTTCCTCGAGATGTGTCGATCATCCATTTTTTTGTTTTTTCCTTGTATAGCTTTGCATTCTCATATGCTCATAGTCGAAGTTCTTCCAATTCATCAACCTGCAACAAATGCTTTTGTCCTGCAAGGGTTATATCAAAATTCAAGAATTTGGTGGCCCAGTATGCTTTATGCTCGAGTTCGATAGGAAGGTGGCAGGCTTTTCCAAAAACCAGCCTATATGGTGACATTCTTATTGGTGTTGTGAAAGCCATTCTATATGCCCACAAGGCATCATCTAATTTAAGTGCCCAATCTTTCCTAGAAGTATTCATGGTTTTTTCTAAAATTCGTTTCACCTCCCGATTTGAAACCTCTACCTGACCGCTTGTTTGTGCATGGTATGAGGTGTCGAGTTTGCAAGTTACTCCATATTTTCTTAACAAGGTTCTAAATTGACGATTGTCAAAGTGTTTACCTCGATCACTAATTATTGTCCTAGGGGTTCCGAACCAGGTAAAGATGTTTTTCTTGAGGAATTGGAGAACCACTTTAGCATCATTAGTGCGGGTTGCTATGGCTTCTATCTATTTAGACACATAATCTACAGCAACTAGAACATACTGATTTGACAAAGATGCAGGATAGGGTCCCATTAAATCAATACCCCAAACGTCAAATATTTCGCAAACAAAAATATTGTTTAAAGGCATTTCATTTCGTTTAGAGATGTTACCAATTCGTTGACACCTATTACATGATGTGACGTAAGCCTGGGCAGCCCTAAACAAAGTCGGCCAATAGAAACCTGATTGCAATACCTTTGCCGCTATTCAGTTTGCACCGGAATATCCCCCTGCTTCTCTATCATGGCAGTGATACAAAATATTGTTAAACTAATGCTCCGGCACACATTTGCGAATTACCTGGTCTGCACACAATTTGTATAGATGCGGATCCTCCCAAAAATAATGCTTCACGTCGGATAGGAATTTCTTTCTTTGTTGATAAGTGAAGTGCTCTGGGATCCAGTTTCCTACAAGGTAATTGGCGAAATCAGCAAACCATGGTGTCTCAGACACCGATAAAACAGAATCAAATGAAGAAATAGAAAATATTTTCTCATTCGAAAATTCTTCGTTGATGCTGATATTAGTCTCTTCTGATTTTTCGAGTGGTTTGCAACTTGATTGTCAATCCCCTTCTTATCTTTGATTTCTAAATCAAATTCTTGAAGAAGGAGAATCCACCTCAACAGTCTTGGTTTTGCATCCTTTTTTGCTAAAAGATACTTTAAAGCTGCATGGTCAGTATAAACAGTAACTTTTGATCCAATAAGATAGGATCGAAACTTATCAAATGCAAATACAACAGCTAAAATTTCTTTCTCGATGGTAGCATAGTTCAGTTGGGGTCCGGTAAGAGTGCAACTCGCATAATAAATTGTCTTGAAGACCTTATCTATTTTTTGACTAAGCACTGCTCCAACTGCGGTGTCACTGGCATCACACATTAATTCAAACGGAAGGCTCTAATTTGGTGCGACTACAACAGAGACGGTCACCAATTTATCCTTTAATGTGGCAAATGCCTGCAAACAATCATCAGAGAAGTTAAACTTCACATCTTTTACAAGAAGATTAGAAAGAGGTTTAGAGATTTTTGAAAAATCCTTAATGAATCTCCTGTAAAATCCTGCATGCCCTAGGAAACTTTTGATGGCTTTGACTGAAGTAGGAGGTGAGAGTTTTTCGATCACATCCACCTTAGCTTTATCAACTTCAATACCCCTCGATGATATTTTGTGCCCCAACACTATCTCTTCCTGGACCATGAAATGACATTTCTCCTAATTTAGTACTAGGTTCGTCTCTTCGCATCGCTGCAAAACTAAAGAGAGATTACGAAGGCAATCATCAAAGGTTAGACCAAATAGTGTAAAATCGTCCATGAAGATTTCTAAAAAAATTTCAGTCATATCAGAAAAAATTGCCAACATGCAACGTTGAAAAGTTGCATGTGCGTTACAAAGACCAAAGAGCATCCTCCTTTATGCAAACGTGCCATAAGGACATGTAAATGTCATCTTTTCTTGATCCTCGGGTGCTATGGGGATTTGGTTATATCCCGAGTATCCATCAAGCAGACAGTAGAACTTGTGACCTGGCAATCTTTCCAACATTTGATCAATAAAAGGTAAAGGAAAGTGATCTTTTCTTGTGGCGTCATTTAATTTTCTATAGTCGATACAAACCCGCCAACCTGTCATAGTTCTGGTGGGTATCAATTCATTGTTATTATTTTTCACAACAGTGATCCCACCTTTCTTTGGTATACAAGGCTGGTCCAAGCACTATCAGAAATTGGATAAATAATACCTGCATCAAGCAACTTGACTACTTCTTTCTTAACGACCTCCTGCATTGCTAGATTTAAGTGTCGCTGTGGCTGAAAAATAGGCTTGAAGTTCTCCTCCATGAGAATTTTGTGAGTGCAAATAGAAGGGCTAATTCCATTGATATCTGCTATTGTCCATCCCAAAGCCTTTTTGTGCCTTCTCAAGACTTCCAACAAGCGTTCTTCCATTTTACCTATCAATAAAGAGGATATTATAATTGGGAAAATATTTTTCTCTAGATAAACATATTTCAAATGATCAGGTAAAATTTTTAATTCAGGGGTTATTATTGGTTCTTCTGACACTTCTTTTCCCATTTCAGCTTCCAAATTCCTTGCTTCTTCTTGGATGACAAGTTCTTCAGTGGTGGTAGTTCCAGATTCCATGATGCATCTTTCCAAAATATTTTCATTTAATGTCTTCTCCTGAAACTCTTCAATGAGGTCATCAACAACATCAACATCAAAACAATAAGAAATAGATACGTTAGAAGGATATTTCATGATTTTATACATATCAAAAACTACTTGTTCATCATTAACTCTCAAAATCAATTTCCCTTGTTGTACATAAAACAGGGCTCTCCCTGTAGCAAGGAATGGACGTCCGAGTATAAGAGGTACCTCCCGATCCTCTTCCATGTCGAGAACAATGAAGTCTACAGGGAATATTAATTTATCAACTTTTACCAGTACATCCTCTATAATTCTTCGTGGTCTCTTAATTGATTGATATGCTAATTGCAATGACACTGTCATTGTTTTGACTTCTCCTAATCCAAGTTTCCTAAAAATTGAAAGAGGCATAAGATTAATACTGGCACCAAGGTCACATAAAGTTTTATCAAAAAATGAATTTCCCAAAGTGCAAGGTATAGTAAAACTCCCTGGATCTTTCAATTTTGGAGGTAGCTTGTTTTGCAGTATAGCACTGCACTCTTCAGTTAACATTACCGTTCCATGTTCCTCTAGCTTCCATTTATTAGACAAAATTTCCTTCAAAAGTTTAGTGTAGCTAGGCATCTGTGTTAATGCCTTTGCAAATGGTATGTTAATATGCAACTTCTTGAAAATCTCTAAAAATTTTGAGAATTGTTTGTCTAATTTTTCTTTTTGGAATTTCTGAGGATAAGGAAGAGGTGGTATATATTTAGTTTCAGAGTTAGAATCAATCAAACCTTTACCAGTAGACTTCTTTGCTGAAACTCGTTTTTTCACTTGCTCAGTCTCTTCTTTCTCGCCAACTTGATGAGTGATTTCTTTAGGTTGTCTTTCTTCTAATTGTGTGCCGCTCCTTAGTGTTATGGCCTTGACATCCTCCTTAGGATTCTTTTCTATGTTGCTCGGGAGGGAACCTTGTGCACGTCCAAAAATTATGGTTGCTAGTTAACCGACCTGAACTTTCAGATTTTTGATAGATGCTTCTTGATTTTGAAATCTAGTTTCTGTTGTACTTAAGAATTTGGCCATCATATACTCCAAGTTGGACTTTTTTTCTTGAGGAGGATATTCAGGATGAGGTTGCTTCGCATTGCTTTGATTCCACGAGAAGTTTGGATGATTCCTTCATCCCGGATTATATGTGTTGCTGTATGGATTGTTTTGCCTGTGAAAATTTGAAACAAAATTAGCTTGTTCAGCAGATGAATTATATGCAAACTAATTACCTGCTTGACAGTTACTGCTGTGATGGCCACTACCACCACACAATTCACATATTGTATATGAGTTGGGATTAAGTCCATCAATCTTCTTGGTGAGAGTCTCCAATTATGCTGCTAGAGCTGTAACAGCATCTGCATTGTGCAATCCCGAGGATCTGTTGACAGGTAACCTTTCAATTGACCATTGATAAGAGTTTATGGCCATTTTTTCTAGTAATTCAATGGCTTCTTCTGGAGTTTTTCTCATGATAGTGCCACCTGCAGCTGCATCAATCATGTTTCGGGTTGTACTAGTTAAACCGTTATAAAAAGTTTGTACCTGCATCCAAGTGGGCAACTCGTGATGAGGACATCTTCTCAAAAGGTCTTTAAAACGTTCATATGCCTCATAGAGTGATTCCCGATCGACTTGCAAGAATATAGTAATTTCATTACGTAACTTTGCAATTTTTGCACGAGGAAAGTATTTCCCTAAAAAAATTTTGTGCCAATTCTGCCCATGTCGTTATGGATCCGGCCGACAAAGAAGTCAACAAGCTTTTTGCTTTATCCCTCAATGAAAATGCGAAAAGCCTTAAGTGAATTGCATCCTCCGATACTCTGTTATGCTTGAATGTGTCACAAATTTCCAGGAAATTCGTTAATTGAACATTTGGATCTTCTTGTGATAGACCCCCAAATTGTACTGAATGTTGAATCATCTGAATGATGGCGGACTTAATTTCAAAATTGTTCGCTTGTATAGGTGGTCATCGAATGCTAGATTCAACACCATCCATCTTTGGCATAGCATAATCCCACAGTGCACGTTGCACCTCTGCATTGTTTCCTTCTGCCATTGTATTAACTGTTACTGGTGCTGCTCTTCTCAAAGCGTGAAAAGTGCACTCAATCTCTGGATTAAGTTCCGCAAGTATTCTCCCACTAGTACGTGTCATGCACTAGAAATGAAAACCCTGCAAAATAGACTTAAAAACCAAATTAATAAACTCTCATATTAACTGGTAGAATCACAATAAATGTAATATTTTATTTTAGATCCTCGGCAATGGTGCCAAAAACTTAATGCGATGAAATTGACACTAGCAAGTGCACTAATCGTTCAAGTAATAAAGTAATGAGTAAATATTGTTCCCAACGAGGACTGAACAAGTACTACAGAAATTATGAATCGACTCTCACTGTTATTTGAGCAAACGAATAATTGTAGGAGAAAAGTTACTGACAATTAACAAAAAGAAAAAACAGAACGCAATAGTAAATAACGGAAGATTTGCAAACTTTGGAATGAAGACTCTTCTGAACAAACGTGTTAAGGACTCGATTTCACCTAAACCATAATTGACAAGAGTTTTGAATGGACAAGTTTTGTTTACTATGTTTTTCAAAATAGTAGAATCCCCAATAAATTAGTTATCCTTATGCAGGTCTAACCACAATCTCAAGAATCATCAACTTCAAATATCCATATTCCAGGTCTATTCTAGATTAATTCAACTTAAGAAGCACTGAGTTCAATGGAATTCCTTTCAGTTAAATCTCCCTATTCGGTTACAGTTTAAACGGACCACATAAACTTCCTAGAATCCCTATTCGGTTACTCCTATTTAATTCATGGCATGATTTACTCTGGCTTTGCATAGATAACAATCCAACATCATATTTATTAATTCAACCATTCATAAAAGCGTAGCTTCTCTATTTGACACATCACTATGCCGCAAGAAGGAATCAAAATAATAAACAGCATTAAGAACAATAAAACACGCTCTTTGAAAAACAAAATAAATTCCAACTTGTCCAAATAGAACTTACAACATAGGTTTAGGATCCATTTATCCTTAACACAAAAATATCTACTCCATAATAATATTCAAACAACCCATGTTCATATTATAAAACATCAACATAGTTAGATAAGAATAATACAAAACCGGAGAAAAATGATTTAAAAGCTTGATGCGTAGCCTCCCGGAGTGTCTCCAACTCTTATTTTTCGCCTCCTCTCCTCCAAATTCTATTTTCTTTTTCTATGACCGCCTCCTCCTCTTGTTTAGCTATGGTTTCTATTTATAACATTCAAAATCTGCGGGCTAGCTCTGCAGCGCCAACATCCCAGTGCTGCAGCACCAAGACATATTTCAAACCCTATTCTGGCGCTGCAGCTCCAACTTTCCAACGATGCAGCGCCAACTTTTGGTCCAAATTCCTCTCTTTTTGCTAGCTACCAGCGCTGCAGCGCCAACATCCCAACGCTGCAGCCTTGAGTTTCTGTCTCCTTCAGGAATTTTGCCCTTCAAATGCTCTCCAGTACTCCAGCAAGTGTCTGCACAGAAGATTTCCAAGACTTAGCATTGATCATTCAACTAAAACAACTTATTAGTAGAATAAGATAAACTAAACTCAAATTGCTAAAAGCACATGCAACACAATTCTACTGCTTAAGATCAACACCAAAAACATGCCTAAAAGCAGTATAATAACATGATTTATTCAGAGTTATCAATGATCTACCCCGCCACACACAAAACATGGTTCCAAAGGTTCGGCTTGATTAACCACGTGTGTTGGATTTTTAGTTTTTAACGCCTCTAACTCCCTAGTAAGCATTTTGACCTTAGCTTTTAGGTTGTCTTCCTCCCTAAGATGGTATATTCCACCACCACTAGGGTTTCCTATAGGTCGTGACCTATTTGTGCTTTCAATAGCACTAGGTCCAGTCCAAGTATGAGCTTTTTCAGCAAGCTTATTGAGGTGCTCTATGGCCTCATCAGGGTCTTTTTGTAGAAATTGACCACTAACACGTGACCCGTTTCCATCTTATGGCCAAAAGGCATGTGGAGTGGGTAAGTTACACAATTACCATGTCAAAGCGCAATTAACGGACTAAACCACGTAATCATCTGAGCACGCAACTGAGACCTCACTGCAGAAACATGAGATTACAGGGATTGAGCCATCCCTCTTACATGATCAACCTTACCTTAGAAGACTATAAAAGGCATAAGGTATGTGAATCTGATCCATCTTCTTCAGTTTTACAAATTCACTGCACACCAATCAGAACTCTCTATTTTCTTATAACCTTGTATTGATAAGAGCATTTGAGTGTCCCCGGAGGCCGCCCACCTATTTTATTTTGGTGACTTTCTAGCTCACCCTGTCTCACCTATATAGATTTAATAAAGTATTAACCTCCAGGTCAGCGACTATTTCTCATAATCAACACACACACACACACACACACACACACACACACACACACACATACACACACACACACACACACACACACACACACACACACACACACACACATATATATATATATATATTATACGATCATATATGGAGACTGATAAGTTGAAATAAGCTAAGGTACAACTGATCAGTTCATTGGTGGAGACTTGTGATGAGGTGGCTTCTTATAAGGAGGAGGCTTCTTCTTGATGGGTGGTTTGTATGAGTCCTCAACAACGTCTTCTACCCAAGGAGGATGGCCAGCAAAGTGTTCATGGGGTGGCTTCTTATAAGGTGGCTTGTCAATAACATGATCAAGTGATGAGCATGGTGGTGGCCTGTGCTTTAGTGGTGGCTTATGATGCCCATCTAAGGTAACTTCAGGGTTGAACATCATCTGCTCATTCTCCATAGAAAGAGGCCTGTATGATTGTGTCCATGGGGGCTTGTGGTGATCAGCAAGAAAGGGAGTGGTTAAAAGCACCACTCTGAGGAGTAGCAGCACTAGCAAGTGCATGTGAGACATCTTAATTTCTTTGTTAACTTTGAGCTCTACCTACCAGCGGTTCTGTAAAACTGAGAAAAAATTCAATAAGTCTTTATAATAGCCATTGGCCTCTAATTGCACGACATTTGTTAGTTTGATTTTTTCTTTTCTTTTCTCTTATGTTTAGTAAATTGTAGAAATTAACACTTGACAGTAATAATTTTTTTTTCTTTTGTTCTTTTTTTATGGGTTAACCCAATAACACATGATGTGATGGTTCTAATTTGGGAAATTACTGCTATGATTACAACTACATCTACTCCTACGGGAAAATAAATAAAAATAAAATAAATACAAAAAATATAATAATTATTAGATGATTACATGTGTGTCTCTTATGATTGATTATATTGCTATTTATACTACTTCAGGCTTAGATGGTTGTGTTGTTAATTCCCAAGAGTCTCCCATGTTTTCATTTCCTCACGTATTCTTGATTAAATGCACTAAACATGCCATGTATCAAAATCTTTAACTCCACTACGTAGGTTATATTTAATTATGGCCACTTTTACCTTAACCAGTTAAATGCACGACTACTGGATTGTCCTCAATCCCTGACTAATTAGATTGACAGTTATAACTCATCTATTATGCTCAAAGTCAATGTATTGAAGGTATCTTGAGCTCACAGCCTCAAGTGCTCGAGTTACCTTGCTTGTATCGATATTGCCCATCGAACTTCTCTTTTTTAAAAATCCTTGTTTCACGGTTTTTTTTACGGTTGATCATTTTATCTCAACTAATGCTCCATCACGTCTATTCTTTTTCCAACCGTCTTCTTTCTTGCTTGCTAAGACCTTTAAAAATGGCCTAATCAAAATATGCCACAACATTTTTATTGGGGAAATTTTTTATGGCAGTTTATCAAAAGGAATAAGAGAGAATAAGATAAATAGCTTCAAGGCACGACCAAGTCATTTTTTTTAAGGTTTAATTTGCCCCTCACTGGTGCAAGAAGGTTTTCGACGAATTTCCTCTAAGATACAATAAAGCTATATTGTTATTCTGTACTTTGCACTAGTGAAGAATAACCCACAGTAGATTCTATGAGTTTATAGATGAAAAACACTTATGTTTGGATATTTGCATGATTTCTAAACATCATAATATTAGTTTTTTTTAGAGAATTTGAAGAAGAATAAGAAAGGAAATATGAAATTTGTATATGTTTGTAATCTATTAATCGTGATAGTTATACACACTTTTATAGTGTTTAATTAGTGTCGTCTCATTAGAGACACATTGTTTCAGTAGGAAACTGATTTAAACTGAATACTAAGTATTATTTCTCAAATGACAGTTCTATTTATGTTCAACTGTCATTCAATGTTATAAAAATTCAAAATTTTTGAATATCCAGTCGAGTCGACTGGGTCTTTCATTCAGTCAAATAAAAAAGTTCTACAGAGTTCCAAGAAATTTCATCTTTCAGTCCAATCGACTTAATCAATCATTCAGCCCTTTGATTTTCTAAAATATTCCAAACTTAAAATCTAAGTTTTTTTTAAAAAAAAAAAAATCAACATTCTTTTATTTTTAGTAGAAGAACTATTCACTAAAATAAGTTTAGGAGGTTGAGTTAATGTTTAGGAATGGAATTTGAGACTTTTCACAGCAATTAGAAACCGAAATGAAATGAACTTTGATTCCAAAACTAACCAGATATTATGAAGATATAATGAAATTTTCCCAAATGCTAAGATTAATGAAAAGACCACTTTAATCAAGCGTATTTATAGAAGCCTCCAAGAAAAAAGAAGGCAATACATTCTCTCTTCCCATCAATAAATAACTATAATTAAAGCTTTGTTATAGAAGCCTCCAACTCTGTCATGTGTTTTTTTTAATTAAAACAACATAATTATTTGGTGTATATAAAACCCTATAAAAATCAAATAAAATAAAACTCTATTAATAAAATAATATTTTATATAAAAAAAATTGATAAAAAAAGTTCAAGATAAAAATTCTAATCAAATTAAGTAATATTAAATGAGACCTTAGACAAATGAAATTATGAAATTATTTTAAAAAAAAATGAAATTATATGATATTTTTCCAACAAAAGAAGATTAAGAAACATCACTAACTTACATGGTTTGAGTTAGGTAAAATAGTAATGGAATCAAAAATTGTTTAATGTTTAATAAAACAGTTGTAAAAATAATTCAGATACAAATTCATTTTTTTAGTAATTATTTTTTAAACTTTTGATTCACTTAAAAAATTATTTTTAATGATATTTGAATTAATTTTTGTTTACTCCATATAAAAAACAAAAATTATTTCATAAACTGTTTTGATAGAATTTTTCAGAATTTTCAAGTCATCGTTTAATCCAATTAAGGGATGAAAAGAGTTTGTAGATTGACTTAGTTTTGACAATTTATAAGATTATGCCTTCATTTTCTAATATACTAGCAAGCTAGGTACCCAAAATTTTTGTCTATAGAGCAAGACACCAAGATAGGACATTTCTAAAAATGAGAAATCTAGTTCCAGAACTTTTTGATCTTTTGACCATAGTCACTACGTGACGAAAGA
>CM043699.1:143844535-143899535 GCA_023935145.1 Bretschneidera sinensis | reverse complement strand
ACCGACGGATCCATTGAGCGTCACAAAGCTCGTTTAGCGGGGCAAGATTTTTCTCAAAAGCATGGCATTGATTTTGAAGAAACTTTTAGTCTTGTTATTCGACCTGCTTCTGTTCGCATTATTTTGTCCCTTGCTGCTATGAATAATTGGCCTTTACGTCAACTTGACGTAAAAAATGCCTTCCTTCATGGGTTTCTCTCCGAGGAAGTCTATATAGAGCAACCCCTAGGCTACATTGATCCACAATTCCCAACTCATGTCTGTCGCTTACAACGTGCTCTATGGCCTTAAATAGGCTCCTCGAGCATGGTTTCAACATTTCAGCCAATTTTTGCTTGGTATTAGGTTTATTGCTAGTCGTGCTGATTCCTCTCTCTTTGTCTATCATAGTCCTCATGGTGTTATTTATTTTCTCCTATATATCGATGATATGGTAATAACAGGAATCAATTCTTCTATGCTGCGTTCTCTCATTGATCGGCTGGCCAAAGAATTTTTCATGAAGGATTTCGGTGATCTGCATTATTTTTTGGGGATTGAAGTTATTAGAAATGATAAGAGCCTTTTTCTCAGCCAAGCTAAATACACGCTTGATCTGTTGACTCGAGTAGAAATGGTGGATTGCAAGCCTATCTCAACTACTTTTTTGGTGGGATCTCATCTAACCGATTCTAGTATTTCCTATTCAGATGCTACACAGTTTCGTTCTCTAGTTGGTGCATTACAATATTTGACTCTTACGCGGCCAGATTTATCCTATAGTGTTAACTCTATATGTCAATATATGCATGCTCCCACCATTGATCATTTTAGAGCCTTGAAGTGTATTTTACGCTATGTCAAAGGAACCTACCTTTATGGCCTACAACTCTCACGGGATTCCTCTCAGACTTTGTTGGGCTATTCTAATGCTGATTGGGCTGGCTGTCCCGTCACTCGGCGTTCAACAACCTGATTTACTGTTTATCTTGGCCACAACTTAATTTCATGGTGCTCTAAAAAGCAAACTACCGTTGCACACTCTAGTGTTGAGGCTGAGTACCGTGCTCTTGCCTCTGTTGCTGCAAAACTCTCATGGACACTTTAACTTCTTCAAGAACTCCTGATCACCCTCCCCTCTCCTCCAAGACTCTTATGTGACAACAATAGTGCCATATTCATTGCTTCCAACCCGATCACCAAATCTCGCTCCAAACATATTGATATTGGCTATCATTTTGTTCGGGAACTTGTTGCTCGAAAGGTCATTCGTCTCAGCTTTGTCCCTTCACACCTACAGCTGGCCGATGTTTTCACGAAAGGGGTGGCCAAATTGCAGTTTTTATTGGATTGTGATAAGTTGTGCGTTTTTCCTCTTTCTACCACGCCAACTTTGAGGGGGATATTAGAGAACAATCTGATTCCTTTGATTATAACCAAGATATCAGTGATTCTCCACAATTGTAGCAGTTCATTTTCCTATTCTCCACAATTGTAGTGGTTTATTTTCCTTGTATATTTGTTTCCATATTTGTAATTGTGCATCTACCATGCATCTTTTGTCTATAAATGAATATCTCCTCCCAGCTTATTTGTTTGAGGCATTTCCTTTACAAAAAAGGTTATTGAGAAAGACAATTTAATTGTGTGTAAGCGGTGTATATTCCTAATATTCACTTGATTTAGTTCATACCAGGCTACAAATTAGAATTAGTTAGCAACATTCTCAAACCACTTTGTGGTCATGGTTGTAGCTATTATGTATCTTTGAAGACCCAAGACTTTAGAATTTCATACAGTAATTGTTTGCAATCGGGATACAACATTGTGTCATAATAATTTTTAAGTGCTCCTGATCCAATGCATTTCATGTTCTTGATTTAGGTTTAATGAAATATCTAAGTCTGATGTTATTATAAATCTATGGCTTGTCAAGTAGAGAAGTTAGGAACTAGTAGGAATCCAATTTATAGGGTCGAGATATTTGGTGGGTTAGTAAAATTGTATGCCCTGGGGTTTTTATTCGAAAGGCTTGGTTCTGTTCAGTTTTAATTGTTGCTTTGTGCTTGGAAACATAGACATAGTCTTGAGTTATCATCTTAGTCAGTCTTTCCCTGTTGTAATTGTATGTTAATTGCGATGTTTTTAGGTGCAATGGATACGAAACATACTCTTTTTTTTAATAAGTAATGGATACGAAACAGACTTAGGCCTATACTAAAGTGTCTCTATATTGTCATTAATCATTATTAATAACTTTTAGTGTTATGTTTTATTTACAATTATGCTTTACTAGGTTTTATGAATACATCATTGAGTAGTTATTCTTAGGGTATACATATAATTAGTAGTTGCGGGGAGCAATAGTTTTACTCCATTGAAAACCTTGGTATAAAATTGTCTTAGAATCTAATGAAAGAATCATCAATTCAGTAAAAATAGATCTTTTAAATAAAACCTTTCTAATGTTTTTTTGCTCCTTACTTTCTAAATGACAACCTATGACTGCAGATTTGAGGAAAAATTGAAGTGCAGTGTGCATTATTAAACTTAGAATCATTATAAATGAGTTAGAATTTTTTACTTTTCTTAAATTGTATCTGAAATTATTTGAGAGTTTAAAATCATACCCTTAAATTCAAGCATATAGGATGAATGTTTCAACTATGATGGATGTTTGATCTCAGATTCAACCTAGATAATATTTTACGTTATTTGAATCTTAGTTATTTTCTTTTGTTTCGATATATTTGAATTAAAAATTTCTAATGCTTTCTAGAGGCTTTAACTCCTGATTCTTCTATGCTCAATTGATGAAGTTGGGGTTGTTTTTTTTGTTTTTTTATTTTTTTTTTATGCTTGGTTGAAGCAGGCCATGTTCTGCTTTTGTATAGCGTCTTATATATGCCTATGATATATGTATAAGTATGGGTGTGTGTTTTTTGCGGTTTGATTGAGCTCAATTGGTATTTTTTTATTCTGATTTATTTCTACGTTCAAGTTGTTTAGTTTTCATTATGTGGGAATTCTAGAAGTTTGCATATGCATATTTCTATTTTTTGATTTTTCATTTAGTTCTTTGGTGTTCAAGATAGAAAAAGTGAGTTTGGATTAGTAGTTAGTTGGTTTTGTTGGATGTGAGGTGGTTGAGATTAATTATACCAGTATATGTCAGCTGCCTCTGTTTAGTGTGACCGTGTGTATTATAAAAAATCAGATAAATATTTCTCTCTGACCTTTATCATCTCACTCAACGATTTTTCAAATGGTTTTTGGTAAAACAACAGTAGAAGTAATAACTATTTAGTGACACAAATTCAGTTTTTTAGAAACTATTTTTCAGATCTTACTTCTTTTCAATGTTTTAGAAGGTGTTTGGCCTTTATCCCGAATCAATAATATTACTAATATAGAAATATAGTGAATGAAAGCAAGAGGTAAACTATCCTGATCAGTTGGTGCTATCAGAAAGAACTATCTTGTGGACTAGATTTTTGGTAGGAGGTGCTCTCACTGGTTATGACTAATATTAAATGGGATGAAGATCAAAACCATGAGTTTTTCACCTATAACTAACCAGGGTGGCCTGCTGGACCATAAACCAACAGCACTTGAAACACATATTGAGAAATGCATTATTTATTGCATGTCTTCTAGTGAAATCAAAGTTTTATTTTTTAGGACCTTCATTATTGTACATAAGGGGCCTCTTTTAAACTACTTTAATGCTTGAGCGATTCATGTGAAGTGCGAATATGAACTTTAACTGTGAGTCAACTAGCTCCTGGGTCGATATGCTTACCTTATGCAGAATGGATTAGAATATTAATGGTAGATATAAAAACTCTAGATTTTGGTTTAGGTGGATCCTGGGCAGGTATAACCTTTGAAATATGATGGGGAACAACACTGGAAAAAGAAAAAAAAAAAATCAACATTACCGGCTAAAGTTAAATAGCTCATTTTTGTAATCTCTACAAGGCCTTGCGGGTGACAATGATTGAAGACTTTCTGGCCCTTCTAAGACTCTGATTGAAAATTTGGATTAGAATTTGACAATAGAAGATATGCCCACAGGATTATTGCATGGATAAGGTGAGGTGACTAAAAGATGTATGTTTACATATTTTATCATTGAAGGTCAAGATGGAGAAATGAAATGACTAAATCAGAAAATAAACAATGTGCACATTGACACGCAATTAAGGGTGTATGCTTACATATTTTATCATTCACAGAACAGAATGCATAAATTTGTGCAAGCAGCTATATGGATCAATAACCATCACACTATGCAAAATTCCTAGAAAAATATGAGTGTGCCTCATCATGTTATCATCCCTTACTCCAAATTTGATTGAGCCCTGCCCAAAATCAAAGTCCTAATTATGTCATTTTGTGAAGTCGGTGATGTTTTGCTTGTAATGGTGGAATGCTATTCTTTAACTATTATCTAAATACACCAATTGGTTTGTAGCCAAATGGCACTTCCAACTTGTAAGACCCCATGGATTAGGTTAGGAAAAGCTTTCCTAGTTTTCACAAAAAAAACAGCTCTTCTACCTTCATGAATCTTTATTCGGCTACGAGTCTCAAATGAAAGAGGCTACTCTATGAAAGAAGGGTGGCTCATGTGCCCATTTTGCCTCTCTACAGTGATCGCAGAGTAACTGTCAATATTGAATCCCATACAAACAGATTTTACTAGCCGAATATTCTTCACGTTGGCAGCCTTAAGAAACACATGGCTACTTTAGGATGATGCGCCTGTACCTGATATTAAGTGAATAGGAGTACTATTTAAGATATTTGTCATCTTGAGAAATATATTATTACCATGATTTGTTTCACGAAAACTGTAATGAATCCAACCCAATCGCATAAATTAGTAAATAAATCTTGTTATCTTCTGGAAGAGAAGCACAACAAAAATCTAATTAGTTTGTACATGAGTTGAGCCTGGTTTTTTGCTTGGTAGTTTGGGCTTCGGCCCATGAATAGCCATAGTTTTGCAGCATAATGGCAATCTTAATTAAAACCTAATTATGACGTTTTAAGTTGCTTATAAATACTCTTTATGTACTGAGTATACATTATAACAGAGAGATTGGTGAGGTTGATAATAAGAAACTTTTGGTAGGACATAGTCCTATTCTGGGGTGAACTTGGGTAAATCTTGTCTTCTTTTCTTTCTGTTTATAATTCGTGTGATTGACAGATCTTGAATCGTTCAATTGGTATCAAAGCCTTGTGTTCAATGATTAACGATCAGAGATGTCGATTGGATCACGGTTTGAAATCGAGAAGTTCGGAGGGAAGAGCTTCGAGTTATGAAAACTGAAGATAGAGGATCTACTCGTAGATAGAGATCTGTGGACGATGATAGTAAATGAGATACATAAGAGTATGGTCTCCAAGGCAGAGGAGTCACCGGTGGTGGTTTCGACATCATCTTTAGTGACCATCACGGAGTGGAAGAAGCTCGATCGGAAAGCATGAAATCTTATTCGGCTATGCCTAGCCGATTCTGTCCTGATAAACGTTCTGGAGAAAAGACTACAAAGGATCTTTGGAAGAAGCTAGAAAGCTTTTATCAGAGTAAATCTCTTGTAAACAAATTGTTTCTGCAGAAGAAGTTGTACAACCTTCGGATGGCTGAAGGCGATTCTTTCTATGTTCATCTACATAAGTTCAACACTTTGATAGTAAGTTATTATCTATCAGTGTTGATATGACGGATAACGATAAGGCTATTACACTGTTCTGTTCACTGCCTGATTCGTGGGATAACTTGATAGTTGCGATTGGTAGTGGTACAACTGATCTGTCTTTTGAGAATGTCATGGCAGCTTTATTATCTGAGGAGATGAAGCAGCAGGGTACAGAAAACTCATCAAATAAGGCCTTATCTGTGAGAGGGTGAACCCATGATAAAGACTACAAGTGGTCTGGTGATAAACCTAAGTTCAGGGGAAGATCGAAAAGTAGGGATAAATCTGGGTTGAAGTATTGGAAGTGTAGGAAGCTTGGGCATCTAAAGAAGGATTGCAGAAGTAAGAATGTGAACCTTGAAAAGCAAACAGGCCAGAGATCAGTTTTAGGAAACAAGGACCAGTATGATGATGATGCTGGTGACTTAAAAATGGCATTTTGTTTGGCTTAATCAGATCAAAGTGTTTGGATAATTGACACATGAGCATCCTTTCACATGACACCTTACAGGAACTGGTTTCGTGAGTATGAAACATTTGATGGGGGAAACATTTTATTGGAAGATAACTCTTCGGTGAAAATTATTGGTCGTTGGAAGGTAAAGTTGAGGGCGAATGATGGGACGGTCAGAACATTTCCAAGCGTGATGCATATTTCGGGTCTCAGCACGAATCAGATGTCAGTCAGCAAGATGGTAGACGAGGGAGTGAATTTTAGCTGTGAAAAAATAAATTTGTGCAAGATAACCCATGGATCGTCAGAGGCTTGGGCTTATCGGTGAAATGGGAATGTCTAATTTATCGTCAAAGTATATGTTGAAAGGAGTCCCAGACTGCTTCATGGGATTCAGTTTCTATGAGCATTGTTTACATGGCAAGCAGAACCGTGTGAGTTTTAAGTCTACTGGTGCGAGGGCAAAATATATTCTGGATTTAATACATAGTGATGTATTTGGGCTAGTTCTGATGAGAGTCATAAAATGCCTCTCAATAGTGGTTAATTGTTAGCATTTTAGGATTGATCTCGGTTTTTAGTGTGCTTTTATATGTTAATAACTCTAAAGTAATATTATTGGACCACTGACTTATTTCAGTGTAATTTTCAGGTACTTTAAGTTTAAAAGAGAAAAAGAAGCGATCGTTGCTTAAAAGACCAAAATCCCATGCTTCTGGGAGGACAAGATGGACTACTTCCTGAATTGCGATCGAGCGCACATCCCATATCGAGCAAGGTACTCTGCAGCGCATATGCGATCGAGTGCACAAGCTGCAATCGAGCGCATGTGCTATCGATCGCACTCGGGCTGTGATCGAGCGCACCCAGACAGTATCCCACATCGGCTCTATAACACATAGCATTCCGGAAGTTTGCCTAAATAAAGACCAACTCTGCTCAGCTGAAATCATGAAACAATCGGAGCTCTTTTAAGATCATCTTTTGAGATCATTAGAGAGTGACTCTAGAGGGCCTTTAGGAGTAAATCCAGAAGGCCTTTAGGAAGAATCCGAAAGTATAAATTTGGAGGCAAGCTGAGGATGATCGTTGAGAGGCCAGAGGCAACTCAAGGAGGCATGAGCTCTATGGCCAACTAATGTCCAAGCAAGGCGAAGGGATGAATCCCTAGGTGTAGTTGTTCTTATTTTCTAATATTTGATTCAGTTGTAATTGGTATTATTTTTATCAACCATTGTTATGTTTTATTCTTTACTTTAATTTAGTAGATTATTTTATTAATCCGGTGATTGTATGCTTCCTTTCCATATAAGTTCAGTCATGCTTTTCTTATGTATATCTGTTTGGATGTGAATGAGTCCCGTAGAGCTCTTTTATAGATTCGTCCATTGCTGCGGTATTGTCGTTAGATATATCGTCATCTTTTGATAATTTATAAGTTAGGTCATGTGTGCTTAAAAGTAGAGAATAATTCATAACAATTACATTAGGATTTATAAATGCGCTTTAATTGAATATATGCCGATTGCCTGTTTGGGATGTGAAACTAGCAATCGAGATAAAAACAACTTAATCTAATTAAGATTAGAGCAATGAGCCTAGGGAGGATTTCTAGAACCTTGTCATTCTTAATTATATTTCAAATCTATTCACACAATTACTCTTTTTCTCAAACAAACTCAGATTCATTTAATCTTTTATCGTTTGTGTTGAGGTTTACACCTTCTTTTGTAATTAACTTGTTTCCCTGTGGAATCGGTACCCCAAGACTATACTACAACTACTGTATTATATTTTGGGCGTAATCAAATTTTGGCGAGTGATGAGAGTCATAAAATGCCTCTCAACAGTGGTTAATTGTTAGCATTTTAGGATTGATCTCGGTCTTTAGTGTGCTTTTATATGTTAATAACTCTAAAGTAATATTATTGGACCACTGACTTATTTCAGTGTAATTTTTAGGTACTTTAAGTTTAAAAGAGAAAAAGAAGCGATCGTTGCTTAAAAGACCAAGATCCCATGCTTCTGGGAGGACAAGATGGACTACTGCCTGAATTGCGATCGAGCGCACAAGCAGTTCGATCGAGTGCACATCCCACATCGAGCAAGGTACTCTGCAGCTTATATGCGATCGAGTGCACAAGCCGCGATCGAGCACATGTGCGATTGATCGCACTCGGGCTGCGATCGAGTGCACCCGGACAGTATCCCACATCGGCTAGTTAACACATAGCATTACGGGAGTTTGCCTATATAAAGACCCACTCTGCTCAGCTGAAATCATGAACCAATCAGAGCTCTTTTAAGATCATCTTTTGAGATCATTAGAGAGTGACTCTAGAGGGCCTTTAAGAGTAAATCCAGAGGGCCTTTAGGAGGAATCCGAAAGTATAAATTTGGAGACAAGCTGAGGATGATCGTTGAGAGGCCAGAGGCAACTCAAGGAGGCATGAGCTCTATGGCCAGCTAATGTCCAAGCAAGATGAAGGGATGAATCCCTAGGTGTAGTTGTTCTTATTTTCCTTTATTTGATTCAGTTGTAGTTGGTATTATTTTTATCAAACATTGTTATGTTTTATTCTTTAATTTAATTTAGTAGATTATTTTATTAATCCGGTGATTGCATGTTTCCTTTCTATATAAGTTCAGTCATGCTTTTCTTATGTGCATCTGTTTGGATGTGATTGAGTCCGGTAAACCTCTTTTATAGATTTGCCCATTGCTGCGGTATTGTTGTTAGATATATCGTCGTCTTTTGATAATTTATAAGTTAGGTCATGTGTGCTTAAAAGTAGAGAATAATTCATAACAATTACATTAGGATTTATAAATGCACTTTAATTGCCGATTGCCTGTTTGAGATGTGAAACTAGCAGTTGAGATAAAAACAACTGAATCAAATTAGGATTAGAGCAACAAGCCTAGGGAGGATTTTCGGAACCTTGTCATTCTTAATTATATTTCAAACCTATTCACATAATTACCCTTTTTCTCAAACAAACTCAGATTCATTTAATCTTTTATCGTTTGTGTTGAGGTTTACACCTTCTTTTGTAATTAACTTGTTTCCCTGTGGAATCAACACCCTAAGACTATACTACAACTACTGCATTATGTTTTGGGCGTAATCAAATTTTGGCGAGTGATGAGAGTCATAAAATACCTCTCAACAGTGGTTAATTGTTAGCATTTTAGGATTGATCTCGGTCTTTAGTGTGCTTTTATATGTTAATAACTCTAAAGTAATATTATTGGACCACTGACTTATTTCAGTGTAATTTTCAGGTACTTTAAGTTTAAAAGATAAAAAGAAGCGATCGTTGCTTAAAAAGACCAAGATCCCATGCTTCTGGGAGGACAAGATGGACTACTGCCTGAATTGCGATCGAGCGCACATCCCACATCAAGCAAGGTACTCTGCAGCGCATATGCGATCGAGCACACAAGCCGTGATCGAGCGCATGTGTGATCGAGTGCACCTGGACAGTATCCCACATCGGTTAGATAACACATAGCATTCCGGGAGTTTGCCTATATAAAGACCCACTATGCTCAGCTGAAATCATAAACCAATCGAAGCTCTTTTAAGATCATCTTTTGAGATTTTTAGAGAGTGACTCTAGAGGGCCTTTAGGAGCAAATCCAGAGGGCCTTTAGGAGGAATCCGAAAGTATAAATTTGGAGGCAAGCTGATGATGATCGTTGAGAGGCCAGAGGCAACTCAATGAGGCATGAGCTCTATGGCCAGCTAATCTCCAAGCAAGGCGAAGGGATGAATCTCTAGATGTAGTTGTTCTTATTTTCCTTTATTTGATTCAGTTGTAGTTGGTATTATTTTTATCAAACATTGTTATGTTTTATTCTTTAATTTAATTTAGTAGATTATTTTATTAATCCGGTGATTGCATGCTTCCTTTCTATATAAGTTCAGTCATGCTTTTCTTATGTGTATCTGTTTGGATGTGATTGAGTCCGATAGACCTCTTTTATAGATTTGTCCATTGCTGCGGTATTGTCGTTAGATATATTGTCGTCTTTTGATAATTTATAAGTTAGGTCATGTGTGCTTAAAAGTAGAGAATAATTTATAACAATTACATTAGGATTTATAAATGCACTTTAATTGAATATATGTCGATTGCTTGTTTGGGATGTGAAACTAGCAATCAAGATAAAAACAACTGAATCAAATTAAGATTAGAGCAACGAGCCTAGGGAGAATTTTCGGAACCTTGTCATTCTTAATTATATTTCAAACCTATTCACACAATTACCCTTTTTCTCAAACAAACTCAGATTCATTTAATCTTTTATCGTTTGTGTTGAGGTTTACACCTTCTTTTGTAATTAACTTGTTTCTCTATTGAATCGACACCCCAAGACTATACTACAACTAGCGCGTTATGTTTTGGGCGTAATCAAATTTTGGCACCGTTGCCACGGAAACGCGCTTAAGTACAAGGAAGATTGTCAACTTTTGACATGATAATAGAAGTTTTGTAAATATTTTTCTTTCCAATAGTTTGTAAATATGGTAATATTGTTCATTTACCTTAGCTTTGATTTTCTTATTTATTTATTTCCCCTCTGATTCATTTGGTGTATGCTTAGACTGAGAGATTTGCGAGGTTGATTCATTAGAGGACCCGAACTAGAATTACATTCTCCTTCCGAGTCTGATAGTGAAACCTCGCTTAGATCAACCAATAGTGGAAACCCAAGTGAGAATTTATAGGATTGTGTTAACATGGCTGATAACCATAATGAGAATGTTGCTAGGACACTTCAGGATTACCTCCACCCTACACGCATAGCCACACCATCATGCATCACGTTTCCAGCCAACACTCGCCAATTAGATCTTAAACCAGGGATGATTCAATTACTCCCTACATTTCATGGCTTGGACAATGAAAACCCATATGTGCACATTAGAGAGTTTGAGGAAGTAGTCGCGACTTTTTATAGTCAAGATGAAACCGATGACATTGTGAGGCTTAAGTTCTTTCCTTTCGCTCTGAAGGAAGAGCTAAGAGTTGGCTATACTCACTAAGACCATGATCTATTGGGTCATGGACTGAGATAACTTGGGCTTTCTTTAGCAAATACTTTCCCCAACATAAGACCAACGCTCTAAAAAAGCAGATCTCCACCTTTGTACAAAAGGATAGTGAGACCTTATATTAGTCTTGGGAAAGATTTAAGGAGTTATTAAGTATGTGCCCTCACCATGGGTATGAGAGTTGGCGCTTGGTGAGCTATTTTTATGAGGGACTTACATATAGAGAGTGTCAATTCATAGAGATGATGTTTAATGGTGGGTTCTTGGAGAAAGACCCCGATGAAGCTCTTGAATACCTCAATGAGCTTGCTGAGAAAGCTCATACATGGACTGGATCTAGTGCTACTGAAAGCATGAGTAGGTCACGACCTATAGGAAACCCCTGTGGTGGAGGGATATACCATCTTAGGGAAGAAGACAATTTGAAAGCTAAGGTTGAACTGCTCACTAGGGAGATAGAAGCATTGAAAACTAAGGGCTCAAAGCAAACACATGCGGCTGATCATACCGAGTCTTTAGAGCCGTGTTTAGTGTGTGGCGGGGTAGATTATCTGCTCCAAGAATGCCCCACATTTGCTGATATGAGAGGGCTGTATGAGGAACAATGTAATTCCTTAGGCATGTACAAGAAGCCTTTTGCACCTTTCTCTAGCACTTATAATCCAGGGTGGTGGAATCACCCAACTTCAGCTAGAAATCTGAAAGTCAGCAGCATGCACAGCCTCCTAGATCATCCCCTGCACCTTATTATGCACCCTCATCCTCTAGGAACTCGCTAAAAGACACCTTACAGGCCTTTATAGAGGCACAAGGTAAAACAAACCAAAGGTTTGAGGCATTATTTACGCAGGTGATGGAAGGGCATAAAGAAATTAAGAGCTAAGTGTCCAAATTAATGAGCTACTTGAGTGTGACTGAGCAAGGTAAGTTCCCTACTCAAGCTCAGTCCACATCCCATGGTCAGCACCTGGCACAACAGAATTTGAAGGAGGTGAATGCCATTAAGACAGTAAGTGGTAAGTCCTTACACATCCCAACAACGAAAGAAATCAGAGGATGTGGACGAAAGCCACCAAGAATACATGATGGATTCATTCATGGAAAAGGTCCAGCACCTCAATCCATTGGAGTCCACCCTCACTCATGGCTTCACTAGAGCACATATCGAGCCAAAATTTGCGGATGTTACTGATGACATCCTTGAGGCCCCTCCCAAGCATAGAAGCATCGAATATGGCAATGAAGCAGTGATGGGTGCATTCAACCTATGTCTTTCTAGGAGGAAATAAGAGCGTCTGGCTGAAGACATAAAACTTAGCGCTCATGGGAGGCAACCCACAACGTATCCTTTTATTTTTATTGTTTTCCATATTTCTTTTTTTCTTGTTTATTATTATTATTTTGCTGTTTTCCAGTTTTACTTTAGTATTTATTTTTCAGGGATAAATAAACGAAGCAGTTCAAATGATCATGCACAATTTTCAACTCCATGCACCGTTGGTTAAAAAGGGAGTTTCTTTAACTTTTTCTTTTTCATTGAGGACAATGCTTATCTTAAGTTAGGGGTGGAAGATATACATTTCTTATTGCATATCATTGAACTGCTTGGTGCCATCTTTGTTTTTGTTTAGCATGCTTTGTGTTAGCCTTAGAGTCAATTTACATGTCAATGATATGAGCATAATTGAGATAGCAGATAACATGTAGAAGAAGTTAAATCTTGATTCAGTTTGAAATTAATTTAAGCATCAATCTTCATTTGGTTAGAGACTCTAGTTTGTGGTAAGATTGTATGATTAGACTATAACATCTAGAAAAGTTTTATGTATGATTATTTTGTGAATATTTTTGCGGTCTCGACAAGCTTTAGAACTTACCTGATAACCACTTGAGGCGAATTCCTAGAATGCACACTACTTAGGATATGATATAGGCCATTTTTGAACCGATTAAGCCTTTCAAACCTATCATTGCTATATTTATCACTAGTCACCTATTTGAGCCTTTTTTCTTGAAAAGAAAAATTGAGCCTTGTTTCTTTGGATAAACCGTTTACTTACCTTTATGAGCCAAAAAAATATTTTATCCTTACCTTTCTTTTAAAGGAACTTAGTTATACACATGTTGTGAGAAGCACTTAAAAGGAGTAAGAGTGGAAATATGAAAAAATATCACTACCACAACCCAAGTACATTAAAGGAGATAAGTTGGGGGTTGTGGAAAAGATAAGAAAAAAATGACGAAAAAGAAGGTGAACGATTATGTGCCAAAATAATAAATAAAAAAATGAATTATGGCAAAGAAAAAAGAAAGAAAGAAAAAGAAAAGAAAAAAAAATGGTGATTTGTTGAAAGAAATGCTTGAAAAATGGTTGAAAGAGTTGGGTGTGGAAGTAAACGTTATCAAGTGCTTAAAGTGATTGTGTTTAAAGCTAAGAGATTGAGTTCTTTTACTTGTGAATCTTTCCCATTCTTCCTTAGCCTTTACCTTAGCCTAACGTTACAAGCTTATTAAAGACCTTTTGATCCAATGTAGTGTGATTTTTCTACAATAGTGGAGAGTGGTTTGAAATATAAGCATATGGAGCTTGTTTTTGTGATTGACGTCACACTATTTATTATCTTTTTAGAGACCAAGATTTGTATTCATGAATGTTATGCATAAAATCGTCCGGATGTTTGGACTAATGGATTGTGGTAAGATGAATGTTAAGAGTCAATAACGATTTTAAGATTGATGTTTGAATTACTTTTGGATTTGGGTGAAATTTAATGATTCTTTGTGCCGTGTGTTATGTGGAATTTTTGAGACAAAATTTAAATTACTCTTGGTTAACACTAATATTGCTTTTCATTTACTTTGATTCTCACCATAGAATTCATCTCCTAATTTCGCTTGAATTGCTAGGGACTAGCAATAAGCTAGTTGGGGGTTGTGATGAGAGTCAAAAAATGCCTCTCAACAGTGGTTAATTGTTAGCATTTTAGGATTGATCTCGGTCTTTAGTGTGCTTTTATATGTTAATAACTCTAAAGTGATATTATTGGACCACTGACTTATTTCAGTGTAATTTTCAGGTATTTTAAGTTTAAAAGAGAAAAAGAAGCGATCGTTGCTTAAAAGATCAAGATCCTATGCTTCTGGGAGGACAAGATGGACTACTGCCTGAATTGCGATCGAGCGCACAAGCAGTGAGATCGAGCGCACATCCCACATCGAGCAAGGTACTCTGCAACGCATATGCAATCGAGCGCACAAGCTACGATCGAGCGCATGTGCGATCGATCGCACTCGAGCTGCAATCGAGCACACCCGGACAGTATCCCACATCGGCTAGATAACACATAGAATTCCGGGAGTTTGCCTATATAAAGACCCACTCTGCTTAGCTGAAATCATGAACCAATCGGAGCTCTTTTAAGATCATCTTTTGAGATCATTAGAGAGTGACTCTAGAGGGCCTTTAGGAGTAAATCCATAAGGCCTTTAGGAGGAATCCGAAAGTATAAATTTGGAGGCAAGCTGAGGATGATCGTTGAGAGGCCAGAGGCAACTCAAGGAGGCATGAGCTCTATGGCCAGCTAATCTCCAAGCAAGGCGAAGGGATGAATCCCTAGGTGTAGTTGTTCTTATTTTCCTTTATTTGATTCAGTTGTAGTTGGTATTATTTTTATCGAACATTGTTATGTTTTATTCTTTAATTTAATTTAGTAGATTATTTTATTAATCCGGTGATTGCATGCTTCCTTTCTATATAAGTTCAGTCGTGCTTTTCTTATGTGTATCTGTTTGGATGTGATTGAGTCCGGTAGACCTCTTTTATAGATTTGTCCATTGCTGCAGTATTATCGTTAGATATATCGTCGTCTTTTGATAATTTATAAGTTAGGTCATGTGTGCTTAAAAGTAAAGAATAATTCATAACAATTACATTAGGATTTATAAATGCGCTTTAATTGAATATATGCCGATTGTCTGTTTGGGATGTGAAACTAGCAATCGAGATAAAAACAACTGAATCAAATTAGGATTAGAGCAACGAGCCTAGAGAGAATTTCCAAAACCTTGTCATTCTTAATTATATTTCAAACCTATTCATACAATTACCCTTTTTATCAAACAAACTCAGATTCATTTAATCTTTTATCGTTTGTGTTGAGGTTTACAACTTCTTTTGTAATTAACTTATTTCCCTGTGGAATCGACACCCCAAGACTATACTACAACTACCGCATTATGTTTTGGGCGTAATCAAGTTCCGATCTAATCTCTTGGAAAATCAAGGTACTATGTCTCTTTCATTGATGATTTTCAAGGTATGCAGGGTTTTATTTCATTAAGAGTAAAGCTGAAGCATTTGATAAGCTCTGTGACTTTAAAGCATTAGTAGAAAATCAAATGGAAATAAAGATAAAGGTACTGAAAACAGATAATGGAGGAGAATTTTGCTTAGATAAGTTTGAGCAATTCTGTGTGGCAAACGACATTGCAAGATAGAAGACAACTCCATATACACGTCAACAGAATGGGATGGCCGAGAGACTCAATCGGTCACTCATAGAGAAATCGAGGAGTATGTTATGCAGACTTGGAGTCGGAGTTCTGGGCAGAGGTTGTAGCTACGACATGTTATCTGAAGAACAGGTCACCTACATCAGTTTTACAGGATCAGACACCATTTGAGGCATTATTCAGGAAGAAGTCGAGTTTGGCTCATGTTAGGGTGTTTGAGTGTGATGGTTATATGCATGTTCCAAAAGAAAAGAGAAACACACTTGACAGCAAATCAATGAAGTGCATGTTCATTGGTTATAAGGATGGGGTCAAGGGGTATAAGTTATGGAATCCAAAAAATAAGAGTACAGTTTACAGCAGAGATGTTATATTCAAAAAAACACAAATGAATGTGGTAGCTATCCAAGATGTACCGGAACAACCAAAATAGGTTCAGATTGATCTTAGCCCGAGAGATAAAGAGTGGGAGGCTACCCCACAGACTGCACCGAATACTTCAGATACTGAGTCAGTTGGGTCTGAGCATGATATTTATGTTTCTAATGTAGAGAATGAGGATTCAGATGCTGGCTTGGAGGTAGAGACCACGCCTGTGATAAGGAGATCGACACGGGTTAAGAGACCAGCCATCATGTATTCCCCTAGTGCTTGCAGTGCATTATATGCTTTAAATATTACTGGTGATGATCCTAGCACAGTAAAAGAGGCAAGGACTTCGGAGGATGCAAATCTGTGGGAGGATGCTATAAAAGAGGAGATACAGGCTCTAGACAAGAATGAAACATGGAGCCTTGTGAAATTGCCTAAAGATAGGAAGACAATTGGGTGCAAACGGATTTTCAAGAAGAAAACAAATGCATATGGAATGGTAAAAAATTACAAGGCATGTCTGGTTGCAAAGGGGTACTCGCAACTAAAGGGAATTGACTTTGGTGAGATATTTTCCCTAGTAGCAAAGTTGACGTCTATTAGATGTGTCTTATTCATGGTAGTTGCTTATGATCTAGAGTTTAAGCAACTGGATGTGAAGATAGCTTTCCTTCATTGGGACTTAGAAGAAGAAATTTACACGAAACAGCTTGAAGGCTTTGTGAGCAAAGGTAAGGATGAGCTGGTTTGTAAATTGAAGAAGTCTTTGTACGAACTAAAGCAGTCACCACAGATGTGGAACCAGAAGTTTGATACATATGCCATTCAGTTTGGGTTCACTCGCAGCTATGCTGATCACTGCGTCTACGTGAAAAGATTAGGGGTTGATTTTTTCATTTTAATCTTATATGTGGATGATATGCTGTTGATTGGAAATAACATGAAGATGATTAGCACTGTGAAGGCATTGTTGGCAAGGTAGTTTGACATTAAAAACCTAGGCCAACAAACTTTATCTTGGGCATGCGGATACAAAGGGATCATGAAAATCAAAAACTATGGCTAAGTCAGAAGAAGAATATTGAAGAAGTGTTGAAGAAATTCAACTTGTCTGAAAGCAAGCCGGTAGGGATTCTCATGCCTTTGGGAACCAAGTTATCTATGGAACAATGTCCGAAAAAGCTGAAGATATGGCGCACATAGCTTATGCTAGTGTAGTTGGAAGCTTGATGTATGCCATAGTGTGTATAAGACCAGACATTGCCCTAGCAGTGGGAGTATTAAGTAGATATATGTCTAATCCTGGGAAAAAGCATTGGACTACAATCAAGAGAGTTCTTAGATATCTTCGTGGCATATTAGAGTTTTCATTATGTTATGGAGGTATGAGAGGTAAGAAGAATCTTGATATTGTAGAATCAGTTGATGCTGACTAGGGATGAGACATTGATAGCAGGAGGTCTACAAGCGGGTATATGTTCAATTTGTTTGGTGGAGCAGTGAGTTGGATGAGAAAAAGGCAAAGTGTTGTTGCCCTTTCATCTACATAAGCATAGTATATGGCAATAACTCATGCTGGAAAGGAAGTAGTTTGGCTTCAAAGGTTGTGTGCTGAGCTTGGTTTTAAACAAGAAGCAGTAAAGATCAAATATGACAATCAAAGTGCTATCTTCTTAGAAAAGAATCATGTATTTCATTCACGGACGAAGCACATTGATATCTAATATCACTTCATCAGGGAAAAGATTGAAGAAAATGTGATAATCTTGGAGAAAGTAGACACAGTAGTGAACAATGTAGATTTCTTGACTAAGGAAGTTAATCTAGCAAAGTTTGAGTGGTGTGCTACTGAGATGGGCTTGAAAAAACAGAGTCTTGGGAAGTTTTCCATGTGTGTGAAGTATTTACCAAGTAGGAGATTGTTAGAGTTGGTGCATACTTCATGGGATCAGATTTGTAAAACCCCGGATGAACATGAGTTGGTACATGAGTTGGGCTTGCTTTTTTGCTTGGAGGTTTAGGCTTGGGCCTATGAATAGCCGTAGTTCTGTAGCATAACATAAATCCTAATTAGACCCTAATTTGGACGTCTTAAGTTGCTTATAAATACTCTTTATGTATTGAGCATACATTGTAATAGAGAGATTTGTGAGGTTGTTAATAAGAAACTTTTGGCATGACGTAGCCCTATTCTAGGGTGAACCTGGGTAAATCTTGTATTTTTTTTCTTTCTGTTTATAATTCGTATGATTGACAGGTCTCGAATCGTTCATCTTTCTGGGTGGCTTGTATGAGTTTTCACCATTCTTTTTTGGCGGGTGTCTAGGGTAGTGATTATAAAGTGGCAATGGTGGGTGTCCAGGGTCGTGTTTTTTAGGAGGCATAGTTGGTGGTTTGTGCTCTTTCTTTGAAGGTTTGTAAATTGGGGTCAGCGGCTTGTGTTCAGGGAATGGCTTCTTTACTTTAGGAGGTTTGTACTAGTGGCTCGTGTTTGGGGAATGGTTTCTCTACTTTAGGAGGTATATAAACTGGTGTTTGGGAATGGCTTCTCAACCACAAGAGGCTTGGGAAAAGGAGTTAATGGAGTCTTGTATACTGGAGTTTTAGGCACATACACTGGTGGTTTGTATTAATCAGCAAGAGAGGAAGTGGTGAGAGCCACCAGTGCCAGGAGCAACACTAGCAGTTTGTGAGATGAGACATTTTTGGGCTTCTGATGATACAAAATCAGAAGAATGAATGCCTTATTAAGTCTAGGATCTTTGTTGTCGAGACTGGATACAAGAAAAATACATGGCACAAAAGCATCAATCATTATTGAATAACATGATAATAGAAAGAGAAATACATTGTTTTCATTCATTGATGAAAAATGTGATGCAGAACAGGTAGACAAAGTAGAACAAATGGCCCTAGACTACCTAGAACGGTTGGACTGCTCCAAATCTAAGGGTACGATTTACATTGTTTTATGTATCAGCCCGTATCGGGCCCCAGAGACCCTAGTCTGATTGGAAACGGGCCACTAAGCAAACTGATTATTAGTAGTTTTCAGTTTTTGGAAAATTTTCTGCCACACTGATTGTGTAATAATCAGTTTTGCTTAGTGGCCCGTTTCCAATCAGACTAGAGTTTTCGGGGCCCAATCTGGGCCGACACGTAAAACGATGTAAACCATACCCTTAGATTTGGAACGGTCCATCCGTTTTAGAT
This sequence comes from Bretschneidera sinensis, assembly GCA_023935145.1. NCBI lineage: Eukaryota > Viridiplantae > Streptophyta > Magnoliopsida > Brassicales > Akaniaceae > Bretschneidera > Bretschneidera sinensis. The sequence continues at coordinate 143,880,232 of CM043699.1, read as the reverse complement.
AGTCTAGGGCCATCTGTTCTGCTTTATCTATCTGTTTTGCATCAAAATGTGTCATATACCTTTTTTTAATCTTGTTTCGACCCAAAAAAAAATTCTTTATTGTCAGTATTGTCAGTGCAGGTGTCAAAATCTTGTTTGTTTTGTTACATGCACAGAATGTGAAGCAAGTCAAAGCAAGATTAATTATCTTTTGGATTATTCATAAATGTGAAAGAATGCATTTGGGTCCCATTCAGTCGACAAGGTGGACAATTGAGGCAAGACCTGGTTCACAAGTAGAGGGAAGGTTAGAATAGTTTTATCTTTGCAGTTCTTTTGCTTTCTTTTACGAAAAATAATGCTTGAACTCTCAATTATTGTGCGTAGCTCAAAATAAAGTCAAAAGAGTAGGGATATTAAGTAACATTTGCACCCAAATGCTTCATTCTGTGCTGTAAGAGAGAAAATTTAGATTAAAACCCTCAATTATTGTTGCATATACAGTTGCATTATTGGAGATAAAATTTGCAGTCTGTTTGGACCTTACACCTGTACCTCACACCTTAATTTTCCTATTGTTGATGCCAAAAAATGAGTATTGCTGAGCTGGATGGATGTTCTGTATAAGTACCTGCACAGGGAAAGGGAGATTTGCTATTGGGTCGACGGAGGGGATGCCTCCGAGGATGCTCCGATGCTTAAGTTAGCAAAAGTTTCAGGTTGTATGTGTTTAAAGCTGAAAAAGCCCCTTACCCTGTTGGACCGCTTACCAAATCCTTTTATAGAGTTTCGGAGGCGGTGATGGGTCGGGGCAGCTGTGACAGGATACCCTAACTGGGTAGGGTAATGATGCCTATGAGGCCCAGCTAGGAAGCTGAGAACCGTTCAGTAGGGCTTTAGCCTTGTTGGCTTATTCCAGAGCCGTCTATGCGTAAGACGGTGTTTCGGTCTGACGCCCCAACTTGGTTGGTAATGATGATCCGGAGAGCGGTGGTGACGTGGAGGCCCAGCTGGAGCCAAGATATTCCTGAGGGCGGTCATGACCTGGAGGCCCAGCTGGAGGTGGATGCCTGAAAGGCGGTCATGACCTGGAGGCCCAGCTGTCTGGGCCTGAACGGTCCGCGTGTCTCTTTGAATTCAGGGCTCAAGATAATCCACGTGTCCTCCTCCTGTTGGGGTGACATATTTTGGTAGTATCATAGGCCCCCCACTTCCTTAAGTGCAGCACTGTGGTTAAGGAAGTAGCATAACTGAGTTGGCGTTAGGCCCTCTGTGGAGACATGAAGCTGGGTCGAAGATGTGCTCTAAGGCAAAAGAGAAGGAGCCGAGGACTTGTGGAGCAGTCCATCTCCTCGGACCTTAAAGAAATTTGGCCGAGGACCAGTGGAGCAATCCGTCTCCTCGGCCAAGAATACCAGGGGTCCGAGGACTAGTGGAGCAATCCACCTCCTCGAATCCTGAAGAGAGTGGGCCGAGGACCAGTGGAGCAATCCATCTCCTCGGCCAAGAATACCATGGGTCCGAGGACTAGTGGAGCAATCCACCTCCTCGAATCCTGAAGAGAGTGGGCCGAGGACCAGTGGAGCAATCCATCTCCTCGGACCCTGAAGAGAGTGGGCCGAGGACCAGTGGAGCAATCCATCTCCTCGGCCAAGAATACCATGGGTCCGAGGACACGTGGAGCAATCCATCTCCTCGGACCCTGAAGAGAGTGGGCCGAGGACCAGTGGAGCAATCCGTCTCCTCGGCCAAGAATACCATGGGTCCGAGGACTAGTGGAGCAATCCATCTCCTCGGACCCTGAAGATAAGGGGCCGAGGACCAGTGGAGCAATCCGTCTCCTCGGCCAAGAATACCATGGGTCCGAGGACACGTGGAGCAATCCATCTCCTCGGACCCTGAAGAGAGTGGGCCGAGGACCAGTGGAGCAATCCATCTCCTCGGCCAAGAATACCATGGGTCCGAGGACACGTGGAGCAATCCATCTCCTCGGACCCTGAAGAGAGTGGGCCGAGGACCAGTGGAGCAATCCATCTCCTCGGCCAAGAATACCATGGGTCCGAGGACACGTGGAGCAATCCATCTCCTCGGACCCTGAAGAGAGTGGGCCGAGGACCAGTGGAGCAATCCGTCTCCTCGGCCAAGAATACCATGGGTCCGAGGACTAGTGGAGCAATCCATCTCCTCGGACCCTGAAGATAAGGGGCCGAGGACCAGTGGAGCAATCCATCTCCTCGGCCAAGAATACCATGGGTCCGAGGACACGTGGAGCAATCCATCTCCTCGGACCCTGAAGAGAGTGGGCCGAGGACCAGTGGAGCAATCCATCTCCTCGGCCAAGAATACCAGGGGTCCGAGGACACGTGGAGCAATCCATCTCCTCGGACCCTGAAGAGAGTGGGCCGAGGACCAGTGGAGCAATCCATCTCCTCGGCCAAGAATACCATGGGTCCGAGGACACGTGGAGCAATCCACCTCCTCGGACCCTGAAGAGAGTGGGCCGAGGACCAGTGGAGCAATCCGTCTCCTCGGCCAAGAATACCATGGGTCCGAGGACACGTGGAGCAATCCATCTCCTCGGCCAAGAATACCATGGGTCCGAGGACACGTGGAGCAATCCATCTCCTCGGACCCTGAAGAGAGTGGGCCGAGGACCAGTGGAGCAATCCATCTCCTCGGACCTTGAAGAGAGTAAGCCGAGGACCAGTGGAGCAATCCATCTCCTCGGCCAAGAATACCATGGGTCCGAGGACACGTGGAGCAATCCATCTCCTCGGACCTTGAAGAGAGTGGGCCGAGGACCAGTGGAGCAATCCATCTCCTCGGCCAAGAACACCATGGGTCCGAGGACACGTGGAACTTTGTGAAAGTTTCTCGTGTCTAGGACGGCGGCGATAGAGCCACGTGGTCTCACCATATGGATGCCGCGTCATGTTACCCTTTTTAGGGAAAACGGCGGCCGCCTCGAGGGACGTAACGTCTCCTGGGAAAGAGTGTGGGTCGTTTGGGAGGTCTAAATTATCCCCTAGATTCCTGCGCCTGCATTAAATGCTCCTCGTTGGCCGTGATACTTCTGCTATATAAGGGGCTTTGGTTTCTTCTTCTTCCACACACTTGCCATAATTTCCTTCTGTTTTCAGAGAGTTGCTTTCCTGAGAGCCTTCGGCCTCGTCCAAAGAAGCTTGGGAGTCCTCGTCCTCGTCCCCTCAGTGAGAAGGTTGGTGTGATCGTTGCAATCGCGAGACCTTGGGAGGAAAGCTCTAGGAGGAATTCAAGTCCGAATCCTTCGGACGTTGGTGAGTTCGTGTTCTTTTTTATTTTCATACCATGTCTTCTTCGTTTGATACATACCGCGATAGGCCTAGTAGTAGTAATGGTAGGAGTAGTGTAGATGGTACGAGTGGTAGTAGCTCCGAGGGCGCAGAGGCGTCCTCGTCTTCTTCTGGGGGGGATGCCCTCAGATTGGGTACTCCAAGGGCAGGCCTCATGGCACTAGTGCCCTATATTCCTTCGGGGGTTGGGAGAGAATATCAGGAAAAGTCCTCGTCTAGTGAGGAAACTCGTAGAGCTGTGACCGATATTAGGGAGACCTCGGCTGGAGAGGAGAGGGAGGAATGGTACTATTCAGCCAACGACATTCCTAGCCAACTGAGGGAGGAAGATTTGGAGGTACTTAGGAAGACCTACCGTATTCCGGGCGAGTACGTTCTTCGGCTGGCCAGGGTGGGGGAGAGGGCCTGTGATGTCCTCCCTGACCGAGCTCCGTTCGAGCTCTGCGTGTATGAACATCACATGCAGGCCGGGCTTCGGTTTCCCCTCCACCCCTACTTCTGTGCAATTTTAAAATATTTTGATATAGCGCTGTGTCAGTTGGTACCAAACTCGGTACGACTGATCATGGCCTTTATCTGTGTTTGCTTAGAAGTGGGCCGTCCAATGACGATGGACATTTTTAAGGCCCACTTCTTGATCAGCCGGCATGGCCAGACAGGGTGGGTGGTCTTCAGTACTCGGCCGAAGAGGAGGTTGCTGAAGAAGACCCCTTCATCTATCAAGAGGTGGAAGAAGAATTTCTTTTTCATCCGATCTGTCGAGGACTTCGGCTTGCCTCGTGCGTGGAGTATGGACCGCACCGGGAAGTGCAAAAAGGCGGGCCTTCTTCCGTACGAGCAAGAGACAGTGAATGCCATGCTGGCCTCGCCTTTGGACGTTGGGGTCCTATATGACAATGAAGAACTGGCCCGGCGAGGTCTTTGTTCTTCGTGCCCCGAGCCTTCGCTAGAGAGCGGTAAAGGCTTTAGTTTACCTTCTTTTTATTCTCATTTTGCATTGTTATCTTGCAATTTATACTTAACGCCATTTCCTTCATTTGTTTGTTTGTGTGCTCTGCTCAGAAATGGAAGCGGCTGCCCGTGCTCGTGAGCATGCCAAGAAATTGGCGATGGAGCAGAGAAGATCGGCTCGGTCTGAGAAGCAATCGGCTTCGACTTCGCGGCCGAAGAAGAGGCCACGAGCCCCATCTCCGGCTCCGATTGACTTAGGGACTCCTCCGAGGCCACCGACCCAGTCAGAGACAGCTCCAGCAAGCAGTGCCCCGGCTCCGATCCCAGCGACTGCAGGGACTCCCATTCTCTCGGGCCCTAGCCAAGGGGTGGCTTCGGAAGCCTCGATCTTTATGCCCAATTGGGCCATCCGGACAGACGACTCCGTCTTCGCACATCCTCGGGTGGCGAGAGAACATCTGTTTAAGGGAACTCCCCCTCGTGATATCGCTGAGTTGGGTCGAAAGACCACGGAGTCTCTATGTGCGGCGACTGAGGCTCTTGCTTCCCAGGTTAGATTTCGCTTTCGCTTTACTTTACGTTGTTTTCATCGCCTTTCGTTTCATACTTGGCTTCTGGTATCAGATGGGTGTTCTGGTGGGCGCGGCTACTCGTCGGTGCATGGAGACAGCGGAGCTCCTTGGGCGAACCCAACGCCAGCTGGAGGAGAGGAATGAGGCTGTTTGCCGGCTGCAGGCTTCTCTAGAATCTGCTGTCCGGGCCAAAGCCGAGGCTGAAGCCACTGCTCGGGCAGCCGTCGAGGGGGTCGAGGCTCGCCTTGGAGCCGCAGCGGAGGAGGCCGAGGCTCGTCTTCGAGCCGTTACAGAGGAGGCTGAGGTCCGTACTAGGGTTACAGTGGAGGAGGCCTTGGCATCCTTCCAAAACTCGGAGGCCTATCGCCTAGCCGTGGTGTCTGAGGGTGGCCAGCAGTACCTTACGGGGTTCATGGAGGCCAAGGAGAAGGCCGAGTCCATGTATCCAGAGCTGGATTTCTCCGCGTTGGACCTGCTTGGGCCGGAGGATGAGGAGCTGCCGGCTTCGGATGACGAGGCTGCTGACGGACAGGATCGTGACGGGCGTTCGGGCACGGGATCTCCTGCCATTGGAGATCAGTAGGGTTTAGGTTGAGGGCGATCTATTGTAGCCCTTTTTTGTTGTTTTGACCCGGTCTGTGCCTTAGGGTTGTATTTTGAGGCCGCTAGCGCCCTACTTAATTTTGTTTCGTATTGGACGAAATGATGTACGTAAAATCTTTTCATATATATAAAAACAAGAGTACTTACATATGTGTAACACTTATTTATTGATAAAAACGTCGAAGATGTGCCGCATTCCAAGTACGAGGAAGGGCTTTTCCGTTCAACTCTTCGAGTTCAAAAGAACCGGGGCGGCACACCTTTTTGATTCGATAAGGCCCTTCCCAATTAGGGACTAATTTGCCTGAGTCTCGGGGCCTAGATACTTCATTTTTTCGCAAGACGAGGTCGTGAAGACAGAAACGTCTTACTTTTACTCTTGAGTTGAAGTACCTAGTGGCTTGCTGCTGGTAAACGGCGAGTCGAATTTGGGCTTTGTCTCGGGCTTCGTCTAAAAGATCAGCGTTCGCGCGAAGGGCTTCCTCATTGCTTCGTTCTTCGAAATTCTGAACTCGTAAGGAAGGTATTCCTATTTCCAAGGGGATGACTGCCTCGGACCCATAAGTCATGAAGAAAGGGGTTTCCCCGGTAGGTGCTCGAGTCGTGGTTCGATATGCCCAAAGTATGTTGGGCAAATGGTCTGCCCACTGCTTCTCTGCTTGGTCTATTCGCCTTTTAATGCCTTGCAAGATCGTTCGGTTGGTAACTTCGGCTTGTCCATTTGCTTGCGGATATCCGACCGAAGAGAAACGATGGTCAATGTGTAATTCATCGCAAAATGCTTTGAACCGAACGCTGTCAAACTGTTTGCCGTTGTCTGTTACTAATACTTGTGGTACTCCAAACCGACACACGATTGATTTCCATACGAAAGCTCGGGCTTGGAAGTCCGTGATGCTGGCCAAGGGTTCGGCTTCTACCCATTTTGTAAAATAATCTATGGCAACTATGAGGTATCTTCGCTGGCCGGTTGCTCCGGGAAAGGGCCCGAGAAGGTCCATTCCCCACATAGCGAAAGGAAGTGGACTGACAATTGGTGTCAAAAGGTTCGCTGGTTGTCGTGGCACAAGGGCATACCGTTGACAGCTTTGGCATTTGGTCACCAACTCCATGGCTTCTTCCCTCATCTTCGGCCAATAGTATCCTTGACGGAGGATTTTGAATGCTAAGGCACGTCCTCCGAGGTGATTTCCACATATACCTTCGTGGACTTCTCGAAGGGCGTAGTTAGCTTCGGCCGGATCAAGACACTTTAAGAAGGGCGTTGTCAACCCCCGCTTATACAGGTGATCATCCAGAATAGCGTAACGGGCGGCTCGAGACACAATCTTTCGGGCTTCGCCCTTATCATCGGGAAGAATACCGTCACGTAGATATTCCAGGATAGGACTCATCCATGTTCTCTCACCAACCACGGGTAAGACCATTATTTCGTCGATACTCGGCACGGCTAGGGTTTCGAGGTAAACTGCTCGTCTGGACTCAAGCTGGCGAGACGAAGCAAGTCGGGCCAATGAGTCGGCCTTTGCATTTTCTGCCCGGGGAATCTGGTTTAGAGAAAAGACATCAAACTGCCCGGCTAATGCCTTTGCTGCTGCTAGGTAGCGAGCGATTTTTTCTCCTCGGGCCTCGAATTCGCCGTTCACCTGGTTCACCACCAGTTGGGAATCGCTATATACATGTAAGTTTTGTACAGATATTACCTTGGCCAATTTCATGCCGGCGAGTAGAGCCTCATACTCGGCTTCGTTGTTTGACGCTGGAAACTTAAATCTCAAGGCGTATTCAATGGAAAAGTTGTCAGGACCGCTTAGAATGAGCCCGGCTCCACTTCCAGAGTCAGTAGAGGACCCATCCACATGAAGAGTCCAATGCAGAAAGGAATTCGATTGACTAACATCCTGTGGAGAGTCTTCCTCCGGTAAAGTAGTTTCCATGACAAAATCAGCTAGGGCTTGTGCTTTGATAGCAGTCCGAGGCCGATAACGGATGTCGAACTCTCCCAGCTCTATCGACCATTTAACCATTCTACCAGAAACGTCTGGCTTGTGAAGTATTTGTCGAAGAGGCTGGTTGGTGAGGACAGTGATGGTATGGGCTTGAAAATAAGGTCGAAGCTTCCGGGCCGAAGTTAACAGAGCATACGCCATTTTTTCTGCCGGGGAATATCTTGTCTCAGCATCATGGAGTACTTTGCTGACATAATACACCGGCTTCTGCACGCCCTCTTCTTCTCGTATTAACACGGAGGCTACCACTTCGGGCCCAGTCGAAAGATATAAAAAAAGTTCTTCTCCGACCACTGGTTTGGTAAGCACGGGTGGTGTCCCCAAATATATTTTCAACGTCCTGAATGCTTCTTGGCAAGCTTCATTCCACACGAAGTTCTGCGTCCGACGAATGGCTTTAAAAAAGGGCAGGCACTTCTCTGCTGACTTTGACATAAACCGGCTGAGGGCCGCGATTTTTCCAGTAAGTCGCTGGACTTCTTTCACGGTCCGAGGCGGACTCATACGAAGGATGGCGTCAATCTTTTCTGGGTTGGCTTCGATGCCCCTATGGGTGACTAAGAAGCCGAGGAACTTCCCTCCAGTAACTCCAAAGGCACACTTTGTAGGATTCAATTTCATATGATAATGACGAAGGATAGTAAAAGCTTCTTGGAGATCAGCTTCGTGGGTTTTTGCCTCGACGCTTTTAACCAGCATGTCGTCCACATATACTTCCATATTACGACCAATCTGTTCTTTGAATATTTTGTTTACTAACCTCTGATAAGTGGCCCCGGCATTTTTCAAACCGAATGGCATGACCCTATAACAATAGAGGCCTTGTTCTGTGATAAATGCTGTCTTTTCTTGGTCGGGCGGGTGCATGAGGATTTGATTATACCCGGAGTAAGCATCCATGAATGTTATCAGCTCATGGCCGGATGTTGCGTCCACGAGTTGATCAATCCGAGGCAAAGGAAAACTGTCTTTTGGACAGGCTTTATTTAGATCAGAAAAGTCTATACAGATTCGCCATTTGCCATTGGCCTTTTTTACCATTACAACGTTAGATACCCAATCCGGATAGCTCACCTCTCGGATGAAGTCAGCCGAACGTAATTTCTCAACTTCTGTCCGAACGACTGCCTGTCGCTCGGAAGCAAACGACCTTTTCTTCTGAATAACCGGTTTGTGGGTCGGGTCGACACTCAGGCGATGTACAATGACGTCAGGGCTGATTCCTGGCATATCTGCAGCAGTCCAGGCGAATAGATCTTGGTTTGCCCGGAGAAGGGCTAATAAAGATTCTTGGGAAGAGCTGGACAGGTTGGAACCAATTTGCACAGTTTTGGTGCTATCTTCGCCAAGGGGGATTGTGAGTACATCCTCTCCGGGCCTACCTCGTAGGTTGCTTGCTTCATCCCTAAGGTCATCCAATTCGAGTGGTAGGGCTTCCGTCTTTTTACCTTTTATTGCACTGAGATAGCAGGATCTGGCGGTTTGTTGATCTCCTTTGATCTCGCCTACTCCGTCTGTCGTGGGGAATTTGATTTTGAGATGATAGGTAGAGACAACAGCTCGGAGTTTATTCAGTGTGGGTCGTCCGAGTATCATATTGTAGGAAGAGGGTTGTCGGACGATTAACAAAGTGGATTGTACTGTTGTTGTTTGAGGTGCCGTTCCCGCAGTTATCGGGAGAGTTATACTGCCTTCTGTAAAGACCGGTCCCCCTGAGAAGCCATAGAGTGGGGTGGAAACCAGCTCCAGATGTGCATCGCCTAACTGCATTTGGTGAAAGGCATCATAAAAGAGGATGTCGGCCGAGCTCCCGTTGTCGACTAGGACTCGTCTTATCTCATGGTTAGCCACAAGGAGTGAAATTACGACAGCATCGTCGTGTGGGATCTGCACTCCTTCCAAGTCTTCGTCCGAAAAAGAAATAATCTCTCCGGTCCTAGGTCTTTTCTGAGATCCAGCAACAGAGGCTATTGACCTAGCATAAGACCTACTGCGAGCACGGGATCCCCCTCCAGCAACGAGCCCTCCGTAAATGGTTTTGATAATCTTCGCCACGGGGACCTCCGGTTTTTTCTGGCTGGGCTCTCTATAACTTGGCCTCGGGCTCTTCTGGGCTGTCCTTGCAGGTCTGTTTCGTTCATAAGAACGTTCAGGGCCTCTTCGCGATCGTTCATCATATTTCTCTTGTTGTGGCCTGACATATTCTTTTAGATACCCTCTATTGATGAGGGCCTCGATCTGATTTTTTAAGGCCTTACATTCTTCCGTATCATGGCCGAAGTTTTTGTGAAACCGGCACCAAGTATTGCGATCCGGGTTGAGGTTTGGCGGCCTTGGAGGCCATTGCAAGAGGTCCCTATCATGAATCTGCATCAGAATGTTGGTTCTGGAGGCATTCAGTGGTGCATAGCCATGGATTTGCCTCGGAGTTCTGGCTCTGGTTCCATAGGTTGCAAGAGTTCGGGACCTATCCTCGAAAGGCCTGAGGGTTCTGGGTTTCTCCTCGCGGAGCGGCCGCTTAGAGGGTTCAAGGCTGGGACTAGTGGGGCCTCTCTTCCTCTTTTCCGTATCTCCTTCGCGTTCTCTCCGGAATGCTTGATCATCTTCAGCTAGCATGTATTTTTCGGCTCGGGCCAAGACCTCATTCATGTCCGTAGGCGGACGTCTGATGAGTTTTGAGCTGAAGAATCCGGATCTTAATCCATTTTTGAATGCCAGGAGCTGAACATTGGGATCAAGGTTTGGAATCTCCCAGGCTGCAGTGTTGAATCTGGAAATATAGGCGCGAAGCTTCTCTCCTTTCGACTGGACAATGTTAAACAGGGACTCCGAAGTTTTCTTCGGTCCTTTACTGCTGATGAAATGTGAGGCGAAGGCATAACTTAGGTCTTTGAAGGTGCGAATACCCCCCGGTTTCAAACGGGAATACCACGTCCCAGCCGCTTTTTCTAGGGTTAATGGAAACGCTCTGCACATTATAGGGTCCGAATGTCTATGGAGGGTCATTGTGGTTCGGTAGTGCTGGAGGTGATCTAAGGGATCTGTGGATCCATCATAAAGTTTGATGTGTGGCATACGAAAATTTTGGGGGAGAGGGGCGTCAAGGACTTCTTTTATGAAAGGTGGGTCCTGTACATCGAGATCATCGCTAATACTGTGGCCGCGTTCTTTAAACGCTTCATTGATGCGTCCCTCTATGTCTTCGATCCGTTTGCCAAACCCTTCGCTGTTATTGGGCACGGGACTCTCTCTGAACTTAGCTGGGGAAGGTGAGTGGGTCGCTGAGCAGACATCCGCTGGTGGGCGACGATCAGTGGAAACACCGTGACCTGGTTCCAGCGATGGGAGTGGCAGCGTCTGCTGAGGTCTCCTACGAACTTCGGCAGCCAGGTCGGCCACCAGGTGTGCAAGCTCTGTGAATTGCGCCTGGAGCGTGCCTTCATTCGGGTGAACGCCGGGTTCGGCTGAAGAACTGTCTCCCGACTGTAGCGCGCGAGCGCCTAGATCTCTGGCGAGTGTTTTTGGAGGCATGCTAACAGATGAGTTCTTTTGACTTCTTCGCTGTTACTGTCAGCGAGAGATGTGGTTTCCCACAGACGGCGCCAATCTGTTGATGCCAAAAAATGAGTATTGCTGAGCTGGATGGATGTTCTGTATAAGTACCTGCACAGGGAAAGGGAGATTTGCTATTGGGTCGACGGAGGGGATGCCTCCGAGGATGCTCCGATGCTTAAGTTAGCAAAAGTTTCAGGTTGTATGTGTTTAAAGCTGAAAAAGCCCCTTACCCTGTTGGACCGCTTACCAAATCCTTTTATAGAGTTTCGGAGGCGGTGATGGGTCGGGGCAGCTGTGACAGGATACCCTAACTGGGTAGGGTAATGATGCCTATGAGGCCCAGCTAGGAAGCTGAGAACCGTTCAGTAGGGCTTTAGCCTTGTTGGCTTATTCCAGAGCCGTCTATGCGTAAGACGGTGTTTCGGTCTGACGCCCCAACTTGGTTGGTAATGATGATCCGGAGAGCGGTGGTGACGTGGAGGCCCAGCTGGAGCCAAGATATTCCTGAGGGCGGTCATGACCTGGAGGCCCAGCTGGAGGTGGATGCCTGAAAGGCGGTCATGACCTGGAGGCCCAGCTGTCTGGGCCTGAACGGTCCGCGTGTCTCTTTGAATTCAGGGCTCAAGATAATCCACGTGTCCTCCTCCTGTTGGGGTGACATATTTTGGTAGTATCACCTATCATCATTTATGAACATGTTGATGTAGTGAGAACATATGCTCTTAGATGATGCCAGTAGTCCATGTTGCTTTCGTTTACCTACCTGTCTTGTTGGCTATTAAACTTGTTTTTTGCATTTAATTAATGATTTTCAAGGACTTTTTAATACTAAATTTTTCGTAATTGTTGGCCTCTTATCCCTTGTGGTTGTTTGTAGTTTTCAAAGCCATTGTTTGTAGATCTTTGCGTATTGAGGCAATGACACAATTAACTATCAAAAGCCACTTGGGCATAGCTCAAGTGGTACGAGTTAAGGTTAGAGATCTGAAGTAAGAATCTAATGTACCTAGAAAAAAATGACACGGCTATCGAGGCTTAGGCTTTTCAAGTGTGTCGGATGCTATAAACAGATCAGCGAAACCACAAGATTTCCACAAACTCCTGAATGCAAAGATATTTTTGAAGGCATTAGACCTGTTCCAATGTATTCTACGTACGTAACAGCAAAAGTAGAACCTCATCATCTAAATAGAAACTTCATTTTTGTAAGTCATCACCTGAATAGAAACAAACTATCTATGAGATAACAAGAACTGATCGTTAGTCTCAATCTTAGCTTTTAAAGTCACACATTTTCAAGTTTCAAATTTCACATTTATCTATGAGGCCGCTGCAATTTTGTGATATAGTCATCTTGTAACATATGTTAACTTTTTCAGAAAATCTTAGAAGTGAAATTCAGTTGTGTTTCTAAATTTCAAAAAAAATTAATGTCAGTATAACATAGAGAGAGGAAAAATACTCAAAAATTCCTGTTTTGATTTGGCTTGTTAAATCATCTCCATGTCCAATGCATATACCATAGGTGAAAGTCACATCATTTTGTCATTAAATTGACATATGTTTGATTGTTTCAAAGACAGCGGTTGTCCAAAATCCCATTGGTCATATTTATTTATTTATAAATGTAAAATCCCATTGGTCTTTAATAAACCTTAGGAAAAGAAAATGATTACTAATAATTTGATAGCTAGACATGCATTTTCATTTTTCAAGGGGTAATTGCATCATAGTTTTATGACTTTAGTTCTGTCAATTTCTAAGCTAAATTTTCCTTATAGTTTGATTCTTAATTAAATCAGTTTTTAAAATTTTAATTTGGTCAAATAAATATTTAAAATTTAGTCTGTTGGCTCCAAAAATTTCAACTTAATTATATAAGTTTTCAAAATTTTAATTTGATTCAATTAAGTTTCTTTCGTTTAAACTTCACATATGAGATAATTATGCAAAACTTTTCATAACTAACCGTCGTAAACTTCGAAGTTGTAATTCAGAATTTACTTTTTTAATATTAAAGCAACACCAAATATTATGGGTAGGACTTTACATAACCCGTTAGGAAAATAAGGGTATTGAACTATGGTATTCTCTGTTTAAATAATTCCTCTATTATCGATGGCTGAGCAATTGTTGTTTTGTTCTAATTGTTCTTCACGAGTTGTAGTATTTTCGAATCATTTTGACCAAGTGATTAAAAGAGTTAAGTGAAGTTATCGAGGGATCTTAATTTGACCAAATCGAACTTTTGAGGATTTATTTGATCATCATCAAATAGAACCTCCAAAGACGAATTCAACCAAAGGATCAAACTGGGTGTTTTGCTATCCCTCGGGGAGATTGCTAACTGTTGTGTGGTGTGAGTGGTGTAGCTCCTCACAGTTGTGATGTACCCATTGCCCTCGAGTAACAAGGCTACAAACTTTTATCAGAAAGAAAAAAAGAAAACCAAAGAATAAAGAGCAAGAATACAAATGTCTCTATCTGCTGCTAAATGAGCCAAAAGTGTCATCACTTTGAAATTTTATAAAAGAAAACAAGTCCATCTCATTTTTGCGAGGTCACGAATGACAATTTTTATTTTAAGTTTTAAAATGGAGCTGATTCTTAATTTGCATTCTGAATCTTGTGAGATATTCATTGACAATTTTCAATGCTAAATGCAGATACATGTTTGCAGAATATTGTTTTATGAAATTTAGAAGCCGTATCGAAGCTTAGTGAGCATATATTACCTACGTTCAGAAGATCAGTTTGTTTATATTAAGTATTAATAATTGCTATAGCAGATTTTTTGGTAACATCTTGTCCATTGCATGTTTGCAGAATGTTGGCATTTAGTAAATAGAATGGATAAGATAAATGACTATTAAATCTCATCGTGGCTTTGCTAGTCTGTATGTCCACCAACCAAATCTCCATGCAATTAAAAGGCAATAACAATATTCTTTAGCTTAGAGTAGTTTGGTAAAGTACAAGGCACAGACACCCTAAAGAGAGAAACTAATGAATGTCTTACTCATCAGCTACAAGCAAACAAACAGAAACTGCAATCATCAACAATATGAGCGATCCTCCCCCGTAAATGATAACAGAAGAAGTATACCCATAAGTTCTTATTTTTATTGATTAGATATAGTCTATCTATATATCATAGCAAATGATCAGTTGGGGTGGACAGCTGGTGGGGGGTGATGATGAGGTGGCTTTTTCTTATGAGGTGGCTTGTGAGAATGTTCTGCTTCTCCCATTGGAGGGTGTCCTGGATAGTGACCATAAGGTGGTGATGGTTTGTGCATTGGTGGTGGTTTTTCTACTTTGGGGGGTAGAGTTGGTGGCTTGTGTTCTGGTGTTGGATTCTCAAATGGTGGCTTGTACATTGGTGGTGGTTTTTCTACTTTGGGGGGTAGAGTTGGTGGCTTGTGTTCTGGTTTTGGCTTCTCTGTTTTAGGAGGTTCATGAATTGGCATTGGTGGCTTGTTCTCATGTTGAGGTGGTTTTTGGTAATCAGCTAGGGAGGGAGTGGTGAGAAGCACCACACCAATGAAGAAAACTAGCAATTGCATGTGAGACATGTTTGGGTTATGATGGTTTAGAATTTGAAAGATGGATGCCCTTTTTATACTGCTTTGGGATCCAGGTCGGCAGGGGTATGTGTTAGAATCCTGTTCATTTTCTTTCTTCATACATAGATTGGTGAAATAAGTCGAAATTAAGATTAATGAAAGATTTTAGGTGACAATGTGGTCCATTTGGGGTCCCCTTTGAGTTGAAAAGTTGGACAATCAAGCAGCGCCTGGTTCTAAAACAAATGGAAGGTTAGAGAGGTAAAAAGTTCAGTACTACCAACTTCATTCCACTTTCCTTGAAATCAGCTTCTATTTTTTTTTTATATATAGTGGATATTACTTTTAACTTTAATTTGTCGCTTTCACAGTTATTTTATCTTTAGATGAGGTTTTTGTCAAAGTTAGGAAGCGGTGCTAGTAAATGTCCACATGCAAATAGAGACATCATGCATAATTTTGTGCAAACAGAAGAATAAAGAGACATTGTTATTTTTATACTCCCTTCCGTTTTCTTTGAAATCAATCAAAGATCTCCCTAAAATTTGGCGTTTTTAAGAGATTTTGCACTTTCTTATCATACTGAGATTGTTCTATGGTTGAAAATTGCACGTATCTACCATTCTTGATTTCTCACATGGATGGTGACTTTGTCTTTGATGGATACTTGTTGATACTCGGTGGCATTTGTCCATCTACCTCTTGTTTAAATCTAAATTTTAATAAAATTACTTAAATTAGTGAGTTGGTAAGTTGGTTTGATTTAAGAAGTTGTCAAACTACGTCATAATATTTGAAATTGTAAACCCATAAATTTATGTTCGTTTAAGAAATGGTTTGTATTTATTTATAAACAAAAATTAAATCAAACATTTTTAAAAAATCGATATCCAAAAAAAATTACAAAACAAAAAATAAGTTTCTAAGGAACTAATCGTATGAGAACTTTTACTAAATACAAAACATTCAACTTCATAATGGTATACAATGACCGTTTTAAAAACCACTTTAAGAAATTTAAAAAAATTATTTATATGGGAGTTACCTTACATCAGAAAAATAAAAAAAATAAAAATAGGCTATATGCATGATTTGAATATAAGACTCGTGAGTTTAAACTTTTGAATTATATTAGTATTTATTCATTCATATTAAACTCTTTGTCGTATGATCTCCTGTCATTATGAGAAACCTTTGTGTACATGAAAACCTTCGTGTACATTAAACGAATGGTGTTATTTGTAGATTCGATACGAGGTATGAAAAATAAAAAAAAAAGTATTGAAAACTGTTGACTAGTCATGTGACTTAATTATTTGTTGCATAAAAATACAATATACTTTATATTATGGAGCTTTATCTAAAGTTAAAAAATTTGGGAAAAAATCTTACATAAGAAAAAAATTTATTCCAAGAAAAAGAAAGCAATACATTCACTTTCTTCCCATCAATAAATAACTATTATTAAAGCTTTGGTATAGAAGCCTCCAACTCTGTCATGTGTTTTTCTTTTTTTATTATTATTCAAAACAACGTAATTATTTGGTGTATATGAAACTCAATAAAAATCCAACATAATAAAACTATTAATAAAATGATATTTTTATATAAAAAAGTTCAAGATAAAAAATCTAATCAAATTAAATAATATTAAATGAGATCTTTGACAAATGAAATTATGACATTATTTTTAAAAAAACGAAATTATATAATATTTTTTCCAACAAAAGAAGATTAAGAAACAACGCTAACTTACATGGTTTGAGTTAGGTAAAATAATAATGGAATTAAAAATTGTTTAATATTTAGATAAAAATACATTAATTTTATCTTTTGACCATAGTCACTACGTTGTGAAAGAAAACCGATTGTAGAGTTCATTAATGATTCATTTGGTTCATTGAAATTATTGTGATATGGGATTAAAATTAATATGAGATAAAATTAGATGAGAATACATTAATTTTATGTTCGATTCATGATATTACTGAATTGAGACTAAACTGGGATAATAAAGATAAATACCAAAATAGCCTCATTGTTCATCATCATCAACAATAAGGAAACATTTAATTTTTTTTTTCTTCCTCTTCTTTTTCCTTCTCTTCCATCTCTTCATTCTCCTTCTTCTTATTCTTCATCTTTCCTTTTTTCTCTTCTCCCTCTCCTTCTCCTTGTGCAGATTTGTAGATCAAGGATGAAGAAAAAAAAAGGGGAAGAGAAGGAGAATAAGAAAAGGGAAGAGAATGCGAAGGAGAAGGGAAAGAAGAAGAAAGAGAAGGGGAAAGAATGGAAGAATGGGTCTCTGCAAGCAGGGGTAAAATAAGAAAAAAGAAAAATTAATCCCACATAGGTGAGATTATTTGTCCCATGGGAAGTGAGATAGAGTGAGAGAGTGAACCGAACATAAGACAAGAGACTGAGGTGAGATTAGATTTTTCCAATCCCATATTAGTTTTTCCAACCAAACAAACCCTAAATAGTATCATTTTTCATTGTTAAGTCACTTATTCAATTTTTTCCGTGAAAGTTTTAATGGTTAACAATATCTTTTATATATTTTCAAAATCATGTCAATTTCATCGGTGTCTTCACATTTTAATAGAAATGCACCTTGAACCTTGATATGATCAATTTGAAAGTTAATCGGTAAAAATAAGAGATTAAATTTACCTTTATATCATACATAAATGTGGTTTAGAGTTTCATTTGAAGCTAAACTTAGCATATAATTTGTGATTTTAAGAGGAAAATTTTTCTCTTAAAACCAAGGTTAGTATCTATTTAACTACATGGATACCAGGCAATTCTATTAAGTTCTTGATAGAAATTTGATGATAGTAACAAAATTGAAACGATTTTGGAACTATGAGATAGACAATAATTCAATTGAAATTTTAAGAATAAAATTGAATAAATTATCAAACCTCAAGAACGAAAAAATGATATTTAATCAAAAATAATGGAAACCATATATCGTAATTAATACCATAGATGCCCTTATAATATCCATATATTAACATAAAAAAAAACAAGTGAACTACATGCTCCATGCTCATCACTCATCAACTAGCAAATACAAACACTAGAAATCAACGTCATCACCATACATAGCTCACTAGTAACTAATCCATGCAATGCATGCACACTAACCTGGTCACTATAAAAGGATCGATCTTATTTCTATAACATATATATATATATATATATATATATATATATATATATATATATATATATATATATACACGATCATATATATTAGTTAAAATAACCTAAGGTACAGCTGATCAGTTCATTGGTGGAGACTTGTGATGAGGTGGCTTCTTATAAGGAGGAGGCTTTTTCCTGATGGGTGGTTTTTATGAGCCTAAAAAACATCCTCTACATGAGGAGGATGGCCAGAAAAGTGTTCATAGGGTGGCTTCTTATAAGGAGGCTTGTCGACAACATGATCAAGTAATGAGCTTAGTGGTGGCATATGCTTTAGCCATCCAAGGTGTTGATGCCAAAAACATGCTGTTGAGTTGGTTCTTGGGGGAACCTGCATAAGAAAGATAAGGAGCAATATGCTCGGACTTAGAGACGTTGGTCTGAGCATATGAGGAGTACTCAATATGCTTGGCATTGTAGATATTGGTCTGAGCATATGAGGAGCAGTCAATATGCTCAGCTTTGAAGACGTTGGTCCGAACATATGAGCTTCAATCAATATGCTCAAACTTATAGGCGTTGGTCCGAGCATATAAGGAGCAATCAATAAGCTCAGCCTTGGAGACATTGGTCTGAGCATATGTGGAGCAGTCAATATGCTTAGCCTTGGAGACGTTGGTCTGAGCATATGAGCTTCAATCAATATGCTCGACCTTGGAGATGTTGATCCAAGCATCTAAGCTTCAATTAGTACGCTCGACCTTGGAGACAATTGTCCGAGCATATGAGCTTTAATCAATATGCTCAGACTTGAAGACGTTGGTCAGAGCATATGAGGAGCAATCAATACGCTCAGCCTTGGAGACATTGATCTGAGCATATAAGTAGCAGTCAATATGCTTGACATTGGAGATGTTGGTACGAGCATATGAGCTTCAATCAATATGCTCGGCCTTGGAGACGTTGGTTCGAACATATGAGCTTCAATCAATATGCTCGACCTTGGAGACGTTGGCCTGAGCATATGCGCTTTAATCAATATCCTCGGACTTGGAAATGTTGGTTCGAGCATATTAGGAGCAGTTAATATGCTCGACCTTGGAGACATTGGTCTGAGCATATGAGAAGTAGTCAATATACTCGGCCTTGGAGACATTGGTCCAAGCATATGAGCTTCAATCAATACGTTTGACCTTGGAGACGTTGGTCCGAGCATATGAGCTTCAATCAATATACTTAGCCTTGGAGACATTGGTCCGAGCATATGTGGAGCAGTCAATATGCTCGGCCTTCGAGATGTTAGTCCGAGCATATAAACTTCAATCAATATGCTTAGTCTTAGAGATGTTGGTCTGAGCATATAAGCTTCAATCAATATGCTCAATCTTGGAGACGTTGGTCTGAGCATATGAGCTTTAATCAACATGCTTGGAGTTGGAGACATTGGTCCAAGTATATGAGCTTCAATCAATATAATTGGCCTTGAAGACGTTGGTCCGAACATATGAAAAGTAGTCAATATGCTCAGCATTGGAGATGTTAGTCCAAGCATATATGGTGCAGCCATTGCTCAACCTCGGAGACGTTGGTCTTAGCATATGAGCTTCAATTATTATGCTCATCCTTGGAGACATTGGTCTGAGCATATGAGCTTTAATCAATATGCTCGTACTTGAAGATGATGGTCCGAGCATATGAGGAGCATCCAATATGCTTGGCCTTAGAGATGTTAGTTCGAGCATATGAGGTGTAGTCAATATGATCGGCCTTGGAGACGTTGGTCCTAGTATATGAGCTTCAATCAATATACTCGGCCTTGGAAACATTGGTCCGAGCATATGGGGAGCAGTTGTTGTACGATTATCTACCTAAATAAATAAGCATATAATCGAATTTATTTTACTTACAAGTGCACAAGGTCAACAGTAGCATAGTGTGTGAATGCAAGATCATCTCCACAGGGATTGGTAAAGTTCGATTTAGAATTAGTTTCGAAATAATGAAATAAAAACAAGATAAATAAATATTGAGTTTGAAATAATAAAGATAAAGGCGTAGGAACTTGATATCCACCACTAATCATGCTACCATAACAAAACAGTATGTCGATGCTTTACTTATGTCATGAATACCTAATGTTTGTCAACCTAAGGGCATGGTATCTACTCCTTAAACTATTGATCTCCCTAAGCAACGAGTTAGGCATGGTATCTACTCTAACTCTTTTCTCTCTTAAGGGATTTAACATGGTGTATACTGAGTTGTTCCTTAAAAAAGCATAGGATCTGTGGAAATCGAAAACCAACGGGACCTAGGGCATGGTATCTACTCCCAGTTTCCCATGTTGATTAACCCAAGAATCTGGCGTGGATATCTTTTGTTACTAATGTTAAACCCAGGACTCAGTCATCCAAATTGATTCAACTAACTAATCCATACCACATGCATACGTTGATCAGACACACACATATGAGAAATTTAAATAAGAATAGGTATTAATCAAGTTAAGCAACACAATGTAAATATCGCAAAGGTGCCAATACTGAATTTATTTAGTAAACATAATTAGGGCTTCAACAAGCCTTTACTAAAAGTTTAAGTACACATAATAAAAATAAAGGAAAGAAGAAACCCGAGAGAAGAGTCGTCAATCTCCTCCACAGTTTCCTTCTCCGATCTCCCCGAACAAAAACTAAACTAAAAAGAAGATATGCTTCTCCAAAGGGAGATCCCTTTTTCTGTGTTTTAGATGCCTATTTATAAGGTTTAAGTAACCCTAGAAACCCTAGAAGTCTAAAAACAAAATCTTAATTTATTTCCAAAATAGATTATGCCGTTTTACTGTTTACTGTCGTACGTGTGCGCTCGATTGCACTGGTGCGCATGAGCGCAGGTGCTGTGCGCTCGATCCCAGGTATCATGTGCTCGATTGCACCTTAACTCGAGTTAAAAAGGCTACGAAACTAACAGGTCTTAATGCTTCCAAGCAAAAATCTCCACCTTTTGACGTGAACACTCACTGCTTACTGAGGCAAGAGGTCCAGTTACTCCACGGAAATGTTTATGATCATTAAATGCTTAATCCCCACTTTTTGATGTGAACACTCAATGCTTACTGAGGCAAGAGGTCTAGTTACTTAGCAAAAATTTTATTTAATGATCATTAGGAGCATTTTATTTTCTCTTTTTGCATGATGGACATTTTTCTCTTTATTTGTCTATGCCAAAGTGTTTATCTAACAAGTTATTTGATTACAGTTAAGTCATGGAAACATATATATTAAAATTACATGTTATACCCCACACAAATGCGTGCTAATGTGCTTGTATCAGATCTGGATCAAACTCGTGAATACTTAAGTGCCTTGAGGTAGGTAATTAACTTTTAAAATTCTTATTACTAGACTATGTATTCTAGATTTTAAGATTACTAATGAAGTTTTATCATAATAATTGTTGTAAACAACCAAAAAAAATTTCATTAAATATAAATGTGTATTTATCTAAAAAAAATTGGGATAAAGTGTGTGAATGTGTCTCCCATACCCCTAAACTTAAATTACACATTGTCCCCAATGTGTGAATAACACGGAAAGATTTGACCTGGGAGATGGAGAATTATTTGGGTCGGCATGGCTCATAGCATACCCCAAAACTTGAACGGATGCACACGTTGTCCCTAAAAAAAATAAAACTAACATAATACGGGAAAACAAGAAGTACTAAAAATAAATAAATAACAATAAATACGTAAAACAATAAAAATAAAAGGATAAGCTGTAGGGTGCTTCCTATGAGCGCTAAGTTTAACGTCTTTAACTGGACCAAGCCTTATTTTTTCCCAAAACTAAGATTGGCAGCAACTAGTGATACCGGATTTAAATAGAATTGAAGGAAACTAAACAAACAAACAACAAAATGAAAGATAGGAGTTCACCACCCAAGAGATAACACCAAAGGGATATAGAATATCACCACCCAAAGGATTAACACAAGGGATACAGAACTATAGGAATTCACCACTCTAAGGATTATACCAAAGAGATACAGAATTACAAGAAGGAGAAAACTCTCTTCTAAAAGCCAAAGGCTAATTTCAATTTATAAACTCAAGTCTGATTTTCAATTTACAAACACAAGTACTTATAGAGCTTAGAACAACCCTCTAAGCTTAGGAAAAGTAAGAAAACAATCCATAAAACATGCAAGGAAACGATCCCTAAAACAAGGAAGGAGACAATCCCTAAAACATGCAAGGAATTAAGGAATTGGTCAAAAGTAAAAAGAGGAACACAATTTCGGATTTTCAGGAGCACCCAATGACCAGAATTCAAATGGTCATATCTTCTTGTAGACATCTCCAAATGGGCTGAAACTTGTTTGGTTGGAAAGATGACGTCTTGAAATTTAATTTGGACTTAAGAAAATCTCAAAAAGGAGATTGTTTAGGCCTGGTATGATCAGCCTAAATCCAGTAAGCTGTTGTATCCGAATCTTCTTCCACTTTGGGCTTGGACCTTGCACCTTGCTTAGTTGACAATTAGATTTTTGTTGGGTAGGCCCATGCTAGGTTGGACATACCCATGTCAGGCTCCCCCAGTTGATGGGGACTTGCCCTTAAGTCCAAGATTTCTTCATTTACTTCATAGGGAGATAAGTCACTCACATTGAAAGTTGCAGATACTCCATAATCTCCTGGAAGTTCAATCTTGTAAGCATTTTCTCCAATGCGTTGAAGTACCTTAAATGGGCCATCAGCTCATGGCAGAAGTTTAGGCCGTCGTTTTGCGGGAAAACGTTCCTTTCGAAGATGAATCCATACTAGATCTCCTTCTTTGAAAGCTGCAGGCTTTCTATGTTTATTTGCTTGCTTGCGGTACTTCTCATTTTGCTTCTCAATATGAGCTCGAATCTGCTCATGTAATTTCTTGATCTCCTTCGTTCGTTCATTGGCATCTCTACTAAATTGGGTAGTAGTCGGAAGTGGAGCCAAATCAAGAGGGCTAATAGGTTTGAGACCATAGACAGCCTCAAAGGGGCTATAGCCAGTGGTTTGGCTAGTAGACCTATTATAGGCAAATTCAGCTTGAGCTAGGAGGAGATCCCATTGACGGATGTTCTTCCCCACAAAGCTTCTCAAAAGATTTCCCAAACTTCGATTAACAACTTCAGTTTGACCATCTGTTTGGGGATGATAAGCGGAGCTGAATTGAAGGATAGTGCCAAGCTTTCGCCAAAGAATACGCCAAAAATGTCCGACGAACTTGGAATCACGATCAGAAGTAATCGTCTTAGGAATGCCATGAAGTTTGACAATTTCTCTGAAATATAGGTCAGCAACATGAGATGCATCAAGAGTTTTGTTACAAGGAACAAAATGAGCCATCTTTGAGAATCGATCAACCACCACCATAATGGAGTCTTTATTTCGTTGAGTTCTTGGCAAACCTACAACAAAATCCATACTAACGTCCTCCCATGGGGCATTAGGAATAGGTAATGGGATGTATAGCCCGGTGTTTTGCTTGCGGCTCTTTGCGAGGTGGCAAATTTGACATTGCTTCACATGTCGCTCAACATCTCTCACCATTTTGGGCCAAAAAAAATGTTCCTGCACAAGAGTTAAAGTTTTATCTCTACCAAAATGACCAGCAAGGCCTCCTCCATAGGCTTCTTTGATAATGGCTTCTCTCAACGAACATCGAGGAATGCACAAAAGATTGCCCTTGAAGAGAAAACCATCTTGTAACAAGAAATGGTTGTTAGGACCATTAGAAGATTCCTTCCATGCATTGCCAAAATCAAGATCATATTTATAAAGTTCTTTGACAACTTCAAAACCCAAAACCTGCACTTGCATAGTGTTAAGTAAAGAGTGTCTTCGACTTAGGGCGTCAGCAACTTGATTAAGTTTACCTGACTTGTGCTTGATAGAGAATGAATAGGCTTGCAAGAATTCACTCCACTTTGCATGTCGCTTGTTGAGTTTTTGTTGGCTGCTCAAATACTTTAGAGCTTCATGATCAGAATGAAGTATAAACTCTTTATGGAGTAGATAATGACTCCAATGCCCCAAGGCACGAACAAGAGCATAGAATTCTTTGTCATATGTTGAATACTTCTTTCGAGATTCATTGAGCTTTTCACTAAAAAAGGCAATGGGTTTACCTTCTTGGCTGAGAACACCACCAACCCCTAAATTAGAGGCATCGCAATCAACTTCGAACACTTTGGAGAAATCTGAAAGTGTAAGGACTGGGGCCTCCATTACCTTCTGTTTGAGAAGTTCAAAGCTCTTTTGGGCTTCCTTCGTCCACTTGAATGTTCCCCCTTTAAGGCATTCCGTGATAGGAGCAATAATGGTGCTGAAGCCTTTGATGAACCGTCGATAGAATGATGCAAGTCCATGAAAGCTTCTTATGTCGTGAAGGGACTTGGGAATAGGCCAGCTGGTGATTGCCTCTATCTTGCCCGGATCCGTCATGATTCCTTCTTTGCAAACAACATAGCCTAAGAACACAAGGCTATTAGTGAAGAAATGACACTTCTTCAAGTTGACATACAACTTTTGTTCCCGTAAGGTTTGGAAAACTTGATGAAGATGCTCCATATGTTGCTCTTGAGACTTGCTGTAAACTAAGATATCATCAAAGTAAACAACAACAAATTGACCCATAAATGGTTTGAAAATATGATTCATAAGGCGCATAAAAGTACTCGGAGCATTAGATAGTCCGAATGGCATGACCATCCATTCATAAAGACCATCTCTCGTTTTGAACGCTGTCTTCCATTCATCGCCATCTCTCATGCGAATTTGATGATATCCGCTGCGAAGATCGATGTTTGAGAAGATTATGGCTCCATGAAGTTGATCCAAGAGATCATCCAACCGTGGGATGGGAAAGCGGTACCGGATGGTGATTTTGTTGACAGCCCTGCTGTCAATGCACATTCGCCATGAACCGTCCTTCTTTGGTACTAGAAGTGCTGGAACAGCGCAAGGACTCATGCTTTCTCATACAAAGCCTTTGGAGATTAGCTCATCAACTTGACTTTGTAACTCTTCATGCTCCCTTGGATTCATCCGATAAGCTGCTTTGTTAGGTAAAACAGAACCTGGAATAAGATCAATATGGTGCTGTATACCCCTCATAGGTGGAAGGCCCGGTGGAAGTTCTTCAGGAATAATATCAGGGAATTCCTTAAGAAATGGTTGTATTATAAGTGGAATCTCAATGGGATCTTTCTTTTCAACAACCATAAGAGCGTACCCCTCTCCACATTCTGTTAAAGTTTTCTCAACTTCACCTACAGAAAGTAAACTACAACCCTCCCCTTTAGAAGGTTTAGGAGTGAATATCATTTTCAGTGGGGCTGAAGTCACTTTAATTCCATTCTTTACAAACGAATAGGTGTTTTTGAGACCATCATGGATAACTTTCCTATCATACTGCCATGGCCTACCAAGTAGTATATAACATGCATCCATAGGGACAACATCACACATAACTTCATCCTCATAATTTTTCCCAATGGAGAATTGAACTAAGCATTTTTTAGTTACCTGAATATCGTTGCCTTTTCGAAGCCATTGAAGTTTGTAGGGATGGGAATGAGCTTCTGTTTTTAGATTCAGCTTCTCCACCATGGTTGTAGACACCACATTCTCACAACTTCCCCCATCAATGATGACATTACACACCTTGCCATTGGAAGTGCATTTGGTGTGAAAAATGTTGTTTCGAAGCCAATCATCTTCTGCATAAGTTGACTTCAAGAGTCTACGAATAACAAGAGACTCTCCCTGATCCGCATACGTGAACTCCTCCTCGGATTCGTCCTCAACTTGCTCCTCCTCAGCATTATCTTCCAATTCTTCTTCAACAAGGGAGATTATCTTGCGATTTGGACAATCGGAAGCAATATGTCCAAAACCATGACATTTAAACAATTTTCTACTTAAATTAGAATTATTGAAGCGATTAGAACCTGATGGAGCTTCATTCCTTGCAGGTGGTTTGGCAGCTGCAGTTTTGGTTGATGGAGTGGCCTTGGAAGTAGAACTACTCCCCCGGTTTGTGATTCCATCGCGATTGAAAGGTCGATAAGTATTCTTACGCCCTTCCATTAATTGTTTCTCCACCTTTAGTGCTAGCTTGCAAACATCATTGTAGGTCCAGTAAGGTTGTAATTGTACAACATTACTGATTTCACGACGTAACCCTCCAAGGTAGCGGGCTAC
Source organism: Bretschneidera sinensis (assembly GCA_023935145.1). Classification (NCBI taxonomy): domain Eukaryota; kingdom Viridiplantae; phylum Streptophyta; class Magnoliopsida; order Brassicales; family Akaniaceae; genus Bretschneidera; species Bretschneidera sinensis. The sequence continues at coordinate 143,854,267 of CM043699.1, read as the reverse complement.
CATTTGTTCTTCGGGCTCTACGATGTCACAACGCATCATAGAATAATTGAACTCTGCTGTATATTCTTCCATGGAGAGATCGTTTTGTCGAAAGTTGTGGAACTTAAGAAAAGCATCTTGCCTATAATGATCTGGCAAATACTTCTTCTTAAGAGCCTTCTTCATCTTTGCCCATGTCACTATGCAACTCTTCCTTTCACGTTCTCGCTGCCTCTTAAGGTGTTCCCACCAAATAGAAGCATGTTTTCATAGCTTGATGGCAACAAGCTTCACCTTATTGTGATCTGCAACATCTTTGTAATCAAAGATCCGCTCAATGGTGTTAAGCCAATCAATGAATTCATCGGGTTGCATTCTTCCTTCAAATTCTGGAATGTCCACCTTGACGTCATAATCACGTTGGAAAACATGATTTCTTAGCTCACGGGGGTGAGGTGGCGTGCTGTCATTTGAGGCATGGCTACAAGCTTGGTGAAAAAGATTAACTTCGTCTCCATCATTGCTGGAAACTTCAACATCTGAGCCATGATGAGGAGCACCATGTTCAGAAGTTTCATAACACTCTAGGCATTGTTCGAGTTGCTGCACTTGTCTCCTCAACGCTTCCAGCTCGATATCTCGCGGGTCTCTTTGCAGTGCTGGAGCTGCTATTGGAATAGCTTGACCACGACGACCACGACCAGCCATAATAACAAGAACTATGGAAATCAAGGTGTTAGATATCACACTTAAGAAACCAAAGCTCTGATACCAATTTGATACCGGATTTAAATAGAATTGAAGGAAACTAAACAAACAAACAACAAAATGAAAGATAAGAGTTCACCACCCAAGAGATAACACCAAAGGGATATAGAATATCACCACCCAAAGGATTAACACAAGGGATACAGAACTATAGGAATTCACCACTCTAAGGATTATACCAAAGAGATACAGAATTACAAGAAGGAGAAAACTCTCTTCTAAAAGCCAAAGGCTGATTTCAATTTATAAACTCAAGTCTGATTTTCAATTTACAAACACAAGTACTTATAGAGCTTAGAACAACCCTCAAAGCTTAGGAAAAGTAAGAAAACAATCCATAAAACATGCAAGGAAACAATCCCTAAAACAAGGAAGGAGACAATCCCTAAAACATGCAAGGAATCAAGGAATTAGTCAAAAGTAAAAAGAGGAACACAATTTCGGATTTTCAGGAGCACCCAATGACCAGAATTCAAATGGTCATATCTTCTTGTAGACATCTCCAAATGGGCTGAAACTTGTTTGGTTGGAAAGATGACGTCTTGAAATTTAATTTGGACTTAAGAAAATCTCAAAAAGGAGATTGTTTGGGCCTGGTATGATCAGCCTAAATCCAATAAGCTGTTGCATCCGAATTTTCTTCCACTTTGGGCTTGGACCTTGCACCTTGCTTAGTTGACAATTAGATTTTTGTTGGGCAGGCCCATGCTAGGTTGGATATACCCATGTCAACTAGCACAGGTAGTGTCTTATTCTCTCCCATATAAGCATAAGTCAAATGCTTCGGCAATTGCTTCAACTCCAAATTTGGTGCCTGGACAATAGAAGGAAAAAAAAATAGTATTAGTAGGCACATGAGGTTCAAATGGATCAGTGTACTTACTTGGATGCTTTGGAGAAGCCTCTAGAAGGTGCACAGTTTCAATGATGTCATCAGTAACATCCTCATATTTTGGCTCAACATCTGATCCTTTGAAACAATGGGTGAGAGTGATCTCTAATGGATAAATGTGATGGACATGAAAAACTTGCTCAACAATACCTTGCTGTCGTTCACTCAGCTCCTTAGCCAATTGCCCCACTTGTACTTCTAATCTTTGAATGACTTGTTCATGCCTTGCAGTGGTTTGTCTTATCTCAGTCCGAAATTGCCTTTCCTCTGCCATAAATTGATCTTGTGAGGTCATCGATTGTTGTTGCTGAGTTGTCAACTGCATCACAAGACTCTCTAGGTCATTTTTCTTTGATTTGGGAACTGAGTGGGCTGCTTGTTGGGAGTTCATTTGTTGCCCTTGAAAGTTCAAGGCATTTTGATCATTGTTCTATGAGAAGTTGGGGTGATTCCACCATTCAGGATTATAAGTATTTGTATATATATTGTAGTTGTTCGGTCCTTGATAATGATTCATAATATCTATATGTTTGTTACAATTCCTCATGTTTTAATGATTATAAATGCTTAAATCTTGGATTTTGATTATGTTTCATATTTTGTGGAGTAGATTGAGGAGTTGAATCAAATTGAAGTCAAAATCAAGAGATTTGTGAATATGGGGCAGCAACTTGGAGCTGCAGCGCCAGAAAGTTGAGACTGCAGCGCCAGCATGGTGATAATATGAAGAAGGGGCAGCAACTTGGCGCTGCAGCGCCAGAAAGCTGAGGCTGCAGCGCCAGCCCGCGGGTTTTGAAAGTTATAAATACTAACCCTAGCTGAAAGAAAAAGAAAAAGCTCGGACAGAAGAGGCGGCCGTTGAATAGAAAATCCCTCTTCTCTTTTCTTTAGGTTTTCTTTTAATTATGAGTAGCTAAATACTCTTCTTCCAACTGAAGGATAATTGAAGTCTTGGTTCTTCAAGAATTGCGAGATCTAAATAATTTTCATTGCTCTTTTATTTCTTCTCTATTTATATATCTTATGTGTTTATTATCAACTATTGTCTTGGTTGATTGATGCAAAGGGCCTGTTGTTCAATTATCAGGTCAATAAATTGCCATTTAGAACTTTAAATCCGTAATTGTTTAAGCGTTCTAATATTAGTGGTAAAATAACAAAGTTGATTATAACCAGATTTTCGATTTATGTTATGGAGATATATAACCTAGTCTAAATGAATCGAGCTTGTGTATTTGTTGGCTAGAATTGGTAGTCTCTCTAATTATTAATGCTGTCAATAGATTAAATCCTAAGAGCTTATTTAGGGTTGTTTATTAACAAGGGAAGTAATCAAAGAGCTTGTTTTGGTTATCGAGAAAGTAAGGAGAGATAGGTTGTTAGAGCTTGTTAGCAACCATAACCAATTTGTTGAAGAATAGAAGATTTTATCCTTGTATCTGGGATCAATTCTCTGAACCAATTCTGAAATTATACCTTCGGTTGGATATTCGCCCGATATTGATTTCTCCTTAGTTTTTAGTTGATTATAATTGTTTTCTCTTTTATTTCACTCCGAAATTTCAAACCCCCTTTTTTCTCCGCTTTAATTTTCATTAAAATAAATCTACCCAATCCCTGTGGATTCGACCTTGCTCATCACTGTTACGATTTGTATTTTTGAGAGTTAGAATTTTATTATTTGTTGGATTCAACACCCACCAGTCCTATATGATTTGCTTGCTCTTGATCTGCAGATGAATACAAAGGGCAAGTGTCAGTAGTGTGATCAAAACGAGAACATATAGCACATATCTAGAGTTGTTTAGCTCGTGGACTAGGTGAGATGTTTTGAGCAGTCATGGCTTTTATAAGCATATCTAACTTCCTCTCCATAGCAGCTAGATAAGCATAACTAGCTTACGCCATTGGTGCTTCTCCTTCGAATGAATTAGTTGAAAAACTTCAGTATAGCAGTTTCAGTACTGCTTCTCGGGTACTCTTTGGAGCTTTTGCGCTCGAGCGCACCAAGAACAGCGCTCGATCACACTGGGATTGCGTTCGATCGCACCAAGGAGTGCACTCGATCACAATGAGGATAGAAACTCCTCCTCTGCACACCTGAACAAAAATAGAAAACGAAAAGAAGGAATAAATCTGATTTTTAATAAAGATAAAAATAAAACGGAACAGAATAAAATAAAATAAAATAAAAACTAACGAAAATAATTCCAAAAAGAAATTTAGCACAATCCCCGGCAACGGTGCCAAAAACTTGTTGTACGATTATCTACCTAAATAAATAAGCAAATAATCGAACTTGTTTTACTTGCAAGTGCACAAGGTCAACAGTAGCATAGTGCGAATGCAAGATCATCTCCACAGGGATTGATAAAGTTCGATTTAGAATTAGTTTCGAAATAATGAAATAAATATTGAGTTTGAAATAATAAAGATAAAGGCGTAGGGACTTGATATCCACCACTAATCATGCTACCACAACAAAATAGTATGCCAATGCTTTACTCATGTCATGAATACCTAATGTTTGTCAACCTAAGGGCATGGTATCTATTCCTTAAGCTATTGATCTCCCTAAGCAACGAGTTAGGCATGGTATCTACTCTAACTCTTTTCTCTCTCAAGGGATTCAACATGGTGTATACTGAGTTTTTCCTTAAGAGAGTATAGGATCTGTGGAAATTGACAAACACACGGGACCTAAGGCATGGTATCTACTCCCGGTTTCCAATGTTGATTAACCCAAAAATCTGGTGTGGATATCTTTTGTTACTAATGTTAAACCCAGGACTCGGTCATCCAAATTGATTCAACTAACTAATCCATACCACATGCATACATTGATCAGACACACACATATGAGGAATTTAAATAAAAACAGGTATTAATCAAGTTAAGCAACACAACGTAAATATCGCAAAGGCACCAATACTGAATTTATTTAGTAAACATAATTAGGGCTTCAACTAAGCCCTTACTAAAAGTTTAAGTACACATAATAAAAATAAAGGAAAGAATAAACCTGAGAGAAGAGTCGTCAATTCTCCTCCACAGTTTCCTTCTCTGATCTCCCCGAACAAAAACTAAACTAAAAGGAAGATATACTCCTCCAAAGGGAGATCCCCTTTTCTGTGTTTTACATGCTTATTTATAAGGTTTAAGTAACCCTAGAAACCCTAGGAGTCTAAAAACAAAACCTTAATTTATTTCCAAAACAGTTTCTGTCGTTTTACTGTTTACGGTCGTACATGTGCGCTCGATCGCACTAGTGCGCGTGAGCCTTCTTTGTGTGCGCACGAGCGCAGGTGCAGTGCGCTAGATCACAGGTATCCTACGCTCGATCGAACCTACTAGATGACAGCTTTTTCCAGTGTTGTGAGTTTTAAATTACTCGCAAGCGCACGAGTCGTTTGCAATATGGTGTTGTGCAAGTGCGAGGTCGAATCCACTTGGAACTGCGTTGTGAAAATATTTTTATCTAAACTAAGCCTATCTTAACCTAGTTCCGAATTTTGAATTGTATTTTTTACAAAAGAAATATAAACTTAAACTAAATTGATTTAAAAATAAATGATAAATAGACTAAGGTTTCTGAATCCACCCCACCAAAGTAAAGCATATATTTTCATGTTCTATATAAAAGTAATAAAAAAATTCCATGAATCCAACTTTAAACAAAAAACATCGAATATCCCAATTAAACCAAAAGCATCCAATGTATCCACTTTTAACAACTAACAAAAGAAATCCAATTTAATCAAAAATGATTCGATGTATCCATCAGATGAAACACAAGAAATATCCAATTTAACAATTAAAAGCAATCAATCATAAGATTTACTCAAATAATTGAACAGAACATTTATACTAAAAACATCAGAATTGTTATACGCAAATCTGAAAATATAATGCTAAACAAATGAAATGCTTCATCTTCAACCTTAGCTGAAGATTTTAGCCTCTCATAATTATAAAACTAAAGTTCACAATACAAGTGCTAAACATTAAACTTTAAAACTAAATAAAAAGAAATAAATTACTATACATGGGAGAAATTCCACTCGCTGTTGGGCGGCGCTTCCCCTCGTGGTAGTAAAGCCTTCGGGATCCACCAGAATGCTAGCAGACGTCCACTAGATTACACCAAATGGCCCAAGAATTGCACACCGAATGATGAAGTGAGATGGTGCTCTTATAAGGGGAGTCCCGGAGCACAATGGGTTGCAAATTCGATGTGGGATACTGCCTGAGTGCGCTCGATCACAGTATGGTGTGATCAATCGCATGTTGGTGCACTGCAAAACATTTTTAACCGATGTGGGATGTGCGAGTGCGCACTTGCGATCGATCGTAAGTCTGGTGCGATCGATCGCACTAGACATCTTCAGCTCGACCCTTATCTACTAAAACGGCCATAACTTTCTCTAGAAAATTCATTTTTATGAGCCGTAAAATTCCTCAGAAAATAGACTTCCGGATCTTTCCAAGCATATATAGTTGATCTCCTGGTTCTTCCTAAATCAATACAGTAAAATCCACAAAAATGACTAATCTGTACAGGCAATTCTAGCAATTTTAGTGAACTTCTTTCCCAGTGCTTGTAAACCTGAAAAACAATGAAAACAACTCAAAGTAACAACTTCTTAAGCTAACAAATGTAAATTAAGTAGCCAAAATATGCAATATTTGGCACTCATCATCCAGCTTTTCTCTTTAAGCCCGAGAAGCTTCCAAATTGCTTTCTTTTCTCTAAAAACCTATAAAAACATGTAAAACACAGAAAAGAAGTAAAATAGAATAAAATATGCAAACTAAGAGCTTAATAAATGTAAATTAATGAGCTTAAATATGAATATTTAAGCTCCTTTCAGTAGTCAATATGCTCGGCCTTGGAGACACTAGTCCGAGCATATGAGCTTTAATCAATATGTTCGGACTTGGGGACGTTGGTCCGAGAATATGAGGAGCAATCAATATACTCAACCTTGGAGATATTGGTCCGAGCATATGAGGAGCAGTCAATATGCTCAGCCTTGGAGACGTTGGTCTGAGCATATGAGCTTCAATCAATATGCTCAGCCTTGGAGACATTGGTCCGAGAATATGATAAGCAGTCAGTATACTTGGCCTGTGGTGTGTTGTCGCATTCAACCAAAAATAAAACCTGTACTCCTAAATGTATATGTAGTAGTGTGAGTAAGGATCATTCACACGGAGATTATCTAGCCTAGTTTTATGCTATGTGAACAAATATGGGGGATATGAGAAAACAATTTTATGAAAAGCAACTAATGAATAATTAAAATTGAAGTATCGAAATCAATCAAAAGAAAAAACATTGGTCTAAGTCAACATCCACCATCAAAATTTTACAACTGATCATCGATGCAAATATACATCAATTCACACTTTGAATATTCACCATTGGAACTATTTTTCTATCTTTCCTTAGTTGCAGTTAATTAGAAAACAAGTGATTTAATTAACCCTAACTACTAAATAACCCAAGACAAGTGCTAAAGGTTTAATCTAGTAGCAGCTTTAAGAATTAGAGAGATCAATGAAGCTAAACAACACAAGCACAAGCAGTTGCATTTAATTTAGTCGAGTGTTCCTAAGATCTAATAACTTATGACGCAACAAATCATTAAATCTTAGTTGCTTCACAAATTAGAAGGATCAAATAATTACGGATTTGATATCTAACCTAGCAGTAGATTGCAATGAATATAAACTAGTAGGCCTCCTAGTAATTAAATGAGACAATCATGAAAATAGGGACAAAAGAACATTTAATACTCAAAGTATAAATTGAACAATATAAAAAACAGATTAGATTTCATAGTTTTATTGATTCTGAGGCTTCTGTTTTCTTCGACCAATTATAAAAGTTTAGCCACAAAAGGCCATGATGAAAAGTCGAAGGAGAAGTTAGAGAAGAGGGGAGAGAGAGGCGTCCCTAAAGTCTGATGATTTCTCCCCTCTTATACATGTTATTTTCAGTATTAGAAACCCTACAAGGTTTCCTAAAAATATTCTAAATATTATCCTAAAATAACAATATTCAAATCTAACTAATTTAAGGAAAATATTAAAAATAAAATAAAGTCCTAATATAATTAGGAAAATGGTGTTTTCAGCATGAACTTTCATGCACCAGATCTAGAAACTTTCGAAAATAAACCACGTCAAATCAGTGTATTAGAATTGCAGGCTAAGAGACTTTCTAGAACTGTAACAGTGCAGGTGTAGCAAATCCAAATCCAATTTCGACCTTGATGCAGCCAGTATCTCTCAAAACTCAAAACATTAAAGTTGTAGAACTTTTTCTTGGAGTTCCATAACATCTTGAATCATCTCAATCGGAGCTCAGATGAGTGAGTTATGTCTAGATTACAAAGCGATGTCAAAATTGTCCGAAATCTCCCAATTAGTTTCGTTTTGAACTTAACGCCTCTATTTGCATCCTAAATCAAAATATAAGAATAATTAGTATATTTAGGTGCCAAATGAGTATAAAAAAATAAACATTATGGAAGAAAAATATGGTATTTTGCATTCTCATCAAATTCCCCCACACTTAACTTTTGCTCGTCCTCGAGCAAAACTCAAATTCACTTTCCCAAAAACACCAAGGTTGCAACACCATCAACAAAGAACAACCAAGCTCTTCAAAACTCATAACATATCATGAACAAAAATTCTTAAACAACTTACAATTACTTAGTAAGCATTTTCACTCGAAGATGGGAGTAAATTAAATACATAGACCCTCACGGAAATAAACACTCGACTCTCATGTGTTTGAAGGGTATGTGTTTTGATTAAATTCATTCCAATGGAAATGATCTACCATAAGCTTGCATGATCTACCATAAGCTTTCATATCTTCTCATTCTCCACCACGGGGATCATATGCATAACACGAATCATAAGAACTTTTCAAGGGTTGTAACGGCGTTTAGGATCAAGGTAGGAAATATTTGGGAATGTAGCTCAAAAGCCATTGAAACTAGTGGAGTAAAAATTAATCAACTCAAGCTCGAATATATAAGACATGGAAAACCAATCACTCCATTCAGTAGCTTCTTTGATTTGGCTTTAAAGCATTTAAACCATGTAAAACTCCTGCATTGAAAAGAGATTGCTTAAAGGAACACTTTTTGTTCGCAACGGGGAACAATCCTTTGTAACAGCTTCCACCTTTGTATATATCACGTATAAACAGACTCCTTTCTTGAAATTTTAGGAAGAATTATGAATATGAACAGTTTGTAACATTAATAGCAATTTCCTCCATCACTTCTTTTCTTTCTTTTTCTTTTTCTTTTTTTTTACTCAGTATTACATCAATAATGGAACTCACGAATCAAGGACACCCCCACACTTATTTCTTACACACCCATACATATCATAATGATGAACAATGCTCCACTAGCTCTACGGCTTGGGTAAATGCATTTTTTTCGGGTTTAAAGCTTGTAACATGGGTTAACAATAAAAAAAAAACTAATAAAGCTCAAAGGGGTTCAACAAAAGGGAAAAAATTAATTACAAGGTAAGCTATTTGGCTTGTGTAGCTTATAACAAAGAGGGTCTTAATCATGTTTATGTGTGCATGTGTCAATGAGACCTCGAAGAGAATCAAGGCAAGTTCTAGATAAACAAATCCATGGAAGAATGTCTCACATGAAAGAAAATAGTGAGACTGATATGGAGGTGTCAGTCTAAAGGCTCAAAATCTCACCAGCTTTTGTCTACTAAATTTAGTTGCTACTATTCTCAAGGAAAATTACTAAACTAAATTAATTCTAAGTTAGAAGATTACTTATTCAATTATGTTATGAATTTTTCAAGCTTAATTGAATCTTGCTCATGACATACACAACCAAAAATCGTTGAAAACCACAAAAATAAAAAACAAACTCTTTTCTTTTTAGAAACAAATTTAAAACACAACCTAAATCCATTCTCCTACACTTAAAGCTTACATTGTCCCCAATATAAGGTGAAATGCAAAGAAAAGGCAAAAATAACCAAAATATATATGCGAAAAGAAGGAGAAAAGAAAAAACTAACTCCTCTTGGGTTGC